>OX401405.1:20493728-21093728 GCA_947846245.1 Cerastoderma edule | reverse complement strand
AGTCTATTTTAAAGCAAGGTCTTTGGTTGATCAATGACCATAACTCTCATTTTGGGTGTGGCCCAAACTGACAGCTACAGAAGTTTTATAATAATTTTGAAGATTAAGATGTATACTAACTTAAGATACTTGAGTGATGATATTTTCCCAAAATTGAAATAACTCATGATAAGCAGTTTTTTCCTTTGTCACAGAGGTTTCTAAGATATGCTGCACGTACATTGAAATTCTTATGATGTAAAACTCTTTACCACCTACCAACACCTTTTTTTTTACTTGAAGCAGATGACTTTAGAAAAGCTTTGTAAATATGCAAAACAAAAATTTCAGTTCTTCTGTTGTGATATGTGAATAGATGGAAAAAGCATTTTGGCAAAAGGAGTAATTGCTTTTCCCCTTTGCCACAATGCTTTTTGAAAGTAGTCTGCTGCAAGGCACACAAATGTGGTGTTAGGTGGTAATGTGTTAATGAAAGAATAGGTCAAGATAGACTCAATGATAAATTATAACTATATTTAATTTTAGATACTTAAGATACTAAGAATAAGTTGATTTAGATAATGATGCAGGACTGTAGGTAAGTCCTTCACAGGTGTGAATTACTTACTGTTGTTTTGCATCATTTATTGGCACCCTTGTATTTCTTTACTGGCAGATATCATACATCTCCCTTTATTTAACCAAATCCAACACTATAGATGATCTTCAGTGTTTTATAGTGGATCTAAGTTTATTCAATTTTCATTTTCAGTTCTCATATTCAATTCTCATATTCAGTTTTCGCATTCAATCCCCATATTCAGTTCTCATATTCAGTTCTCATATTCAGTTCTCATAGTCAGTTCTCATATTCTATTTTCAGCCTGAAGAGGAGGAGGAAGAAGAAGACTTAATTGTAAGTATCAATATCGTCAAGTGAAACAGGGCTTTACACAATCAGTTGTGCTTGGGGATCCAAAAAAATCCTTCCATATAATACCAGATTGCCTTCTTTATAGGCAGAGCCTGTGTTTTTGATAAATTATGACATTGTACGTAAACCTCACTGATATTTACTCAGCTGAATAAGATAGATGAGCCATGTTCTTGTTGTGGCTTCTTTGAGGATTTATTACAAAACTTGTGACATAGTTGAGCCTGACTCAAAATCATTGCTTAAGTTTAAGTTGGAGCAAATAAGTTGATTATGATGAATTCTTTTGAAAATTACCACTTAACTTTGATGCTAATACTTAAACTTAAAGTTGAGCAAGATTTTTTAGTTTAACCCTTTACACCAAATTTTAGACTGTCCCAAATTGAAAAGAGTTTGCACACGACATTACAAAATTTGATGAAACTAAAAAATAAATCTGATGGCAAAAATCATTGTGAAAAAAGGCGAAATTGCTCATGACAATGTTTTCAAGAGTCATCTGCAACAAACTGGTCAAATGTCATTATTGTTTGATAATGGGTTAAGCAAGATTTCTTATTTAAATACAAATGTATGTTAAAATGGGCCCAGGCATCCCACTTGAGATAAAGATTTAAACAAAAAGTTGTTAAACATGATCTGCCCTTGACAACAGTAAAACTGTACATTTTATAATCTTTTATGATAACAAATAATCAAAATAGCCTTTGTACTAGCTAATTGTTTTATCATTGTAACAAAAAGGGAATTTGCTCATCATGAGCAAATTGTCTCATTTTTTTTTACCTTTAGATAGTGATCAATTCACTAGCCATAGTAAAGGATCATATTAAGGAGTCACAGTATCCTGGTACTTGGGATTCTCCTAATATTTTAGATCCTTGGAATTGTGGTACACAGTTACAGTAAAACTTTGTAGGGTCAACAAAGATTTAGTGTCATATAAACTGAACTATTAAAGAACCTCTGGTTTCGTAGGAGTGACCTTTTGCAAATCACTTTGGAACCCTAGCCTTGTACTGATGGATCCAGAAAAGCTGTTTTATAACTGAAAAGTAGTTGATATGGCATTAAACTTCATACAGTCTAGGTCTACCAGCTTGCCTGTGGCCTAGTGGTAAGTGTACAAAACTTGACATGATATGGCCTCTCTCCTTGTGGGTTCAAAACTCGGTGCAGTAGATTTTGATTTACATAAGAGGTAGTCACCTATCTCTGACATATTGCTGATGATTTTACCTGAATTGATCAGCTTTAATGGGCAGTATAGTAAGAGGGTTCTTAATCAATGATAATAAAGGCATTGCAATAAATCTGAAAGTTTGTTGATGCAATATTAAATCGCAATTTTCAATCACACTCTGCTACAAAAGAAATTGTTTTATGGTAAGAGGTTATTGTATTCACCAATTTTCTTCCCCAGGATCCTATGGATGGTATACGGGAGGAATGTAAAGCAGGATCCGAGGCAGTTAAAATGGCGCAGATCCTGGAGGAATGCCAGAATCGTGTTAACAGTCGCAGCAACACAGAAGAGACGTGCCACGAAGAAATGATAGATTATGTACATGCTGTAGACCACTGTGTAGGTTCTTATTACAACTGTTCACTCTTTTTGGATTTTGTGACTGGTGTATTTTGTAGGAATTTCTCATCTCTTCTCTTTGTCATTCACCTCTAAACTCAATGCTTTTTTTTGAACATTTTTGGGGAAAATGACAAACTACAAGTTGGGATGATCTTTATTTCATGGACATTGATACATTTTGATTAACAAGTGGCAATCACCTGGTTAGAAAAATCATGCGAAATACCTAAAAATACTGTCATTTTTTCAAAATAGATAATTTCACGAGTATTGTTGGTTCCCATGTTTCTCGGCTGACCTTGGTTTATATCTAATTGTAAACAAACCTTATCATATTCACTCTTCTAAAAGCATCATGTGAACATGTTGCCGTCTCAGTTCCTCTGTTAAAGGGTATATAATTGTCAATTATTCTAGAACTTACATAATTTAAGTGTAAATGAGCGCAAATATGGCTTTAAGGGATTTACTCAGAGATTTGTGCTCTTGAAGTTATAAAAGTCAAAATTTGATTTGTACAATCATTGGTACTAGACCAATACCATTTTTAACATCTTTACTTATAAATAAGTTTTTGAAATCCCATGTTTTAATTAAATGAAGTAAAGTGAGCCCTTGCACCCGTCGGCTCTCCTAAGGGAAAGCCAGTTATAAATGGACGCAAGAATTCCTTCTCACATGTCTTGCTAGTATCACATGATAAGAGCAGTTCAAAGTTTCCAAAGACCCATATGACAATACTGACTAAAAAATACAACCTCTTATTGTTAGTCTCTTATTGTAAGTTTAGATGGTTGTTAATAAAAAAACATCTTGTTGAAATGGTTGGCAATTTTTGCAATATAATTATTCTATATCCTTTCTGAATCGGTTATAAACGGGGTTGGAAAGATGTCAATAATCTGTTCTTTTAGAAATCTGTGTTGTCACATTATCTGTCGAAGAAATTTTTATTTTGAAGATATGTAATCACAATCTGTGAGATAGACCTTTTTACCCCACTTCAAGGGTCATATTACACTAAGGGTCTCCCTCCTTTACGACCCAGAAAATGCAAATCAATTCAGCAATGGTCTAGATAAATAGATGTCCAAAGGGTTTTGATATGCAGCTTCACCAAAACATTGTTTTCATAACACCTATCTTGATGAGACAATAGTTATGAGTATCCAAGTTATAAGATTGAAACCATTACAAAACAATGAAGACATTTGACCAGTTTGTTGAAAACGACTCTGGAAAACAATGTGGGAAAAGGTGAATTTGCTCTAACAATGTTTTCTGCCTTATCCGAAGATTATTTTTCAATTTCATTACATTTTGAAGTGTTGTCTGCAAACCCTTTAAATTTGGGACAGTCAAAAATTTCACGTTTGGTAAAGGGTTAAAGAAGCATAAGGTTAGCTAGGTGAACATGTCCGCCTCTTTCCTGAAATTATGGATTTAATTAATGGAAATGTTCTATCCTATGCTTGAATATCATACAGTAATAAATTGGTTCTTATGTTGGAAATGAGTAAATGTATGGAGAGGATGTCATTTTGACTATACAGATACAAAGTGAAAATAACAAAAATATGATGAAATATACTAAAGATTATGGCTTGATGGTTCACTAAGGTTACATCTCATTCTGTGAAATTGCAGCAATATACATTTTTACAAGTAGTCTTAAGACTAAGTGAATGACTTAGATATGACTTTATTTGATTATTTGACAGTAAATAACATTACAAACTATTCCTATAGATGAGGCAAGGCACCTATTCACTAGAACCATTTTATTCTTCTCAAAAATGTTTTCAACTTTATCTCATTAAAGTAGCCTATATTCTTGGTCAAAGTGTTAAAAATACTTTTATTCCATCTTTTGGCTTGAGTATGTCATGAAGTCATTTTTTGCATTTCTTTTCTCTTTTCAGATGGCAAAGAGTGTGTTTAGTAAACTGAAATAATTGAGGACACGTTTAGACCATTTGTAGACAATAAGTTTTGTTAAATTCCGTTACATTGATTCATCAGATTTGAATAAGACGCCAGTTAAAGATTCATCCACTCACCAAGATTGGGGAGGAAACCTGATTAAAGTTGAAGCAGATGTCATCATAGGAGGAGTGCATATTTTGTTTTCCTTGACAACATTTTCAATTCTTTTAAAAACCCTTTAGTGTGGGTACTTTGGCTTTTAGAGACAGTTCTTTAGAGAACCAACAAGATTTATACTTATAACTTAGTTATATAGGTTATCAAAGTACATTATGCAAACAAGTGGTTCTGTTATCTTGATTTCTGATTTAAAGGTCCCATGAATGTGTGTAAAGGTTATGTTGGACTCTAGGGAATGGTCAAATTTGACAAATTTAGAACTGACCAGCTTCTTGAGCTTGGTAGAAGCTCCATTTTGAATATTCTATAATGCAACCAATAATTGAGATACTTTTTATCATTAGTTAGAACCCTCTTTGATAATATCTTCACTTTATCTTGGTCCAAAGGTCAACAAACTCTTCTTTTGTCCAATCTTCCAACTTCAGCAAAACTGTTCTCTAGCAGTGCTTCATGATTGCTTCGATTTTCCAGTTCTTTCTTTCAATGTCGATTTGATGTGTAAGTATGTGACCATTCGAACACAATGTGTGGAGTAAAGAATTTTTATGTTAAAACTGTGTTTGTTGTTTCTCTCTGCATATGATCAAAGCAGTCAGTTGCTATATTCACTTAACCCTTTAACAAAAGCCAAATATTCGACTGTCCCAAATTGAACGCGTTTGCAGTAGACATTTCAAAATGTGATAAAATTGGAAAATAATCTTCTGATTGGGCAAAAAACATAGTGCGAAAAGGAGACATTGATCATTAAGAGCAATGTGTCCTTTTCCTATAATGATTTTTTCCGATTTATCTGCAACAAACTGTTCAATCATCATTATTGTTTGGTAAAGGGTCAATACATTTAGCCTATAAAGTCGGTATAAAACACATGCTCAGTGGGTTGATTGAACCCTTTGTGACAAAGAAAGATTTGACTGATCAGGTGCCAGTTATCAATTTTTCATACATTTTGAAGTGTTACTTTAACCGTCTTGGTTTATAATCTATAGAATATTTGTCTACTGCATTAAACTCTAAATTAAACATTGATAGGGGCTTAATTGGAGGAAATGTATACAAGCATGATATGCTTAGATTGTTTGGTAGGGTTGGAGTATACACCTTTTCAACAGTATTTTACTTTTATCACATCAGTCATTGTTCCTGTTTATCTTTTTTTCTAAACTTTTCATTCCCTATCTACCGTAATTCATTACGGATTCCGCATTATATTCTTTGAAAGGTACTCGCTGCTTTTCATGTACAGAATTCGACATATGTTAACCCCATAATATACCAAAGAATGCTTGGTAATTATCTAAAAAATAGATTTTTGTGTCGTCTGCTTTCCAAAACTAAAATTACTGCTTAATTTTGATAAGGAAAGACTCAGAATAGCAAACATGTTTTATCAGGCCAGCCGCAAATTTACTTGGCGGCTGGCCTGAATTAAACCTGTTTACATGAGCATGAAGTGGGTTCCTGCACTATAAGGGTTGACTCTCTTAAAAGTATCTGATGCAGAATTTTTAGCAGCCACTGTGAAAAAGGGATAAAAAAAAATATATAAGTAATCATGAGTCGTATTCCTGAGTTTGGTTAAAGTGCATCTCCATGTGCAGCCAATCCAATTGCTGTTGATTCTATTTAGGAACAATCCGGGGATTCCAAGAATGTGGTATACTCTACATGCAATATTGATTACCATGTTTCATGTTTCTAAGCATCTTTGAGCACATTCCCTTCTGGGCTTTTAGTCCGACAAACCGAACTGTTGACATACCTGGTGTTGTTCATGGTGTTAAAGAAAATGGACCGAAACCTCGAACAGCTTTTTATTTTTGTTACCTGCTGTGAATAGGTCCCATAGTTCTGAGAAAGGAATGGGCTTACTATTTTTTTTTGTGCAACATTCGTATTTTCAACAAAATGTACATGTAACCCGGTCCATATGAACAAAACAATATCCAGTTCTTTAGGGTTCTTTATTCTCTGAGAACTCCGTAAAATCATCCTGTAATGAATAAACATTAAATATGAACAAATACATGTACAATAAAACATTACTTGACAAGACAACGCACTACAATACATTACAACGATAGTACCTATAAACATTTCAACATACGCTGTATTAACTGCATAACTAATTCATACACTCCAAACTTACCAATTTGTGGAATTGGGCGAACTTCAAACAAACAAATTCAGCGGAACAATGACATATTTTAGTGATCCGTAAGCAGTGGAACGTCTGCATTTTAATGTTTTCCTTGTGTTCTTCGTGAACTCATGGTTCATTGGGTTAGTTAGTCCGTTTATAACAATCATGCAAAGATCAATTTGCATAAGAAAAGACTCATAACAAAAAAATGAGGCCCTTTCCCAATTTGTTTACATGAGGCCATACTAGCGATTTTGATTCGAAGCATGATACGTGAAAAACTTTCAAATAAGGGGTCGAAGTACTATAACTAGTTAATTACAAAGCAGTAGCATTCTAGTGTTTGGTATGGTCAGTTCTTATTCCAAGTTCTTGTGCGCCGACGTGTCTGGAAATGGTCCAGCATCAGATGCCCATATCGACAACCACAGTGAGCTTAACCCTATACCTAACGCCAATTTTATGACTGTCCCAAAATGAAATAGTTTGCAGACGACATTTCAAAATGTGATGACATTTAAAGATGACATTGAAGAATAATCCTCTGATAGGCTGAAAAACATTGTGGGAAAAAGAGAAATTGCTCGTTAAGAGCAATTTTTCCCTTTTCCCACAATGTTTTCCAAAGTCGTCAGCAACAAACTGGGCAAATGCCGTTGTTTTTTGGTATAGGGTTAAGCAAGGACTCTACCTTAATTGGTTGGCCACGTCTAGAACCACTGCTTAATGACACACACGATGTTCCACACCTCTTCGTATTCTGTCAACACGTCTTTACCTCAAGGACATACCTAATGAAGCCATTCAGCTCGAGGAATCTGATCAGGGACGAGTGCATATATAAATATAGAATATCAAGGGCGCGAAGTGTTATGGAAATTGTCATCGGCTTTTCGGTAAACAGTTGCCTGTTACTATGTAACTTCAGAAATCTGTGTTATTCTTTGTACGGTTGCAGACGATTTATTTCAAAAAGTCAAAATCTCATCTCTGAGAGAGCTTCTTTAAATCAGCATAAAATCGGTCATTTCACGTTTATCGCGTTTTTCATGGTTAATTCAATTTCAAGCTCTGGTACGTCCAGATAGCCAGACCAAAAATTGTGAAAAAATAAGTCTTCCGAAAGGGAATGGCAAAATCTAATGTGAGAACTTGTGGCCAGACCCTTTTGCCATAACTTGTATAGTTTGTGTTTGTAACTCACTGTAAAAAAATGGCAATAAATCATCCTTAAACCATTACCAAACAACAACGACATTTAACCACTTTGTTGCAGACGACTCTGGAAAACATTGTGGCCAAAGGAGAAATTGCTCTTAATGAGCAATTTCTCTTTTCCCCACTAGTTTTCCACCCTAACAGAATAATTTAAATTTCATCACATTTTGAAATGTCTTATGCAAACTCTTTGAATTTGGGACAGTCCAAAATTGGAGGTTGGTAAAGGGTTAAATTTAAAGTTTAAAGTTAAGTATTAACACCGTCTCGTCAACGACATCGTTTTTCAGGTTTTTCATTGGTGATAATTAAGTAGCAGTTGGTTGGGCATGTGTACCTTAACCCTTTCCCAAACAACACATTTTGGACTGTCCCAAATTAAAAGAGGTTGCAGACGACATTTCAAAATGTGATGGCATTGAACAAAATTCTTCAGAAAGAGCAGAAAACCTTGTGGGAAAAGGAAAAATTGTTCGTTACGAGCAATTTCTCCTTTTTCCAAATTGTTTTCTTAAGTCGTCTGCAACAAAGTGGTTAAATGTCGTTATTGTTTGGGAAAGGGTTAGATGGTGATTTCGGTGATACACAGGCAGCAAATTTGTGAATTTTGAATCGTTCTAAATAGTTTTTATTGTCATAACTCTTCTCTGTCTAGTAGCAATTGATCGATGGTAAAAAGTGTGGCCAATCGATGATGGAGGCGGTATGAATTTTTGGACTAAGGGTGCGTCAGCACCTTAGTCCATTGAATTTACATACCACTTTTTGAGGGGCGGTACTTTATCGATACACAAACAGCGGTCTGACCCCAATTACTCATTAAACATCCGCCTTCACTGTGCGGACTAATACCTTCTTGGAACTAGGAATGTAGTCCGGATTTTTTAGCTTTGTTTTGCTTTATATTATTATAACTGTTGCCTCATGGGAAATCGAAAATGTCCAGATGTTCGAAAAATAGACTATCATTCAGTCTCTGTTCACAGAACTGATAATTAAAGTAATGGTGGTAAAAAGGGCAGCTGTTTTCCTCGAGATGTTGCCCAAAATTGTTTTCAAATGTATCCTCAATCATCTTGCTTTAAACACACCTTAGTCTTTCAGCGCTATCAGCGCTTTGATTATAAAGGTTCTTACTAGAATTGGGAGCAGAGATTTTACCGATTTACAACCAATGGTCAATGTTAACAGGGTATTATTGAACGTTAACATTAGATCTTGTACACCCTGTTTCGAAATTACCATGAATCATTGTCTATATCAAACCACATTTTGTTGAGGGTCGGCACTTTTTGTGTTTGTGTATCTATTGGGGGTTAGGTTACGCTTTGGCATATTTCTGGACCATGGTTTCCAATGCCTTGGTATTGGCACCCGCCATTTCGTCTATCTGAAAACATCAATATGTCGTTTTTGTTAAACCTTCGACCAGACGATGTTTATTCGATGATTTCACTTCTTTCCTACGAGAAACTTATCTTTTTGCAAGATAATGTTACTACTAATTGTTAACTCAGAACTATTGAAAGAGAATCAACGTTTGAAAGTAAAAAATTAACTATATATAGTCCTGGTTTTCTACGGACAAAATGAAAACAGTGATTTATATAGTTTAATGGAACTAGATTAATGATTTGCATTTCAGCCCCTTTTATAACCGTCTGGTAAAGATAATACGCATTTTCCCGAGTCACTGATGATATTTACATTTTCAGCGTCCTTATAGAACACGAAGGTTGGCATGCACTCGATTCTGACCCGAGTCACTGGTAATACCTACCCTTTCAGCGTCCTTATAGAACACGAAGGTTGGCATGCACTCGATTCTGACCCGAGTCACTAGTAATACCTACCTTTTCACCGTCCTTATAGAACACGAAGGTTGGCATGTACTCGATTCCGACCCGAGTCACTGGTAATACCTTCCTCATTCTTTTTCGTAGTGATATCCCTTTTCATTTGGTTAGGAGCTCTAGTGTAACAAAGGCAAGTATTCCTGCAGGGAGTTTGTACCCAGTCTAGAGACTTTACCCCCAAACATGAGTATTTTCTATTTTCACACCTCTAAAGGTGCTAACGATGAGTATTAGTCAGGACTGGGGTCACTCTCACCCCTGGGTCTTATAAAGCAATAAATCTCCTGCCCCTGTTTTTTTTCAACACACAAAGGTAAGGCTTCAGTATTACACAATAGTCCATAGTGAGCTGATATCCAGTCTGGGTATTCTGTCTGTTTGCTATATAGAACAAAATTTACAAAGAATCAAAGCACTGAAGTCACTGCATTTCTTCTTCAGAAATAACGAGTTACTTACATAAATTCACACCAGTTCTTAAGCTATTTTCAGGGCAATAGACAGTCTGGTGAGCCCTATGTGTTTGGAAGCAATTTCTTGGAAGAATTGAGAAAACATTAAACTATATTTCATAAAACTGGATTTCTTGAAGAGGAAGGCCAAAGCCAAGTGACACTCTAGTCTCATTGACATTATTTGATATGCCAGCAAATCTTAAAGGAAATTGTTGAAATCATACAGATAAAGCCAGCTTTCAGACAGATTCTTGCTCTGTGTCTTTTAATTATACATGTAGATAGCTCAAAGTTGGTGTGATGATGTTTTGGAACATGTAGAAATGGACACAAGTAAAACATTATATGTTGATCATAAAACAAAGCTTTCTACAATAGAATGGAATAGAATATGTTTATTTGAAGACCATTTTTCAAGAAACATTGAAACCCCGCTTCAGTTTGAAATTGAATTGAAAGTATAGTGGGAATACCTGAATAGCTTGAAAGTATACAGCGTTTATCTGAAAAGATTAATTAACTGTCAAAATACCATAATTGAGAACAACATCAGTAAAGCTGCTGCTTTTAAAATTGATGTTATTAACTCTGTCAACAATGGCGTTACCCACTCATATACAATACTTGACAATATTGTTACAAGTAGCTTAAAAGAATATTTATCAAGTGATGTCAAATGATTGACTATAAGCTGTGGTCAGTACTCTATTGATCCCCATGATGATGTTCATGTTTTCATTGGCGTCAAGGAAATATATTTGGCTTTGAAGGATGAAATAACAGTAGTTGCGAAAAATGTGTTACTGCAAGATCATAGTTTAACGTACTCAGAAATTGTTTTTTCTCCGAGGAGGATCTCTAGAAAACTATGTATTCAGATCATGTGAGGAAGGACACTTGCATCGATTTGAGCTACAAAACTTGTACATGTCAAAGCAATTATATTAATTTGTCACACATGGACTGAAAATAACTGAGATCGACAAAGGCAACAATCTCAATTATCAGTGTTCTGATCAACAAAAGCTGTGTGTTTCTTGTTTTGAAGAGGTGATACCTTGGGTGAACAATATGCTTGAATAACGTTTACGAAAAGAAGTGGTTCCTAAATGTTCCCCTGAAAATTCAGAATCTTTTTCTTACCCTATTCATCTACAGAGATACGATACAGAAGTCGTACAGTCAACCTTAGCAAAAATAAAAATATCAAGACTCTTTGGCTTGTTTTATGCCGCTCTAGCATTACAAGTCTAAAAGTGACAGAAAGATGACTGAATAGTGTTGCCGATCCAGATAGAAAACAGTTCGAAACATACATCAAGCAAAACCGCCCTTTGTACCAGTCAACAAGGGATGCTTCACCAGAACCCCACAGTGTCAACCTCCAGCAGTGCTTTGTTGTTCTCTTCATGGCCAACTTGGTACGACTCACAGTTCATGAAGACACAAATCCAGGACAAAGTAGGACTTCCCTAAAATGTACCTTACCAATCACTTTCAAGGATGTCCTTAGAGAAAGTATTGTTTTACAGTCACAATCTGAACACATTGGGTTTATCCAATGAAAACACCCCTGAAATAATAGGGATGACGCCATATTGGTTCCGGCGGAAATGACATCACTTCACTCTCGTTGTTGAAAATAGATCTTAAATGTGAAATCGTAAAAGTAGTTTAATTTGATTAATGAAACAACTATATATGTCACAACTTATAATATCGCTATTTCGTATGAGTTACCGATAAAAAATGATTAAAAAGGATATCCAACACTTCCATATACATTGAACTACTTAACTTGCACGCTTAGAAAGGGTGTTAATGGCCCGATGCCGTTTTACCCGAAAAATTGTAACCCTACACTTATATCCGAGGTGTATTTCCCAGCTCACGGAAATACCCGAGTAGTTCCGATTGATACAGCCATGGCATGGGGAAGGTTGCATAGAAAAGACATTCGGCCAGTCCTGTGCTTGTATGGATGCTGACACACTAAAGAAGGCGGACCTATCTCATTTGACTGAAAGTACCGAAACTGAAACAAAGACCTGGGAAAAGTTTCAGGCCCAAGTAACATGGGGAATGACCAGCTTGGGAAGTTTCAAAACCTTCATACTAGACTCCATCAGTAACCAGAAGAGTTTAGACAATCCAGGTCAGCACCAGGAAACTGGAATGAGTGATGGAATGCCTTCCTATTCACAATTCGCAGAAGCTAGTTTAAACACATTTGATAGAGACATAGCAGAAGAAAAGTCTGAATTGAGAGTGGCATGGTTTCCTACTGCACCTATGGACCCCACATATGCATTGGTATGTACATGTACACATTGCCTGCAATCATTCTTACATATTTAGGCAGTGTTTGTTTCATTAAAAATTCATTAGTATTCTACTTGCTTAGACAACAAGCATGATTTCATACTGATTACTTTTTCGAAGTGTGGTGCCTGATAAGCCGTTGTGTTTAAAACGTGCCAACTAATCAGGCTCAACAGTATTGAAATGACAAACAAATCTCTGAAGGTCATTGTTTTGAAATGTCATTAAATGAATTCTGGTCAATTCTGTCCTTTGAGAGTGTTTTGGTCAGAATCTATACTATATATATATATAGTATGATATATTATAAAAACAATATATGAATACTACATTATTGCGAGTAATAATCACTAAGATTGCTTTACTTTTCTAAATCTAAGAAAGGTACAACTATTCAAAATTGATTTGTCAACTTTGATTTTCAGAGTCTTCAATTTGTTATGCTATTTGTTGTCTGGTGTCTTTGTACATCTGACATTTTTAATAACAAACAATACAAATACTTTCGGTAGATTTAGGAGATTTACGTTTAAGAATATTTAGATGTGACTATGTACATGTGCATTAAACATTTGGTGCAACCTCATGTTCAATGTGTATGCATAAGTATATCTGATGGTCATATGTTTACTACAAATGTTGATTTTACTGTCAATGAACAGCCGCTGACCAAGTTAAGTTTATAATCCTTTCTTATAAAAAGGTGTTTAAGAATTGTTTAAAATTCAACATCGTATTGGGGTGTGATAAAATTATATCGATACAGGCTGAGGATTCATTACCATTCTACAGTTGACAAACTCTCATTTATCTTCTACATTGTACATATATAATATATAAATGCTGCAACATAAATGCGGATTATCTACTACTTAGTAACCTATTCAACCATGGTGACTAGTCGACCCTGATTAGACAGATCCTCAGGGAAGACTTAATAATTTTCCTATTTGTATCCAAAGGATAAACAACATACCTCCAGTATCGGTCTAATCAGAGAAGACTCAATTTTGCCCATGTTTGCCCTAAGAACAATCAATCTCCTTTGAGTCAAGACAAACACACCATGAAATTTCAAGGCATATTGTGGCACTTTAGCTCATAAATACTTAAGTAGGCATCAGATATTTTGAGTTAATGTTTAGGGCTTAATGAGTTGAAGAATTTTCACATTACAAAAACTTGTCTGATTTCCAGTGAATAAAAGCTATTCTAAATTTATATTATGCAGTCTACTCTTAGTGTTTTGGAGTTGTATTTGACAATGTTACACATTTTTTTGGACACGAATGACTAGTTATCTATAACATATTATACATACAACATTGAAATCAATGAGTGTTTTGTTAAGATAAAACATCAGAGATATCCACGGAACTGGAGATAACAGAGTTCGAAAAATATAGAGTAAACTGAATTGTAGTTTTATTGCTTATTTTCACAATGTACATTGTTTGCAAATATTGTTTGGTATTTTTCTATTTCACATAACATTTGGTAACATTAAATAACTTTATATAATGTATTGAAATTGATTGTTACAGTATATGTAGCTATTTTTCTACTGAAATGTGTGTTATAATATACGTACATGTGGATATGCTATCTTATAACGCCTCGGTTGACTAATACCATGCATATATCAAATATAAGTTTATGTTAAATTACTGTCCTTTTTGAAAGCAAAACGTTTAACTCAATAGTCAGAATTTATAGCCAATCCTTTGATCACAACAAAGTGTACAC
The DNA here is from genome assembly GCA_947846245.1 of Cerastoderma edule. Lineage (NCBI taxonomy): Eukaryota > Metazoa > Mollusca > Bivalvia > Cardiida > Cardiidae > Cerastoderma > Cerastoderma edule. The sequence continues at coordinate 21,079,372 of OX401405.1, read as the reverse complement.
TCAGTGTCTCATTAATGTCTCAAATGTGTATGTAGTTTTTGTTTATTTATTTTATATATGAGTTTGACTTTGATCTGAAAATGATCTGACCTGGAATCTGTCTTTTAGCCAAATACTTAACCAGTCACATGGGTCTACAATCAAGAGATTTTAGTGATTTTGAAAGGCCCTGTATATAACTATTATTGTATAGAAACCCATTCTTAATGAAAAAATAGAGGTTGGTAAAATCACTGGTTAGCAAAGAACGAGAATAAGTGTTATATCTAAGTAAGAAGCAATTTCGTATGCTTTATCTTCTTATAAGTTAAGCATGTCACAGTATCAAATTGATGAAGTGTCTTTCCTCACAAGACCAATCTTTTCAAACTGACCACACCACATTACCTATTACACATCCAGTGTGTAAAGCATTCAGCGCAACAACTGCTGCATTACAGTACTAACATCTCATTTCCCATACTAGCTGATAACACACTTTAGTTCTGAGTTTGTGAACTAATAAGCCACTGGCCACTGTGACGCTGTCAGAGATAATTGGTCAATGGGAGGACCTGACCACAAAATGGCAATGAATACATAGGTGACTATCAACTAGATCATGTTAGCAATTACTGGGCCTTCCGAGGGCATCTGTGGCTCCGGCAAAGTCTCTAAACTGTACCTACCTTTTCACCGTCCTTATAGAACACAAAGGTTGGCATGCACTCGATTCTGACCCGAGTCACTGGTAATACTTACCTTTTAACCGTCCTAATAGAACACAAAGGTTGGCATGCAATCGATTCCAACCCGAGTCACTGGTAATATTTACCTTTTCACCGTCCTTATAGAACACGAAGGTTGGCATGCACTCGATTCCGACCCACTCGGCTATGTCCTGAAACGAAGATGAATACATTTGTAGATACGAGAACAGACGCAATCTGAAACCAGCGGAATCGACCGAAAACAATGAGAGGTATTCGGCTATATCCTGACAACACAATAACAAACCCAATTGGATATATTCGGCAAATACATGCAGTCTGGGTCAGTGGTGCTTTGGGGACACCAACAAAGGCTTCATTGGTATTTTAATTAAACCAGGCGCGTAGCTACATGTACGCATGATACATATCTGTGTAAACATTGTCCCTATAAAATGACAATCGTAAGTCTACATTTACATTGAGCGACTCGTATTACTTTCATGATTATTTCTCTGAAGTTTTGTTTCTATTTCCTTCTTCGAAACACCTTTGTCTTCACCATGTGTATGGCGTGACAAACGTTGCAATATTGTGTAAGAACTATTCGTTCAACAATTATTATTGTTTTTAACTAATATTGTTTATACAATATTGCAACGTTTGTCACGCCATACATGTGGAACGTTTTAGATACAACTTTCCCGGGGTGGCAGCCCCTAGACCCCCTAGCAGTGTGTACATTTACTAATTACATTTATTAATAGCATTCTCACACGTTTCTCCTTAAGGAATGATATTAATGTAAAAGTGTAAAAAAATGCTATGTTCAAAAATACAATACTGTATTGTTTTTGTTTGTTTGTTTGTTTTTTAATTTATGGTGTTTGTCATAATGATTTGTTTATATGTAAGCAACAACTTGTATAAGTTACGCTAATAAAACTTTTGAACTTTGAAAAAAATGTAAACCAATCAGCGTGACACGGTGTGTTGCCGCAGATACATGTGGTACAACATCCACAGGTTAAACGAAGGAAAGTATCTTGTTAAATAGTAAAGCTATGCGACAATTTTGCCATCGAATTAACATAACGTATGACACGATAAAGTATGCCCAACGTAGATTTTGTTTTATTTTACATATAATGTCAAGGGCACCATGCTTTCTTTTAAAAGGGATTCACTGGCCTGTGATCTAATCTGTTTGCTACTCTGACTATCTGTCCTCATCAAAATGAACCAGATATTTAAGGTTTTGGTAAGCAGACGACACACAGGTCTATTTTTAGATAAGTATCAAGCATTCTAAGGGTTCAAAATAATTGTCAGCGTCAACGCTCTCGATTTGGCCGGCATTGGTTCAGAAAGGTAGATTGTTTTCCTTTGACAAAGGTTTTAATATCGAAATCTTAAATTGTCGGGTTTTGTAATTAAAATACACAAAACATTTTATAAAATTCACCGAACAAGTTCGTAAAACGGTTCTTGTCATCCGTTGCTTATAAATGTTATGACCTATATAAAAGAAATAGTTAACGGCTCCATGTGGTTTAGATTTGTGATACTGTGAAATGAAAGGTAGGGAGAATTTTTCCATATTTCATTAACCATTACACGGAGATTGCAGGCTTCACATTAATAATCCTTTGATTTAGGCAAGGATCAATCTATCTAATTAGGTCGTGTCATTGATTCAGCCTTTTTCCTTTATACAGTTATGGCTGATTATTTCCCTCCTTGATCAAGGCACTGCATTAGATGATGATAGTCATGTTTAAAGCTAGTAACTTCTAACATTCTAAAAGAAATTCTTTGTTTATTGGCAATCATCGGGAAAATGTGTCTAATACCATATACAATTACAAAGAATATATGGCTTAGATATAAAAAAAATCAGCAAACATTGAACACAATGCATGTATATAAGAATTGAGATACTCTGAAGTTAAGGAACAGCAAGCGTATCTAAAACTTCATCATGAGTAGTATAGCTCTCTGAAAGATATCTGCAAATGCTTAATATTGTCGTTCTCTTAACGAGCAATTCTTCTTTTCCCACAATGTTTTCTGTCCCATTAGAAGATTATTTTTCAATTTCAGCACATTTTGAAATGTCGTCTGCAAACTCTTTCAATTTGGGACAGTCAAAGATTTTGCGTTCGGTAAAGGGTTAAACGAACACGTTTAGTATTTCAACTCATTCGCCCTTATGGAACTTTGTGATTGAATCAAATTCCAAGTAACAACAGCAGACGCCAAATACGACGGTTTAAACAATTGTTGTTTTAGTGGTTTTTTTTGGGGGAACTAAAACGTTGTCTAAAGTTAGGAATTATCCCTAAGTCGTATTGGTTTCGAAGACTTCTGGAACACTTAAAATTAGACAAAAGCGATCTAGAGTAAAGGCTTAACAATTGAAAGTGCGGTTCTGCATAAAACGCCATTTAAAAACAATGTTGCACCAGTAATATCCAACAGTACATTTCGCTTGGTAAAGAGTAATCAGGTTCTGGTTTGCAGTTCATTAGTAGTTCATTAGCGCGCGTAATTCTAAGCTCGTCTGCTGATTAGGCTTCCATAAGAGAATCGATGCGGTCACCGAGATAACCCATTTCCAAACAATAACGACATTCTACCACTTTGTTGCAGACGACACTTGAAAACATTGTGGGAAAAGGAGAAACACAATGTTTTCTGCCCCATCAGAAGGTTATTTTTCAATTTCATCAAATGTTGAAAATGTCGTCTGCAAACTCTTTCAATTTGGGACCGTCGAAAATTTAATGTTTGGTAAAGGGTAAACCCGTCTACCTGCAGTCAGCAACCAGTCAGACGCAGAGGTACTCACACAATCTTCTATAATGTCTCAATATATTATACTATAGTACATGTATATATACTCTATACAAAGGTCTACAACGGTGATCTGACAGACACCCAAAAAAATTACCCAAACGCTCGTAATATCAACAAAATCCCAAAACATGTATTGCTTTGGTCGTCTAGAAATTATTTTTCTCTTCTTTTTAACCAAAATCTTTCAATGCCATCGGAAAAAGTAAAACGTTTCACAAAATTCCGCATGAAAAGTGTTCACGTCGTTGTTAAAAAATAAAACTAATTTAAATGGTTTTAACTAAATCTGAGACATGAATGTGCTATATCTCCACTACACAGCTATAAAAGGAGACAAGAGGCGTATCAACAATCTACATTACTGTGTACATCACTACAAACTTCACCAAAGCTAGATTTTTATAAAATGTATAAGACTGATTTCTGTTTTGAGAAATATATTGATGTTTTAAAAGGAGATAGTTTAAGAAAGCAGATGACATGTTTTAGATTAAGTTCTCACTCTTAAGATATTGAGACAGGTAGATTTAATGGAATTGATAGAAGTGATCGAATATGTAGCCTTTGCTCTTTAAATCAGATTGAATCTGAATATCATTTTTTATTGTGCTGTCCGGCCTATGCAAACATTCGTAATAAATATTTTGGACATTTACCATGGCCAAACACTAATACATTTGTTAATATTTTATCTTCAAAACGTCAATGTATTCTAACTAAAACTGCATATTATCTAAAAGAGAGCTTTAAATGTCGCAATGAAATTATTTAATGTATTAACCTTTATTATATATTATTATGTGATAGATCAACTAAATTCGTGACTTGTATGTTTTCGTGATTTGATAATCTTTGTCATTTCTTTATTTGTATATATTAACATGTTTACGCATATTATTTATATATGTCTGTACCATATTTGTAAATGTTGTCTTGGCCAAAGGCATTTATATGCTGGTTTTTGCCAAATAAAGAATTGAATTGAATTGAAACTGTAACTCAAGATAATATGTGATTCCGTTCTATTCGGAGAAGACATTTTATTTTAAAGTATCAAAATCTCAATCTGTAATATGTGACTTAGTCCTTTAAAATTCATTAAAAAAATATCCATCAAAAAAAGAAAAAACCTTTTCGTCAATGGATGTTTTTTACCTTCTTTCTTTGATTGCCAGGAAAATTAAATGTATACAATTCAAAGTGCGATTCATTAAATAAAATAATAATGAAAGTGGCATGGAAAATACATGAAGTTCTGGGAGTGATAATTAAAGATATCAAAATCATTGGTTGCAATAGAAAGGGGACTATAGATGTGCATGCTGGGTGGGTCATTCTTCTGCCACATTGCTTTCAAACGCCGTCTGCTGCCTGAAATAACATTCCATGGCGTCTGCTCTTAAGAAAAAAAAAACGGAAGAAGTTAAAGGTATAGTGATTTCATGACGAAAGATTAAAGGCGGTGTGACTCAATGAATAGCATCTAGAAACGTAGAAAGATCGGAATATTGTAAACCCTTTACCAAACACAATCTTTTCGACTACCCCAAATTAAAAGAGCTAGCAGACGACCTTTCAAAATGCGAGGAAAGTAAAAGAAAAAATCTTCCGATACAGCAGAAAAGATTGTGGGAAAAGGAAAAACTGCTCGTTACGAGCAATTTCTCTGTTTTCCACAATCTTTTTATGGGTCGTCTGAAACAAACTGGTTACATGTCGTTATTGTTTGGTAATGTGTTAAGGCAGCAGGGACTTTTTTATAGACAAAACGAACACTGATCACTCACGCTGGCTTCGTCCACATCCACTTTAATAAATTCGATTTTCTGTGTTAACAATGGATCCCTGGCAAGTCTCTGAAAAAGACACGAAACGAGATTCACATTCAATTTTCTCCCGCCTCTCTCAATTTACCGTCGGTTCATTACAAAGACTCTGACCAACTTAACCCTTTACCAAACCTAAAATCTTCCACTGTCCCATATTGAAAGAGTTTGCAGACGACGTTTCAAAATGTGCTGGAATTGAAAAAAAATCTTCTGATAGGGCAGAAAACATTGTGGGAAAAAGAGAAATTGCTCGTTAAGAGCAATTTCTGCTTTTCCCACCATGTTTTACAGAGTCGCTTGGAACAAACTGCTTAAATGTCGTAATTGTTTCGCAATTGGTTTAAGGCATTTTCGCCATGACAATACAATTGATCATCTCTGCAATTGATGGCTTTAAAATCAATTGTGACGAGAAATCATGATATTTACAACATTATAATCGGGCGACATTGATGCAGTGGTAGAGCTTCCGTCTCATGTACCGAGGGTCCCGGTATCGATCCCTTTCAGGCTAGGTGAAAGAGGGTCGAGCTACAAATCGTCGCGAGTACTGGTTCAGTCAGGAAGCAAGCATGGACGCTTCCAGTTCCGATTGCGCCTTCACCGAAAAAAAATGCGACATACTTCAGCCGGGTTGATCACGTGATAAATGTAAAAAACCATATTGCAAATGACGGGCCATAGATAAGCAGGTATTTATGCAACGTAACAATATCCCAAAAGCCGACGTGGATGAAAACAACATTACCTCGAACACCGATGCCGATGAATACAACATTACCTCGAACACCGATGCCGATAAATACAACATTACCTCAAACACTGACGCGGATGAATACAACATTACCTCGAACACCGACGCGGATGAATACAACGTTTCCTCAAACACCGACGCGGATGAATATAACGTTTCCTCAAACACCGACGCGGATGAATACAACTTTACCTCGATCACCGACGCGGGAGAATACAACATTACCTCGAACACCGACGCGGATGAATACAACATTACCTCGAACACCGACGCGGATGAATACGACATTACCTCGAACACCGATGCGGATTAATACAACATTACCTCGAACGGCGACGCGGGTGAATACAACATTACCTCGAACACCGACGCGGATGAATACAACATTACCTCGAACGGCGACGCGGATGAATACAACATTACCTCGAACACCGATACGGATGAAAACAACATTTCTTCAAACACTGACGCAGATGAATACAACATTATCTCGAACGGCGACGCGGATGAATACAACATTACCTCGAACGGCGACGCGGATGAATACAACATTACCTCGAACACCAATGCGGATGATTACAACGTTTCCTCAAACACCGACGCGGATGAATACAACTTTACCTCGAACACCGACGCGGATCAATACAACGTTTCCTCAAACACCGACGCGGATGAATACAACTTTACCTCGAACACCGACGCGGATGAGTGCAGCATTACCTCGAACACTGACACGAATGAGTACAACATTACCTTGAACATCGACGCGGATGAATACAACGTTTTCTCAAACACCGGCAGGGATGAATACAACGTTTTCTCAAACACCGACACGGACGAATACAACATTACCTCGAAGACCAACGCGGAAGAATACAACATTACCTCGACCGCGACGCGGATGAATACAACGTTTTCTCAAACACTGACGCGGATGAATACAACTTTACCTCGAACACCGACGCTGATGAATACAACATTACCTCGAACACCGGTCCAATAATTTTGCACGGTCCACACCACGTGGCCCAGAAGTCTATAGCAACGACCTTGTCCCCGCAAGATTCGAGAACCTTCTCCAGTTGGTCCTGAAACAAAACAAAAATAGAGCAGCGGTTTCTACGACGTTTCACTTCAGATACCCCACCCACACTGATTATTATTAGGTCATTGCATGGTAAAAGATACCAAACAACAACGAAACTGACCAGCTTGTTGCAGACGACTCTGGAAAACATTGAGGGAAAAGGAGAAATTGCTAGTAACGAGCAATTTTTCCTTTTCCCATAATGTTTTCAGCCCCTTCAGAAGAATTTTTCCCAATTTTATCACATTTTGAAATATCGTCTGCAAACTCTCTCAACTTTGGACACTCTTTAATTTGGCGTTTGGTAAAGGGTTAACGCAACGTGTACAACGTTGTTGTCAAGGAAAGATAAGGAAATGTATCTGTATAATGATAGATAAATGATCAAATTTTATGACATGCGATATGATTTCTTCATTTTTAGGCTGTTATAGAATAATATTTTCTTAGAACAACATAATGAATGCAATTCTATTACACTGGACAGTGGTCACGTGACTGTGGGTTTACTCACCAAACCTAAATTGGCGAAGATGGTGACGAAATCGTGTTTCGGTGTGTTATGAAACACTGTTTTATTGCGTATGCAGGTGGGTTTAATTTTATTTTTATCTGCTTATAAACACATGCATTTATGATATTGCGTTTGGACGCATGGCTTTAGTAGAAACCATCTAGGGCATATAACCTCTTCTGATCTTTTTGTCGGTGTATGTACTTAACTTATGGTAAAAATGCTGTTTGCCTTTCAATTAAAAGTTCAATAACTGTCTAAATGAATGCAAGTTCACGTGTGGATAGCATGTTTCAGGTAAATATAGGAAAATTGTAACAAACCGTTCAAAGACACCCATCAAAAACACAATTACTCCTAATTAGTGAAAAGCGTTGTCGTCCACTGGTCCGTTGTTTTAGCTTTAAATGTGCTGAATCTTCCTTTTATTAATCAAATTGAAACTTGGAATAACCCATTCTTGTCAATCAGCAAACCTGACATGTAGAAACGAATCCACCAACCAAACGAAACTGCGATTCGCAAATACAATGTTCATGCATTTTCCGATGGAATTAGAAACGTACTCTTAAACCTTACAGTGCTGGAACCGACTGTATGCTTATGCAAACATGTTTGATCCAGGCCAGCCACCAAGTAAATTGGCGGCTGGCCTGTGATCTTACTTGCTTGCTACTCTGAGGGACTTTCTTCATCAAACTTAAGCAGATATATAATCTTTTGGGAAAGCAGACGATATAAAAATCTATTTTTTAGAAAAATTACCCAGCATTCTAAAGGTTAAAAAATTATATGATAAAAGGAGATTAATGCTAAATCAAACTATATTATTTGGTAAACCTTTAGTCCGATTCAAATAGTTATCACCAGAAAACACCATCAGCACAACTTAAACGTGAAAGTCAACCAGAAATAACCCAGATTAGCAAGTTTAATAATTGCTTGATTCTTCACCTCTGACCTTCACAGTTGATATACAAATTTTCGATCCGACCAATCAGAATTCGTTATTTTGAACATGTAAACAAACAGGTTGTTGATACACATGATTGAATAGGAGACCACCATATTTCAAGCTCAAAATCACTTATGTTAAAGGTGTCTATTTAATAGGGCCTTAATGCATTGGTAAATCAATTCGCATGACTTTTATGAACACAATAAAAGAACTCCATATATTTTTCAGTAATTTATTTGTACTCATCTCCTTATATGTGCCTTTAACACTTTCTTCTGCGTATTCGTGTCTTAACACAAACTGTACCATTGTGACAAAAATGAATTGTTCTTGTTGAGCAATTTCTCCTTTCTAATCTATTTTTCCCTCTATTTCACAAAGATAATTTCATTATTCATGCTTAATTGCAATATGTTGCTGCTTTCCATTTGGGCTCATAACAAAATCCCACAAGTGGATATAGTTGATACAAATGCTTGATGATTAAAATGAAATCAGAAGTTTCGACCTGTTCACATTAACACTCTACAAAATAATTCTTTGGTGTTACTAGTCTGACAAACAGCAACATCGAAGTAATTGTGGAGGAAGAAAGAATACATGAATAGTTTAAACAAATGGGTGATAATCAAATTGAAATCGAAAGTTTTGACCCGTTCATATCAACACTCTACAAAATAATCCTTTGGCTTTATTAGTCTGACAAATAGCAACTTTAAATGAATTTGGGGGAATGAACAAATACATAGATTAGCAACATCCACATTTCCCCCAACAACAGATTTCTATCAGATTGATCAGATGTCTTCCAATTTGATTGTCGCTGTCTTCTACAAAGTCGTTTCTTTTGGGACGGCACAGTTAGTTACGTTTTATATTTGACAAACATACTAAAATATCGTTTTTCTATAATAGGAAAATGGCATATTTATAGCAATAAACATTTCTCTATTTAAAGAAGATATAAAAAGCCAAAAATCAATTGCAACTAAATTGGGCCACTTGCTATAGCAGCATTAACGAATCGCTCGCTTCGTAGCCTATTTTGTAACTGATTATATGTCTATATCTATTTTAGATTTGAAATACGTTGGATGAATACAGCTATAAATGATGTGAGAGCGGTTATTTCACATAATTGGTATTTCAAACTGAAATAAATGTGATTAAAGTCAAAATCCAACTCTAACCATACCGCCCCATAACATTCTTATCATTTTCAATGCCGTTAAAGAGTAAATTGATTGCCTTTCTACTTACTGAAATATTGAGCAGGTAATATCATGTACTTACGACAGTGTGTATAAGAAATTTCTGCATAGGGCATGTAATTGCCAATTGCAGGTATCCTATGGGATCAGATCAAGTAGGGAAACAATGACAATTGCGACATACGGTATGTATAATATGCACGCCAGGAGGAGGTCCCACATCGATCCAAATGTCGACCTTGAGTAGTTCAATGAATATGGAAGCGTACATCTTTTAAAATCATTAATTTTTGCCGGTCACTCTTATGAAATAGTAAAATTATAAGTTGTGATATACTTTTGTTTCCTTATGCAAATGAGACGACAGTTTAGATATTGTATTTGAAATTTTCTTTTGAAAACGAAAGTACAACAAGAGTAGTCCTACAAGAGCCGAAATGGCGGCTTCCATATTATGTCAGAGACGTTTTTACTGCATAAACCCGATGAGTTCAGATTGGACAGTCGGGTTAGTCCGGACGATCCATGTAGATGCACTTTCATCACTTTTCATCTCAGTTAGGAAACTTTGATCTGGATGAGTTGTCTGGATAGAATCATAGACCTAAAGTAATTCAACATTGGCATCTTTTTATGGTGCAGATCATTTCCTTACTCATTCCCCTAAATTGGAATCCGTGCCGGGTCAAGAAATTATCAGCTATTCGATATAGGTACACCAAGAACTGGAAATGACATCTTCTAATTTACGTGAAGCAGAAACCATTTCGACAAAATCAGACATTGCTTGTAAAAAGCCATGTCTCCTTTTGTCGAATTGGTTGCTACGATTTTCTGCAAATGCGGAAAAGTCAGACACTATGGAAAAAGGGGCTTAACTATTAGATTGTGTTGCTTCAAAGAAATTCTCGTTAAACAAAAACACTTTTTCACAAAACATTTTAACTCTCTTCCTATCTTTTTTCTTTCACTTTATCTTTTGCAATTTTTAAAACTTTGAAATTGCATTGATATACTCAACCATTCACGGTGAATTTACTTACCAAGAAAATTCAATAATTTACCTTATAAAATGCAGATAGTTAAACATATCGTTGTTAGAAACAGAAATTCGTTTATCATAACAACTTCTCCCATTCTAACAATATAGGCTACTTTCCCTACAGCAAGAGGAGCATACCCAATTGAAAGTATTATGTCGCAAAAGCATAACCAAATATGTTTTGTTTTGCATGATTTGGTGCTTGACCCTAGTCTCTCCTCGTTAATTCCATCACATTTCATTCTGGATCCACTTTACTCTAATTTATCTGAAAATTCGTTGAAATCGGCATTAAATCCGTCAAAAACTGTTATAACTCATGTACCTACCATGCTATATATGTCCTGCATTGTTAACGAAACTCTGCTTATTTATCACTTGACACAAACACACCTTAAAGACGTTCAATCAAGATTTCGCACCTGGATTTTGCTGTATAACGTTTGAAATGTCCGTTTCTATGGTAACAGTCGCCAAAGAATCAATAGGCCTGCGGAATAGGCCCGTAAGACGAACAAGGCGATACTCATATTGCAGAACGAAACGATATTGGTAGTAATACTGGTTGAGTGCTTGATTAGATCTATCAACTCTCTTCATTAGGACTTCCTATCGTCGATGTAAAAGTAAAAGAGAGCGACTCTTCTATTAGTTGTGCGTATAACAAACCCATTTTGTGTGATTCTATAGATTTGTGGTGTTATTTTATTAGTAGAAGAAGATTTATGACGATTTAATTAAAAAATACATGTAATCCTTAATCTGCGAGAAACTCCTTTTAACCCTTTACCAAACACCAAATTTTCGACTGTCGACTGTTGAAAGAGTTTGCATACCACATTTCAAAATGAGATGAAATTGGAATATCATCTTCTGATAGGGCAGAAAACATTGTGGGAAAAGGAACAATTGCTCGTCACGAGCAGTTTTTCCTTTTCCAACAATGTTTTCTAAAGTCGTCTGCAATATTGTGGTTAAATGTCGTTATTGTTTGGTACTTGATTAAAGAGATCACATCTTACTACGTTACATGTACATCTACACGATCGCAGTGGTGCTTTTAAGCAGAACACTTGTTAATACTTTTAGGACATTTCGGTGGTTTTGTTTCTACTGTGGGCGACATTGTTGCAGTAGTAAAGCGTCGGCCTCTTGTACCGAGGGTACCGGGTTCGAAAACAAGTTCAGAATAAACTATAGCAGTCCCGTGGGATTCCATGTTCTCAACGAGATTATTCTAAATGTTGACAAAACGAGATTTCGTACAGCATTTGTTACCAAACATCAGGACTTCAATTCTGAGTTTTGAGCAAAAATAAGCGATTTAAATCGTTCCGTGAAACCGAGACCAGGTCTTCTTCCGATTCAATGTCAGGTTGTTTGTTCCAACTAATGAAAAAGTGATGTGTTTAAAGTAAACACTGGTATATGAAGAACTGCTTGCAAAAGAAAGACGGAACCTCTTGTAAAAACCTCCAATGTTTAACAATATATAGACATACTGAATCCCTATATTTTGAAACTTGTATAGAGACTCTTACATAATACGATATATAACATAACCTTAATAAACGTAAATTATCGCAGTATTGTCATTGTGTTATGTAAACACCGAAATGAAAACAAGTCTCTTATCAAAAGGACCAAAGCAGTATATGGTCGAGTTCAAAACTGTAAACAGGTAATATAGGCCAAATGCAACGGTAGATATATAACCGGGGATATTCCAATCACACCTTATCTCAGGTGTGGTATCGTTCGATTCAAACACAGACATCGCACGATAGCGCGATCGACCTATACCTTAGGAAAGCTATGCTTGTTTACATATAATAAGGTTGGGGAAGAAGCCTCATAAATGAGAAGTATTTCAGACACTGCATGCAAAAATGTTCGCATGCCCCTTTAGTAGCTTACCAGTTTTGTCAACAAATGTTCAGTTACATCGAGATTCACGGCTTCTCAGGGATGCAGAAAGACCCCTTTCGCAATTGTGCCATACACACCGGCCAAAACTGCCATAGCCAATCTACTCGTCAGTGGAGAGACTTCATCTCATGATATTTCAAAGCAGCCCATACCGAGATTTCAACCTACGTGGAGAGGTGCGATGTCAATCGTATCTACTCGGCAATCTCCGGCACAAGTCGGTATATATACCTCGTATTTCATGAATACACCAGAAGTCCTAGGGAAATTCGACTGTTTTCCGCTGGAAAACACACTTGATTACAACAGTACACACAGGGACTAAATATCTACACATATTGGCTAAATATCGCAATTAAATGTTGTTGTTTTTTCTTATCTCATTTTACAGTATCATATCAATACATCTGTTTTTCATATTTTGTCAATCAATTTTTGGCTTGTTCCGGGGTTGTTAAGTAGATACAATTGCAAACGGACATGGCTTTCGTCGCCGCCATGATGCCGGACTACTTACAAAATGGCTCCCCATTATCTCTAAGGTAGCACTAGACAGTGCTAGCTCAAAAGCCGACACACACACGCACACGAGATCTCCTGCTTTGCCACTCAAACCCAAACCTGCAATACAATGAGCAATTTTTTCAGAGGCATGCATGAGACAACAGTAAAAAAAGCACCAAAAGACTTGTCTAAATAGCCACATTTTGGATATTTCATCCCAATTTCATATTCTAAAGTGGACGCGAAAACCAATGAAAGACCTTGTCGGAAGCCATTTTAGGATGTCTAAATTCAATACATTGTCCGACACTCTAACGGATCAATATGTGCATTACCAGCAAGGTTTACCCATGATTACTTGAAAAAAGCACCAAAAATGGCGTTCCAACCGGCTTCTTTTCTCACCACGGATCAACACTTGTTTGTTGTGCCGGTCAAAAGTGAAACAACTAGAATTTACTTGAACTGAGCTAGCACCTAGGTTTCGCATCGACAACCCCATCTGTTTGGCTATATTGAGCTTTTGTTTTACTTCACAAACTTTACAGAACAACTTCAGATGCAGGATTTTGATACTATTGAGACAGAGTCAAAGAGGTTTAGAAGACTTAAAAGATTATTCTAGCCTGCCAAAGCTGTATATGATCAATCTGCCAATTCGAACTAGGGCTGGTGCTACTGTAGTGTGTTACCCAAGATTATCTTAAAAAATGGCCGAGGTCTTCCAAATGGTGCGATGTGAGTAGAAATTGTGTTCCTCAACCACTCTGTTACGTACGCCGATTCTCTAGGATAGACACAGATTAGACAGTAAGTATCTGGTCCTAGGCTGGTCTTAGACGCAACACGATTTGCGCCATGTCGACTGTAACATGTATGAGCACGTTAACATAACTGTAGCAAAAGGTTAGAAGACATCACTGAGTCGAAATGAAAATTGCTCATGTTCATTGCAATTTTCCACAATGGTTATCTTTCAAATTCAAGAGGTAGCGTTTTGTGTCTCCTGTATAATTAGCCTGCTTCTGAGATCTTTTTTCTATTTCAAATAATTAAAAAATGCGATCGTCGGCGAAATTAAATCGAATAATTGGAGTCGGCATATGAATTACGCTGTCTTCAAATAATACCAATTAAGGGTGTGCTTGCCTTTGTCCAGAATGCAAGCGAATGAAGAAATTTCTTTTATAATATGTTTCTTCGTATTTACTTAACCCTGGCGAAATACAAAGACCCAAAGAAAAAATTGATTATCAATTATAATTGACATAATTATAATTAGACAAAATCAACAATTGAATGAACACTTTAGGGTACGATCAAGAGTATTTTCATTTTTTCGTAGAAAGCATATGTTTGAGCAGCCACTTGAAAAATTGCACAAACATGTTATCCGACTTATCCGATCTCAATATTGACTTTATCCATTTGCATAATTAACCCTTTAACAAACAATGACGACATTTGACCCGGTTTTTCAGACGACTCTAGAAAACATTGTGGGAAAAGGAGAAATTGCTCTTAACAAGCAATTAATCCTTTTCCCACATTTTTTTTTGGCCTATCAGAAGATTATTTTTCAATTTCATCACATTTTGAAATGTCGTCTGCAAAATGTTACGATTTTGGACAGTAAAGAATTTGGTGTTTGGTAAAGGGTTAAAGGTTCCATAATACCCATTAGCTTTTCGGCTTTTGGACATATATCCCGAGAAAAAAAGAGACTAATCATGTCAAAATGTTTTATGAACCCTTATGGTACTAGAACCGAAATCATGCTTATGCGAACAAGTTAAATCACAGGCTGGCATGTGATCTTACCTGTTTGATTCTCTGGTATCATTCCTCATCTAAATTAAGCAGATATCTAAGTTTTAGGAAAGCAGACGACACACACATATATTTTTAGAAAATTACCCAGAATTCTATCGGTTAACCTGTCACAGGTACAAGTTAAAATCAACAAACAGATGACTACATAAACATGTAGTATGAAAGCAACATATTCTCTTTCCGGTCGTGACCAAAGGCTGATAGTGTTGACGGTACTAACAAAAAAAGGAAATATGCAACACCAATCAATAGTCACGAGGTTAAAAATAGGCCTACTTCAAGTTATGTTGACACGAAAGGATAGGCGGATTGAAGGCAAACCCAATGTACACTAGAATTAAGAGGTAATTATTAGATTCGCCTGAATATGCCTAGCATAGATATGATGCTCTAAACCCTACCTCTAAACCCTACCTCTAAACCCTACCTCTAAACCCTACCTCTAAACCCTACCTCTAAACCCTACCTCTAAACCCTACCTCTAAACCCTACCTCTAAACCCTACCTCTAAACCCTACCTCTAAACCCTACCTCTAAATCCTACCTCTAAACCCTACCTCTAAACCCTACCTCTAAACCCTACCTCTAAACCCTACCTCTAAACCCTACCTCTAAACCCTACCTTTACCTTTTACAAGTAGAGACGAGGATTGCTCACAAAAAACAACACGTATTCCCAAGTATGATGCCGACAATTCTATGTCCGTATGCCGTTTGGTTTTCACCACTGTTAGGCCGATAATCACTCTTATAAACACATGTAACAGTTTCTTCGGACAAATGCATATATATGGAACATGAAAGATGATAGAAAAACACACCTTATCAATGATTTAATTACCAAAAGGGTTAGGTTAGATAACAAATAAAAACTCATTATTTTGAAAAAAACGAACAAACAAACAGCTAGTGGATATTAAGATACACTTACATACATAAATAAGTCATTCATGTAGAATGTTTTTTACATTTTCAGTAAGCTTTGTTCAACACTGTATATCATTTCTTCATGTGCATGTATTGTAGATAAGTAAGTAATGTATGCGTGCGTGGTCCTTTCTGTAGAAACTGGATATTATTATTTATTTAGTTCCACTTTAACAGTGATTTGAACAACATGAGTATACAATAGAACAGTTTGCACATACAAACATTTGTAATAAAGTAAATATTATTTACAGGATCATTCACGCTCGGCATGACATAGCTATATATACAGCTACGCACACCGAGGGTAAATGTTCAATCCGTCATACTTTCGACAGAATCATGTTCGAATTGCGTATTAACTGGAGTTCAAACGCATGTACCCTTTTAATAATTAGAATAACAAAATAATAGTAATAAAGAAAAGTACAATTTGCAAATACAAACGTTAGTGATTGAGCAATGTTGTTTACAGAACCATTTACACTCAGCATGGCATAGTTATATACACAACTATGCATACTGAGGGTACATGTTCAATACGTCATACTTTCCTGAAAATGTATAATAGGATCATATTCAAACTGTGTATTAATCAACTAGAGTTCAAACACAAGCATCTTATTAATGTAATGCATACAGAGCTTCGTATAAAGGATTTGTTCATTATCATCTAAACCAAATACAGCAGGCAAATCAGTATCTAATAAATTTCGTACAAACACTTCATTTTGACCATAAAACCTGGTTAAAAAAGATGACAAGTTTTCAGATATTTTCGTTTGAATACTTTTCATCAAAAGATTGCGTTCTGGAGAATAGGATTTGCACTCAGATATTAAATGTACTTTTATGTCAGTGTAGTTAGCCTGGCAGTGTATGCACGGGCTTGATTTCCTCCTTATGTATTTTGGACTGGCTAAAATGTTCACAGAACTGATCGCATTGGCTATTTCTTGCTTTATTTTGGCGTTCTTCCACAGCAGTGACGGTCTCAATATTCTGTGTGTATTTCTGAAACGGTCAAAATCACTGTCTCTTAGAATTGTTTTTTCCCATGATTGAGCATACGTATGTGTTACGGATCTTGAAACGATTTTCTTCCACTGTTGCTTTCCTGGAAACACTTTCCTTTACTATTAGTCGGGGGTCCTGCGTGGCCCAGTGGTTAAGGTGGCGGACAGGTATACCACAGATACCTCTGGTTTCGTGGAAGTGACCCTTGGCAGGTCATTTCAGAGCCCTAGTCTAGTACTGTCTAATCCAGGAAAGCCGTAACATGACTTAAAAATTGTTGACACGGCATTAAACACAACTAGAACGAATTATTATTAGTCTGGAAACCGCCGATAGTGATTGGTTTTAATAGAAAGACAATGAAACTGTTGTCTAAGTTCCCAGCAAAGATGAACTAAAAACGTTCACCCGGCTCTGGTTGCGAAAATTGACGTCACAGACAAGCAGTGGTTGCTCAACACTGTTGTCACGCTATCTAGAGGGTGAATCGAAATAAAGGCTGATTACTGCATGTGCTAACCATTTACCCTATACGAAACGCCAAATGTTCGAGTGTCCCAAATTGAAAGAGTTTGCAGACGGCATTTCAAAATGTGGTGAAATTGAAAAATAATCTTCTGATAGGGCAGAAAACATTGTGGGAAAGGGAGAAATTGGTTTCCAGAGTCGTCTGCTACAAACTGGTCAAATGTCGTTAGTGTTTGGTAATGGGTTCAAATCCCTATACAGGTAGATCTTGATTTTAACGTAAGCTGGTCTCGCTACTGACTGATCGAATACCGATGGTTCTACCCAACATGGCCAAGCCTTTATGCGTAGTTTATTTTTACGGTATTCTAACATCATTTGTTTAGTTTAATACTATTTCATTGCGTTATTGAGTTCAGTGTAAACATTCAAAATACAAACTAGCACATTACTGAGTAGGATGTCTCAAAATTACCCAATGACTGTCACGACCAATAGAGTAAAGCCAACAAAGGTCACACCAATAACACGAAGCGTGTACATTGATCCACCGTGCACTCATGTCACTCTCTAATATTAATTGTAACGATGTTTGCTGAAGCTTTGTTGTATTTTAGAGAGGATATAATTACATTTGTAATGTTCTTATTGTGAATATTCAGGATTATTCAGGACATTGAATACTATATTTAGCGTCTTGAAGCAACAATATATACGCCAACGTTTGGCGGCACAAGGGTAAGACATTACGCTTAAAACTATTTATCTGCACAACTCTTCGACATAATGAATAAACTTCATATCTAACATAAAATAATAAAAAAACAGACAACATAGGTATGGGGTTATGTCATTAATTCTCTTAGTAAATGACGATAAATGATTGCAAGTAGAACACAAACAATTAAATACTCAGGAAAATGATTACACCACATTATTGAAATCTATATTTGTTAATGAAATGTTTAGTTATTATAATACTAAATATTTACCAAATAACAGCCAATCGAATGATTGAGATTTTGAGGAAATCATTTTCAAAATATCACTGCCGCTTCTAGTTGTGAGTACAATTAGTTTAATCCTTAAAGTGCGTGAACCGACTTCATGCTAGTGCAATCGAGTAAAACCCAGGCCAACCGCAAAGTAAATTGGCGGCTGGCCTGTGATCTCACCTGTATGCTACTCAGAGTATCTTCCCTCTAAAAGTTAAGCAGATATTTAATGTTCTGGAAAGCAAACTACCCACAAATCTATTTCTAAAAATAATTGGGATTGCGTAATAGTAAAATTACCACGTTATGTGATTTGGTCGCACAAAAGATCCAAGAATATTTTTACATGTATAGGTCTTTATCAAATTCTCATCATTGTTACAACAGACAGTATATATATATATATAAAATGTTAAAGAGACACAATAAAACCATGCATTTCAAATTTGAATTATAAGAGACATTTGGAAATATTAAGAACACCAACTGATAATTGTTTTAACGTTGTACATAGTAACTACCATAGTTCAACTAAAACCTAGAGTATACCAAAACACTGAATTAAGTAATATCAGCAGAACGTGTCGCCTATAAGAAATATATTAAGAAAAATCTTCGATGAAGACCTTCAACCCTTTACCAAACGCCAAATTCTCGACAGTCACAAATTGAAGGAGTTTGCAGACGACATCTTAAAATGTAATGAAATTGAAAAATAATCTTCAGATAGTTCAGAATACATTATGGGAAAATGAGAAATTACCTGTTGAGAGCAAATTTTCATTTTCCTACAAAGTTTTCCAGAGTCGTCTGTAACAAAGTGGATAAATGTCGTTATTGATTGGTAATGGGTTAAAAGAACAACCGTTGAGCCCCGAAGAAAGTATCCGATGTTATGATAGATACTCAGTAGCTTCCTTTACAGACAGCTGCAATTTCTTAAACAAGTTTTCCGATTGTATGTCTTTCTGTCTTTGTTAAAATTTTCCAACCAAGTACAAAGTAACTGTTTACTGACTGGAATTACCCATTAGACCACGATAGAAACCTGCTTAACATATTGTTTCAAAACAAAGTTGTATTTTGACGTTCGAAATTGAAGGAACATGCGAATGCTCATGACAATTTTAGCTCACGAAAAAGAAACATTTTTCATGATTTTTTTGGTGAGACGAACATCTTCATTCTTTTCAATAATTGTTTCTGAAGAGGTCTGCAACAAGAGATTCAAAACCGTATTTTGAGTAATTAGTCAAACCAATTAACCCTTACAGTGCTGTAACCGAATTCATGCTTATGCAAACATGTTAGATCCAGGTCAGCCGCCAAATAATTTGGTGGCTGGCCTGTGATCTAACCTGTTTGTTAATCTAAGTATCTTTCCTCGTCAAAATAAAGCGGATTTTGAAGGGTTTGGAAAGCAGATTACACAGATATTTGTTTAAAAGAAATACCCACCATTCTAAGGGTTTAACAGTGACTCGTATATTAAACGACGGGAACGATAAAAATATATCCTTTTGTTTCAGATGCTCAAAATATTTTTACTCACGACCCTGATAGCCGTTTTGTCAGTGTCGCTAACACGTAAGTAGCTGGCATTTTTGTAACATTTGTACAACACTTAAAGAGAAGATGTTTTAAAGGTGTCTTTTCACAGACGCAAGGCTGCACAACAGGGTACTGTTTTACTAAACAGTTTACGCTTAAGATTTGCGTAAGTCTAAAACAACAATTCCTCTTATTTCAATATTGGACAAAGCAATATTGCAAAGTGACACATCATTGGAATCGTCTCTCCGAGACGCTTCCAATGAAGTGCCACATTGCAACATTGTACTTTCATTGAAGATACTATCCATGTTTATCAATTATGACTTACGCAAACATTTTCCGTAAGTTGTTAAGTAAAACGGGCCCCAGCTGTATTGCTATATGATACGTTATATAATAGGCACTGAAAAATAGCCATTGAACGCAAAATATAGATCCGTTTGAATTCTTTAAAGGGTGCATACAGTGAATTTATCATTTTGAACACAAAGCGTGACATCACCTTTGAGATCTACCACATATAAACTGTAATATTTAGATCAATTGGCGCTTTCTAAATAAGTTATGCTTTTATTAGCTACTTTTAATTGTATATCAAAATACAATACAGAAACTGTATTATTTCAACAACATATTTCGTCTTTTGAATTTTTCTTCCTCGAACAAGCACCTTTAATGAACACAATTTAGAAGTAAATGTAAATTGGCATATGGCATTAAAGATCAGGCTGTGAAAACGAGCGTTTCCCTGTGTTTCACTTCACACTCACGCTGTGGGTAACGTGTGTTTCCTTAACCAAACATATCGGAAGATACCACATCGTCTACAACATTCTAACGTTCTATAGTATGCAAACTCTTTACTAAAGTATTTCCCTACACCAACGCATTGTACGAGGCGCCAACATGCTTTAAATGAATATTCAAAACGGATTAAAGGCCCATCAAAGGAGACTAGTGCTACATAAAACTACATCATTTGGTAAACGTTGGATCAGCTTACAAAAGTTAGCACTAAAAACAAACAGCACAACTTAAACGTGAAGCAAGCGAGAAATAACCCTGATTAGCCAGTATAATAATCCAGATTGCCTGATCCTTGACCTCTTCACGTGATACATAAACTTTTGAACCGACCAATCATAATTTGTTATTTTAAATATGTAAACAAACAGATCGGAGATAACCATATTTCAAGCACAACTAACGTGTGTTAAAAAAGTTTATCAAAAAGGGCCTCACAGCATTAATAAACTGATTTTCATTACTTTTAAGAGCATTATAAGAGAACTCCATCTATTTTTTCAGTAAATTATTTGTACTCATATCCTTGAATGTGCCTTTAACCAATGATATAATGTACATACCTCTGACATCGAAATGCAAGTATATATCTATTTCAATATCTCCTTTTTAAGACTTAAGCACAAGACTAAAGATAGGCCTTAACAAATTCCAAGGACGTATGGTAGTCTTGCACTGCACTCTTGTACATGTATTTTGAATTAAGCTCTGTCAAAACTCGAGATTTGTGTGCATTTTGCCAGGTGGTCAATTTCAAAAATAATATATCGCATAAACATAAATAACAAACTTAACATGAGACTAATTCACTTTCGCGAGACCTTGCGAGCGATTCCGTCTCGGCCATTCGTTCTACCGTAACATGTTGTTATAACTGCTATTCAATGAATAACCAACTAATCTTTATTAAACGATCATACCCGAACTAAGGTAATTGAATACGGCTTTTTCCGAGTAATCTCAAGTTAAATTTGTTGAACAGTGGACTTTAGAACGAATTTCTTGGTTAAGACAGAGTTTGTAAAATGAAACTCTTGTGTTTTAGGTCCGTCTCACAACAGTAAACGAGTCTTGACTCGAGTAACCGCATCAGAAAACCTTTCAAACCACCAGTAATGAAGGCATTCGGAACACCTCGGTTATTTCTTATGTCAGAATCTGCCATATTTTGGCCCTTCTTTATTCTATGCAAAAACAGTCATTTTGGCACGTTCACAGTACCTTCCATGAAAAGATTCAGAGTTCATCCTTGTTGTTTCACTTTTCCACACTCTGTTGCCAATCGGAATTTAGAAAGCAAACATATCGAAGATCAGCTACTTTTTTCGCTAACGGCCATTACTTTTTACCTACATCTTAAATCGCATACAAAAATGGATTGGTCAGCGAAGAACGTCTCCCTTAGCGCTTTGCCTTCCGCGAGAAGTAGTTCTGGGAAAAAACCAAGGGTTGAAAACATGGCCAACACCCACAAAATATCAAAAACAGTAAAAAACACCCCTTCTTATGTCCTAAAAGCATAACATTAACACTCAAAGTAACATTCTAAATTGTCAGGAAATACTTTTTACTGTACAGCGACGGAAGTAATTCCTCAGTGTACTCTGACCCTTAAAACAACCTTGGAGGAAATAGGGAGCCATTTTGAAAGTAGTCCCGCAACATCGCGGCAACTAAGGCATGTCCAATTGCAATCGTATTTTCTCAGCAATCCCGACTTGTGCCGGGAATTGCCGAGAAGATACGATCGAGAAAATGTAAATCACAGATGAAATGATATAATGAATTTATTTAAAAAAAAGATAAACATTCAATTGTAATGTTTAACAAATGTGTGTGAATTTGCATTGGTATTTAGTCCATATGTGTATGTTGTAACCAAGTGTGTTATCCGGTGGAAAACGGCCGAATTTCCCCAGCATTTCCGGTGTATTCATAAAACGAGGTATATCTACCGACTTATGCCGGAAATTGCCGAATAGATCCGATTGTTATGAAGGATGACGCATTCATTCCAGGCAGCCTGACAACGAAACAAACCGAGGTCACCGCATATCTGTCCTTGACCGCTTACGCTGGAACGGAGGCCATGCATATCTGCGGGAATAATGACGCTTACCTACCTGTGGTCAACACAGAAGCAAAACGGCTCTTGTACAGAGGACTTAAAGAAAAGTTGGTAGAAATAGACCCAAATAGGTAATTCCAGTCTTTCAAATTAACAAAAAAAATAAAAAGAAAAACAATAGCCAGACATAACATGAACTGTGTTACATACTCAGATTGGTCAGGGTTAACATCACGAATTTTTATATGTGAAAGGATAAAATGAATTCGATTCACATGTTCAAAATTTTGGTATAAAACTCATCCAAACTTAGATAATTTGAACAATATCTAAAGAAAAACCTGATAATAATGAAACGTTGAAGAAAATAGCCTTCTTCATATCAAAACTATAAAGACACATTTTCATTAAACAAATGTTTAAGACAGGTTTATAATATCCTTCTAGTTTCATATTGTTTTTCGTCAATGTTATATGTATCATATTTGTTATAATGCTGAAAATACTTCTAAATGAATTTCGGTCATTACATGTTTCGGTTTGGAGTCTATATTTTGTAAAACAGAACAGTTTTGAAAAGATCTCAAAGCATGTAACCGAATTGAAAAAAGTTGTGTCACTGAACCGCGTTATGAACTGATATTGTTTCAATTCGCATCTTTATTTGAAAACGTGTTGTGACACAGCTGTGTTGCACATTCGAAAGGACCAGGACATAGTTAAAACCTTGCCTCAGCATGTAACTATAGCAGCAAAATACATTGACTAAACATGTAAAGCAATCAGCATCCCTTGATACTCAATAATTAAGTAGTTAGACTCATAAACGTTACTATCTTGGCTTCATGCAACTATTGAAGAGTAATTCGCCGTTCGAGTTCAGGATTCCCAATCTGCAACCATTTTCCACTTTTCGAAATGTAAAGAGAAGCGTTTGAACCGTTCTGTTTAGGATTTGGTTGTGCATCACATGTACATGCTACTGACATGAACTGGTTGAGACTTTTCTGTATACAGTGCTCGGTTTCCCTACGTATTTTGGACGAATGCATCCAGCACAGACGGTACTGCCTTTTTCTTTGATGATTATCCGAACTGTTCAGAACTACCGGAAGCATCGAGTCTTTGGGCCGACCGATCATTTGTGAGTATATTTGAGTTGGGTTTTGATGTAAGCTTGGCTAATTGTGATGCAAGGTATGTTACTAGGAAAACATTGTGCAAAACTAAAAAGCTGACATTTGCAAAATGCAAAAGGAGTATTTTAAAACACATTGTCAAATACTTGGTATTAAAGGCCATATCGCTTTCGTACGAATGGAAAAATTAAAACGCATTTAAGTTTGACATTGACGAAATGCCTAATGGCCAAAAGGATAAATCTATTATTATTTTACAGACGTATTCTGGTCAGGGAGTGATGTTCAAGGAGAACCTAACGACGTCCACATTCACGGACGAAAACGGCAGGAGTCACACATCCACGGCAACAACCTTTGGCCTGGTACCGACTGACCTAGCAACGACGTCTCATGTTATAATGTGTGAACGGGAAATGGGTAAGGGCATCGAACCTGTATCTAGTGTGTTACCCAAGTAAAACGTTTCTTGAATGACAATTCTCAAGTTGGCAGAAAAGATATCATTTGTTATCGTCTTCAGTTTTCTCATGTGTTTATCAAATTGAGCTCTTAACATGTTCCAAGACCATCCTTAAAGTTTATTTTATCATAGTGTCATCCCTATTGAAAGGGCCAGCCAGTTTTGACTTATAAGGCACTTTTTACCGATTATACCAAGAACCTCACACCTTCTATCACTATGCCATGCGCCAAGCGAACCTTCGACATTCCCGTCCCGAGGCGGACGCCTTAACCTCTAGGCCACGTTACTATCTGTATTGTCCCAGGGTAGTATGAATGCCTCCGTGGTCTAGTGGTTAGAGTACAGAACTTGAAATCACATGGTCGCTCTTCGTGTAGGTTCAAGTCAGGCGAACAGCACATTTTGATATTGAAATTCGAGATTGCTAATAGTCTTCCCGGCTTAACCAGCCTTTGGGGGCAGTCGAGATACATGTCTTCCTGTATGGAGCATGGCCCATTCATAACAATGTAACTTAAAACTAATAAGCGATGTAAAACCCTAACCAAACAAGCCAACCTGACTGCAATGCATCTTATCTCTGCCTTGAACATTTTGGTTACAGAAGAAGCATATTTTAAATATTCAATCATATTTGTTTCTACGAACGTAGACTATATACATCTGACGAGTCGACTGATTAAGCAAATTGATAGATGGTCATTACGAGTTTTTTCTTTTTCACGCAATGTCTTATTTTTATTGGAGCAATACAAAACGTCTTGTTTATACTCCCTACGTGACGTTTGCCAAGGCTTGACAAGTTACAGTAACGGCACCAAAAAGAAATTCCGCATCATAAAACGTTATATTAAACATTCTATACGTACGATGTGTCCTTTTCCGAGGCTTTCGTTTTAGGCAATTCCGAAGAAAAGTCCCTACTGAGTAATATTATTATACAACGGATTAAACCGTGAACCAACCCCTACCAACCACCCAAAGGTACAAATCACTTTAAAACAGATGACGATATAGATTATCTAAAAAATAACGTTACAGGTCCATGCAGCTTTTCGCAGAGAACATCCGGTCAGTGCCCGTTTCTTAGCGACGCAAGACTGACGTACGTGGTCCCAGGTGACGTCACAACTTCCGCCACGTGCGAGCAGCGGTGTCGTGAAGCGTTCTTCAGTGGTAGAGAGTGTTGGGGTTTTCTGTATTCGCCGTCACAGAACGAATGTGGGCTAATTTACACGTAGGGGACAATATGTCATATGTTTTCATATGAACACAGAGCAGAGATTTTACTTTTATGAAAATCAAAATATTGTATTAATTATATTACCATACAGTTCTTAACACCTTTTATTCAATGTGTAGAAAAAAAAAAGATATTTCTGTAACTTTGAAATAGGCCTACATGTAAATCACTATGAGCAAAGGGGAGCTTATAGAGAAAATCAATGTGCTTTCCTATAAGAACTACAGTGTATAACACAAAGTGTGTAATGTGAATATGCAACGTCACTATAGTGATTCGAACACTCCTTGGTACGAAACAAATTTATTTTTTCTAACCATTTACTCGAAAAATACATAACATTTTTGTTTTCAATAAGAAAATACAACAAGCTTCCATGCCTAATAGTGCTTTAAAGTTAACCCATTACCAAATAATAACTACATTTGGCCAGCTTGTTTCAGACGACCCTGGAAAGCATTGTGGGAAAATGTGAAATTGCTCGTAACGAGCAGTTTCTCCTTTTCCCACAATTTTTTCTACTCTATCAGATGATAACTTTCAAATTTCATCTCATTTTGAAATGTTGTCTGCAAACTCTTTCAATTTGGGAAAGTCGAACATTTGGTGTTTAGTAAAGGGCTAAAACCAATTATGACCATTTGACATGAGGAAGATAAGGTATGCACAGTCAATATTGTGAGAACACCTTGATGCTTGTATCTAGAAATACTTTCACCCGCCAATGGTATATACAAATTCAGATCATTTTTTTTTTATCAAATAGGTATCATAAACGAAATTGAAATAGCAGTAATTGTTTTCAACATTTATACTGTTAATAATGGAAATGGCCTTTCGACAGAAAAACCATTTCTGCGTTAACATGTAGTGCAGAAATATTATAACAACTGGTTCCTCTTTGGTTTATCATTTGAACTTTATAGTGCTGGAACTGACTTAATGCTTATGCAAACAGGTAAGATCCAGTCCAGAAGCCAAGTAAATTGTTATCTATTAAGTTATTTCTAATTTCAAAGGCATATTTTATATGTTTCGAAAGGTCTAAAAGTACTTTTATTTTTTTTTACTTTATCTAAGACGTTTGCACAAATGTTTGCATATATGGGCGTAAATGATAAAACAAATTCGCCTTCAATATCGTTTTCATTTCATATTATCGTAGTCTGTTCAACGCAATGGACACCGTATATCCTAACGGATGTGAAGATAACCTAAGTCTAGATAAAGACGGTGTATTCCTTATATGCTGTTTCATGTATAGCAATCCAATCCCAACATCTTCAGAAGGTAAACTAAAATCTTAAAATCTACTGTAGTTAGCTTGCTACATCATCTTCTTTTGTAAAAAAAACTTTGACAACGTTTTTGTGTTGGCAACTTTTATCGTGTTTTCTCTTTTCCAGTGAAAATCCAGCCCTCCTTGCGTTACAACAAGAGACTGTAAGTTGCGGAGCTGATATGGCCGCAGACGTTGAATACTACGTAAAGGAATGTTACATCATAGCTCGTAAGTAAATAGAAACATGACTTATTCATTTA
The DNA here is from genome assembly GCA_947846245.1 of Cerastoderma edule. Taxonomy (NCBI): domain Eukaryota; kingdom Metazoa; phylum Mollusca; class Bivalvia; order Cardiida; family Cardiidae; genus Cerastoderma; species Cerastoderma edule. The sequence continues at coordinate 21,051,940 of OX401405.1, read as the reverse complement.
CTCATTTATACATATTAATGAACATATTTCTTTTACAAAAGACGGCATTTAATTATATTGTTTCCTTTTTTAAAAGGATTTTGATTTTAATGTGTTGGAATATTTTTTTCTACCGACAAAATGACAATATATATTTCTAAAGTAACATAAAACTTAAATACTGACAGCTTTCCAACCCCGTTTATAACCGTAAAGAAAATCTATAAATCGTTTGTATTGCAGATATTGCAATCCGTTTAAATGGGTTTATTTCGTAAATAACGATCTAAAATAAGAATAAAGGGTGCTTTCTTTAGATGCCATTGTCACATGGGTCTTTGGAAACTGACACATTTAACTGCTCTTATAACGTGATGTTGGAAAGATGTGCGAGAAGGAGTTCTTGCATTTGTTTACAAACCGACTTTCCAAAAGAAGCGCTGACAGACGGAGAGCTCACTGCAGATCATTAAACGAAATCACGGAATTTCAGCAAAATGAAAATGGTCTTTGATTGAGAGACAATGACCGTTGATATCAATGTTTTACGTTCATTCCTTCCAGAGCACACATCTCCGAATTGGTTCCTTTTAGTTAATGTAAAACGTTTTATCATGTTTGATATACCAACTTTCAGTAGAGATGATGATCACTTAAAGTAAAGACAACTTGGATGATATACTGTACAAATGAATGCTACCTAAATAGATATTATTGAACATGTAACTAATGGTCTTAATTTGATTTTTTAGTGAACGCATACACACAATTCCCGACTGGATCTTTCCTAGCAAGAAAGTGCACATTACCTGGAATGATTGAACCTACAACTTTGTTGTCGTCCCGGCCTTTATTGTCGCCTTCAACGTCGGCTTCGAGATCAGCTAATATGTCCTCTCGGACACAAGCTCCTATAACACGTACACTGCCGCCTTCAACGTCATCTCTGAGATCAGCTAATATGTCATCTCGGACACTTGCTCCTTTAAGACTTTCAACGTCGCCTTCAACGTCATCCCCGAGGTCAGGTAATGTGTCATCTCGGGCACTAGCTCCAACGTCGCCTTCAACGTCATCCCCGATGTCAGATAATGTGTCATCTCGGGCACTAGCTCCAACGTCGCCTCCAACGTCATCCCCGAGGTCAGATAATGTGTCATCTCGGACACTAGCCCCAACGTCGCCTTCAACGTCATCCCCGAGGTCAGATAATGTGTCATCTCGGGCACTAGCTCCAACGTCGCCTTCAACGTCATTCCCGAGGTCAGATAATGTGTCATCTCGGGCACTAGCTCCAACGTCGCCTTCAACGTCGCCTCAGAGGTCAGCTACTGTATCACCTCCAACATCGGCTTTAATGACCCCGCCGACTTCACCTTCTACATTATCTGCAGAAACGCCAGCTGTATCATCTTCACAGTCGCCTTCTATTGCTACAAATACACAGTATTCACCAACTATTGCTCCATTGACATTGGTCCCCGTCTCACAAGTTAATTATTTACGCGCATGTTTTTGTTTCAAACAGACGAGCAAACTTACACGGAGTGAAGTATTGGCTGAAATGTTATCTAACCTTACAATAGACGTTTCTAAAACGTCCGCTACGATCCGGTCCAAGACAACAGCGATTGACAATAGGTCTTCAGCGATTGCTATAGGGGTCATTGGTATTACTGCGATACTCGTACCGGGAGCTCTCATTGTGTTTTCCGACTTCTTGACACTGGTTTGTAAGGCGCCAACAAAAATAGCGAAGCCGAAAACTTGACATGTATCATCTAAGATGCATAGTTGGTTAATGTGTTGATATTGTAACGATCCAAACAAATAAGCTACTAAAAGACACAGCCACATCCGACCAGCAAAATAAATCGTCATCCACTGATCGGATGTGCTGTCTTTAAATATACCTATAGGTTTTCGTTAAAATGCTTTTGGTTCTCAAAATTACATTAACATTTAACTAACGTTACATTATTAAAAAGGGCTTCAGTGGCTTAGTGATCAGATTACAGAGCTTGAAATCGCATAGTGTCTCTCTCCCGGTGACGACAATCGAGTGTTCATAAGTTTCCCGACTGATAAACAGACTGCCTATGATTCTTCATGGATTGACCAGTCCTTATGAGCAGTTAAGTATGGGATATTCCTCGCACAATAAACGTGGGCATCGCAACATGACTTAACTAATATCGGTGCGATGTAAAAACCACTATATCGATAATTACAATCTCAAAGCATCAACAAGGCTATAGTCGACTAAATCAACGACCTGTGTTTTTTTCTTTTTTTGCAGTGGTCATTAACCCTTAGACTGCTGGGTAATTTTCTAAAAGTAAATTTGTGTGTCGTCTGCTTTACAAAACGTTAGATATCTATTTAATTTTGTGAGGAAAGATACTCAGTGTAGCAACCAGGTAAGATCACAGGCCAGACGCCAATTTACTTGGCGGCTGGCCTGGAGTTACCTGTTTGCATATATATGAAGTCGGTTACAGTACTATAAGGGTTAAATGAGACGCACGAAAATCTATTAACAATATACATTCGTCTGTAAGTGCTTAAAGGTTCTTCTTTACAGATGGGAAAATTAAGCGTCATTAAAACGTTTGATTTTTATTTTATTAACCTATTGTATGATAAACAAGTAAAAGTAGTCAGTGAAAGTACAGTTTATTTAAGATGCTTCTAAATATTTAAAACTGCTCGGTTTATAAGCGAAATATCTCAAAACCATAATATACAGGCACTATATTCTTAAATACCAACACATTGTCATTGCAATGGCTTTTCTTTACAATGCGTGTAAAAGCACAGAAGCTGTACAGGTTCAAAGAAACTGATTTTAACTTCAAATTTCCTTGTAAACATCTGTGAACATACAGCTTTAACAAATTGAACAAGCGTCGTTCGTTTCAGTTGCTTCAAACATGAATCACTGTACACTACTTATGACACAACAATGCCCCGATTATAAATGTGTAGACTGTTCCATGTGACGTAACTGGAATATTAATTAAAACGACGTTTAACTCAAATAGAACTACACAATATACCGACTGTTATATACCAAAGTGTTAGTAAGACACATACAGAGGCCATTTATAACAACTATTTAGTACTATATTTCACTTAACTTTCAAACTATCCGGATAAAAGGAGGTTTTTTTCCATGATGGGTAAAACCGTTCTCGTCCGAAGGTTTGCAATCAATTGTCCACAAAACGTATCGCAACACACATAAAATTTAAATTTCTCACTTTATTTCTATAGAATTGATATTCCTACACAGCCGCATACGATGTATTGTGATAATTCCATTTTAAAGGAACTGACACCCACAACACTATGATTGAAATACATATGTTTTAAATTTTCATTGTAAAAAGAAACCGATGTGACAAAGCGAGGAATTGCTCAGTTTGGATATTTTCTTATATTGTCTAAATTACTGCTTTTACAGCTGTGTTTAAACGGAATCTCACTTGAGGAATTGTGGTATTTGTAAAAATAGATAGGAACAAAAGAAATAGAGCAATATTATAACAGCAGTATCAACAGTAGCTCTTAATCAATAGAGCGAATGTCATGTTATCTTAGATTTCACTACTCTGATGGTTAGAAGGGGCAATTGTGCTAAATATATGATGATGAAGCAATTACAACTCTTTTTACGACCTTTGAAAGCGACATTTCCTACACTGAAGTCTGTTCTTTTCTTTCTTTTTTGCTAACTGCTCTGATATGAGACAAGGGCAGTCATCATTGCTCATATATACTTATTTGATAGGCAAATAAAACGAGTTTTGCTTGTTTGGTAAGGAATTCTGTACTGTAGGCGCCCGAAAGTAACTCTTTATCTAAAAATAGTTTCATAAGATGAAGTTAACCCTCGATAAAGGTCTACCAAAGGACATACGGCCTACCCAAGGACTTACGGCCTACCCAAGGACAAACGACCTTGTGGTCAAAGGTGCATGCACTTTACTGGTCGGTCATCAGCCTTTGGTACCACGTGACCGAAACCTGCAATAGACGATGTTGTTCATTTTCTATACGGTAGACAGATAAAGGGTAAACTTTTTGTTCTGCCCTCCCTCCCTCCGCCCCTCCGTCCCTCCGTCCTTTTTCCCCCGTCTCTCCGTCCTCCCTCCCTCCCACCCTCCTCCCTTCCTTCCTCCCTCCCTCCCTCCGTCTGTCCCTCACTCACCCACCCACTCAATCCCTCACTAACTCAATCCCTCACTCACTCGCCCCCTAACCCCCTCATTCATGGACAGTGTGCATTTCAATAACGAAACACGTACATGCATCATGTTACACATAGAAAATATAAAAACAACGAAATTTATTCATTTCCAAGCCTTTAGTGCACCCAAGCGATGGTCTGTCGACAGTGTTTGATAATATACAGACGTTCGTGTGCGCCATTAAATGACTGGTTTCCTGGGCCACATACTCGTGACGTTAAAAAGCAAAACATCAGCAAACCAGCGTTCATGAGCGATCTTTAATAGCAGACGGAAACGATTTTAATCTATTTACACATAGGCCTACACTACAACCATGAATTCGAATACATCTAAAGTTTCGTTTGAATTATGCTACATTATTTTCGCTGCGGCTTTGTTCAAAGGATGAGTGAATGCATGTGTTTTAATCTATCTTTAAAAAGATTTTTCGAGTTGAGCGTGCCTTCATGACCACTAACCCTTAGAATGCTGGGAAAATTCTAAAAATAGATGGTTGTGTCGTCTGCTCTCAAAAAATTAAATATCTGCGTAATTTTGTTGAGGAAAGACATTCAGAGAGGCAAACAGGTTAGATCACAGGCCAATCGCCGATATAATTGGTCACAGGCCTTGATCTAACCTGTTTGCATATACTTGAAGTCGGTTCAAGCACTGTAAGGGTTAAGGGGCCTGTTTAGAGATTAGACATCAGGGTCAGACAGAGGTGACTAGAGCGCATACATGTGGTAATAGAGGACTCGCGCTTGGAGGTAAATATGACACATTTTACTTCTGAACAGCATTTATAAGACATGTTTCTCCGTTTAAAGTATATGCTTAAAGGGACTATCTCACAGATTAATCTCTGTAGGTAACAAACGTTTATGTCATGATTTAATCAATCGTCATCATTTAATACAAGATTATATTTCATTTCTCTTTTCTTTGGTTGGTGCACATCTGTACGTTCAGTTATAAAAAAAAAGTGAAACGAGCTATTTGAAAAGTACCACAACTAACCTATGGATAATTCAAATTAGAATCATTGTTTACAAAATGTATCGTTTATTATGTCGTCTGCTAGATGGTTGCACTATACCTCCACCTCACGACTATGAAAGGTGGTGAGAAGTGTATCTACCATCTAGTTGTATGTGTCTCTATTAGTATAGACATGTAATGCCATTTTATTCGCATAAGACATTTTATCTTGAAAAGATAAAAATCTCAATATGTAAGATGGTTCTTTTGAAAGTAGGCAAGGACAGTGCTTGGTTTTGACAAAGAGATCCGTAGTAAACATTTAGCGTTCTCCTTGGTCTTACTTGTTTTGACTGTTTTCGACACGCCCATAGCAATGGACTTTAAAACCATTCTGACAAAAGTAGACTTTACTCGTTACAATTAATCTCTACTTGTGTCACAGTGGTGTATTTCTACTCGACATAAAAGAGGAATTAAGCTTTCTTTGAGCTGGTAGTGTGTCCCATTCAATGGATGACTTGGGTCAAGTGTAAATCTATGCCAAATCATCAAGGTGACAAAACATTGACCTAATTAAAGTTGACTGAAAACCCCAAACAATGGTTTTCCTTGACAACAACTTATATATTACATGATCCCCAATCCTAGATGTGACCTCTAAAGATCCTTATCTTCCATTCACAATTCTATATATAAGGGATCAAATATCTCAAAACTGGCATAAAGCAAGGGGTCAAGGGAAAACTCTGCACATACATTGTTACGTGCTGTACGTTAGGGTTATATATGCATGAGAGGCGATCACTTTATATCAATATAGCAAGCAGTGTTATTTAAGGTAAATAATAGATAATCATATTGCATATCGGGTTGAACATTCACCAATTAGACGCTAGTATCGTCCAATATGCGTTCTATTTAAGCAGCGTCAGCATCTGACTGGGGACAATACATTTGGCACTGGTCACGCAAAACGCTTTTTTTCGCATTAAGCATGTCTTGATTCAATGTCTCAGTCACTAGCACCAACACAGTATACCAATTGTTGCATCGTTCAATTTCTGCTATATTCGTTTTGAAACACTAAGGCTCAGGTTTTAGTAACACTGTAACACAGAAAAGATTTGTTGTGACCAAGTTAATATTCTGTCAAAGGGGTTGCTGCTCAACATCAGAAAAGGGTTTGAGTTATCTCTGAGATACGCATGTTTTGTATAATGTTTCCTTGAGTCACGACTATTGACAATCGTAATAACTCGGGTATTTCCGTGAGCTATGAGATACACCTCGTACGTAAGTGTAGGGTTACAATATTTCAGGTAATCGTTCCCTGCTAATAACATGTATTAAACTGTTCAATGTATACGGAGGTGTTGAATGCACACAATTTTGAATCATTATATTTTCATTATCAAATTAAATGACTATTTAGATTTTACATTTAAGATCTATTTTTGGAAATGAAAGTACACCGAATGTTGTCTCGAGATTGCTCGCAAGACACAATATAGCGGCTTCATAATTAACTCAGAGGTGTTTTCATTGGATAAACCCGGTGAGTTCAGATTGGACTATTGAGAGATGCCTTGACTCATATTTCGTATCGAATCAACAGCGTATACCTCTGTAAGTACCATTTATCAACAGATCTAAGATTACTGCCCTGTTTTTCAGAGGACAGTAAAATGGACAATCTTCAGTGTCTATCGCTTCTAGCCCTGCTGGCTCCATTTCTCTATCATGTGGGCTTTTTACCGAAATCCATGTCATCTGTAGTCACCGATCGGGAAGAGCTGAGAAGCAGCTATGACTACATCGTTGTTGGAGGCGGGTCTGCAGGATCTGTGGTTGCTTCCCGGCTATCAGAAGACCCGGGTATAAGCGTACTGCTCTTAGAAGCAGGCGGTGATTACACAGAAAACTACTCGTACCATGTGCCCATCGACCAAGTACGTCTCCAGAAAACCGATGCAGACTGGGAGTATTACACTGTACCACAGACAGATTCACACAAAGGGATCGTGGAACAAAGAAGCTTTTGGCCTCGTGGTAAGGTTCTCGGCGGTTCGGGAATGTTGAATTCGATGCAGTATACGCGGGGAAACAAACACGACTTTGACGAATGGGAGGCCGCTGGTTGTAGTGGTTGGGGCTACGAGGACGTGCTACCATACTTTCTGAAATCGGAAGACATGAAGATTGACAGTCTCAAGGGATCCCCTTACCACAGTACGGGTGGATATATTGCCGTGAGCACAGGAGGTGTGTTGGACATCAGTAACACGTGGTTACAGGCAGGCAAGGAGATAGGGTACGACATCGTAGATTATAATGGGGAGATTCAACAAGGCTTCAGTGGCATGCAACTCAACATCAGAGATGGTGTTCGTAGCAGTTCATCTCTAGAGTTTCTCGGAAAAGCGGCAAATGGAAGGGTAAATCTGCATATAAGCGTCAACAGCTTCGTTACAAAGGTTAACATTGAAAGGGATCGGGCGGAGGGGGTGTTTTTCATCAAGGATAATCGTAAGTACTTTGTCCGAGCCAATAAAGAAGTTATCCTGTCTGGTGGTGCTGTCAACTCCCCACAATTACTGATGTTGTCTGGTGTTGGACCCCAAAGGCACCTTGCGGAGCTTGGTATTCCCGTCAAAGCCGATTTGCCGGTCGGTAAAAACCTACAAGATCACATGCTGGTTGCCCTTCTTTCTAACATCAATCAAGATATCGCCATTACAGACGCAAGTCTGAACAGCATAAAGACCAGGATAATTTATGACTTGTTTGGGTGCGGTTTAAAGTCTACAGCTGGACTTGACGCGACTGCCTTCTTCTGCACGTACCCAACAGAGAAAAAGGATTGTGCCGCGGATATACAAATAATGTTTCATGGAGTTCATATCCACGATAATATTTTCGGTTTTAAGCCAGAAATCGAAACAGAGTACCTCGGTAACTCGACATCTGTTGGGTTTTCCACCATTTTGAGTCATCTCGATCCACGTAGCGTTGGGACAATTCGATTGAAATCTGCAGATCCATTCGACTATCCTTCGATAGATCCTCGCTATTTAACGGACAAGAGGGACGTAGAAACTTACATTCGTGGAATACGAATCTGGGAAAGGTTTATAGAATCGCCATCCATGCAGAAAGTCGGTGCTACCATCGATAGCATGAAGTTGTCGATTTGTTCCCAATTCAAGTTCCGGAGTGATGCATACTGGGAATGTATAGTCCGCCATCTTGCACTTACAGTGTACCATCCTTCGGGCACGTGTAAAATGGGTAGAGCAGACGACGTCACGGCAGTCGTAGATCCAGAACTTAAAGTTCGCGGTATCCGTGGGTTACGTGTTGTGGACGCTTCCATCATGCCAAACGTAACTTCCGGTAATACAAACGCCCCAGTGATCATGATTGCGGAGAAAGCTGCAGACATGATAAGGGGAATTAACTCTGTAGCTGAATCCAAAACTCGAGCTTGATTCAAAATATGGACATGTATATGGCCTTCTCTTCTAGATTTTCATTTTTCTTTTCGCTCTTGAAAATTGGTGTCAAGCATAATCAGTATGCAAAGAGAGGATTTTATAGAAATAATCAAATTAGACATTATTCATATCATATTCACCAATTCCTAAAGTACAGGTTAAAAGTGACCATGCTCCAAGAGTGTTAGGAAGGCTTGTTAAAACTTAATTTGTTGTAATCATGAAATAATTATAGCTGGTGACTGAATGATAAATGATTCGCAGTTATTATTTGAAGCTTTATAATGCAGAAATTAATTAGATGTGAAGGAACTATAGCAACATATGATAAATACAAAATTATGTTGTCGCTCACACCACGTTCTTAAAGCTTTGTATGATTTAGGGGAAGTTGCCGTAATGCCGTCCGTGTGAAATGGATGTCCAACAGTTTGAAGCATTATCATTCACTAAATGTGTTAGGGTCTGACATTGATAAGTGCATCTGTGAATACATTGCACGCGATGATACGAATAAAGAACCGATGATTCTTTTTTATTTATGGATTGTGAGTCGTGTCATCAATCTATAAGTTATGTAACGATGCCTGGCTCATTGTGGATGTTAGAAGGACCCTAATTTAACCTTAAAAATTCTGGGTCATTTTCTAAAAATAGAATTTTGTGTCGTCTGCTTTCCAAAACCTTCGCTATTTCAATGACCTGAGAAATAACCTACTACATAAGCGAAGGATTACAAAATTTGTTTTATTTGTCTCTGCTAATAGCACATTTCCTGGGAGCGTGCACATGAGTTGTTCTATGTATATAGAAGTGTTGAACATCATTATAAATCATTTCTTTCAATCAGAAACTCATACGTAATAGTGAAATCATAAGTTGTGATATATCTCTGTTTCCTTAATCAAATTGAATGACTGTTTAGTTATTACACCTCAGATATATATTTGAAAACGAAAGTGCATGTACAATGAAAGTAGTCTTTCGAGAAGGAACATGGCGGTTTCTTTATTATACCAGAGGTGTTTTCATTGGATTAACCTGATGAGTTCAGATTGCGTTAGCATTCCACGTAGGTGTCTAACAGTCTACCTCTAAAATGATCCATCGTTTTTTAAAAGAAATGGAAGTAACTCAAAGATTAGATATCTGGTTTTATTTCTCGTGGATAAAAATGAAAAACAAAACAACCATTAACATAATACTAAACATGAGTGGTTAAAAACCACGACGGATCGTGTGATATGTCTCCTGTGTCGGTTAAGTCCTCGCACATTTTATATACACCCCATAGCTTGTTCATTACTCTGTAGGTTTACAAAAAGAATACAATAAGACCCATTTATATATAGTTATCTATTAGGTCATGAGATACTTAGTGTGCTGGGCTGGCTAATCAAAAGTTTTGATTGGTCAATTTTTGACCTATTAGATCAAGGACTGTTGGCTTTATCAATTCATGCCCAAGATGTCTTTGGACAACTCACATGCATGAATTGTTGTGATCAAGTCAACATTGTGTACCTCACAAAAGGTTCCAGAACCATGAGTCTAATCCATGATTTTATGTAATTCCAGGCAAATTCAAACAGACCAGTAATTGCCTTTTGTTGATATACCCTTTGTTGAATGCAACTGTTCTGAGTGTTTGCCCAAGTCAAAATCGACAAATCACATTATATTGTCATTGAGTGTTTTTTAAGTCTACATGGGTATGTGTAACATTTTGCATCATATCAAATTGTTTTCATGTATATAAAACAGAAAACGTAAGGAACCAATGTTACAAAAGGAGAAATTGCTCACAATAAGCAAGTTTTCCTTTTGTAACTATGGTTTCGTTTAAACACATCATTAAAATTGTAATGTGTCAACAGTATCATACTTAATAATTGCCATCTACAATTGCTTTCAATATGGACAAGACAAACATGTTCATGTAGTAAAGGGTTTTGACATGCCTAAAGCATGATTATGATCAACAGCAGCATAATGCATTCCTTGGTCTAATTCATTTGTAGAAGACTTCCTTGCATCTTAAACTGATCATCAAAAACACAAAAAATGTCAACAACAAAAAGTCCCAACTGATTGTTTAACCAATTACCAAACAATAACCACATTAGACCAGTTTGTTGCAGACGACTCTGGAAAACATTGTGGAAAAAAGGAGAAGTTGCTCTCTACAAGCATTTTTTTTCACACAATATTATCTGCTCTATCAAAAGATTATTTTTCTATTTCATCACATTTTGAAATGTCGTCTGCAAACTCTTTCAATTTCATCATGTTTTGAAATGTCATCTGCAACCTCTTTCAGTTTGGGACAGTCAAACATTTGGCATTTGGTAAAGGGTTAAGCAACTCCTCCTTTCTTTCTACCAGAATTATCGATCCCGACCAAAACCATCTTAAATTCATATTACAAAATCAGGTGTCATCTGAAATCTCAAATAAATTAAAAAATAAGTTAGTTAAATGATAACTGGAGTCATTCCAATGACAGATGAATCTAATACAAAGGGAAACAACCTAAAAGTAGTTTGAATGAATAATAAAGTGAGCATTCTGAGAATCATTATCAATGTGTTAGTTCTTACATTAAATTTCTGAAATTCTTGCACATTTTCATGAGTTAATTTAAACCTTTTACATAGATGTTCTCCTTGTCTTCTACAGTCTTGAAACAGTGATTGCAGTGAGATATGTCAAACACCTCTCAAATTCCAGACATTTTCCCAAGCACTTTTTCTTTTATCTCCAATGCAAACGTTCTAAACAAACATAGATATCGAGTGTATGTGCAAAAGAAAAGTACATCATTTCAATAGTTGAGTTAACAACACACAGTAAAAATGCACACCACGCTGTCCAGCATAAAAAGACATACTCACAATAAATCTCTTCTTTATATACTTATATCAATGCAAATTTGTACAAATCTTAAAAACCCAATGTGACAAAAACGAAAAATCAGGCTAAAGTGCTTTACATGCATCATAAATTAAGAAAAGTGTATTTTTCATATTTTGTTATTGCTGTCTGCCTTTGCTGATATTTTGGATCTGTCATACCTTAAGCAAAAACATTGACATTCTGAAAGTGAAGCAAGCAACTTTCATTATATCAAAAATCCCAATGTTGCCACGTCGGGAACAAAATTCAATGTTGACTGTCAAAAATATGATTGACATTAACCCTTTGAATGCTGGGTAATTTTCTAAAAATAGATGTTTGTGTCATCTTCTTTCCAAATCTTTAAATACCTGCTGAATTTTGTTGAGGAAAGATACTCAGAGTAGCAAACAGGTAAGATTACAGGCCAGCTGCCAATTTACTTGGCAGCTGGCATGGATCTAACCTGTTTGCATAAGAATAAAGTCGGTTCAAGCACTATAAGGGTCAAGAACTTGATCTTTCAAAACATGCTTACTTTAAAATGTACCTAACCAAATATAGTCATTCAATCTTTTCAGGCTGCTTAAGAAATAATTTAAAAAAAAGGAACATTTCTAATACTTTCTAAATAAAAAATAAATGTAACAATAAATCAAAAATAAAGAAAAACAAAAATCAGGAGTATATGATACAAAATATCCTTTTATCCTCACATGTAAATTAATGGTTCAGTGTATAACAAGATCTTCATAAAAATACACAACTTGTCTTACATTGAACCCTCGGAATGTACTAACTTCATTAACAAACAATGTACATTACCCTACTCATGACCTTGCATATTGCTCTTGATGATCCTTTATTAGTTTTGAGTAGCGTAACAATCATCAAAATGCTTAATAAATGTTCAAAAACAAGTACATGGTCAATACAAAAACATAAAACATTTTAGAAAGATGTCAAATTTATAAAACATGAGAAGCATTGCTTTGAAAACTTAAAAAATAAAGATCATAAATTATCATTATTTCTTTAAATTCATTTATTTTCAATAAACAACTTACCATCATAATATCATCAATGATTTTATATAGTGTTATTATCAATTAAAATATTAACTTAAAACAAATAATTTACATTCAATAAAATATCAAGAAGACTCTTTAATTTTGATCTATTCAGAAGATCTTGTTCATCTAGTGTATACATGGTTTATCTTATCTTTCACTCAACAAATATTAAAGTATTAGCATTAACGATAATTCTTAACTCTGCTTACAAAAGTGACAAATGTAACAATCCTTAAAATGCTTTAGAAAAAATAGTTTGTCAAAAAGAAAACGAGACATACAGATATCATACAAGTCTACAAAATAAAACCTATATCAAATAAATAAAAACATTTTGTTTCTTTTACATTGACTTCTATTTTGACTACTAAGATATTTTATACTGAAGATGTCAGTAATATGAAAACCTGTGCACTATAATAATATAAACATCTCTTGTAAACTGAATTCATAGTTGAATACTGTATGCCAATCTGAACAATTCATTCTCACACTCAGTTGTACTTCCAATAGAAGAGCTGAGGCATCCAGTCCTTATTGGTCAATATTTACATGTCGAGGGTTCAATACAAGACTATAGTAACTGTTTCACAAATGTGAAGTTTTTACTATACTCTTGCATTGAACTCTTGATGTATTCTGATCAGAAGATATTACCCAAAATTCGAGGTGCTTGGTCACACAGGAGCCAATTTATAAGTCGAAACTAAAATGTCGTTGAAACAAAAGAATTTTTGTATTGAGGTATAATATTTAATGAAAAACAGCTATTGAATGCAGAATTGATTCAGAATTTGTCAATATACCTAAGCAAGAACAGACAGTATGCAATGCATTTCAAAACTGTTGCAATGCTTCTGGATCTGAATACATTTTTATTCATACTTAGATATAAAACAATTTTGCTTCAAATTCCCATCATCCATCAGATCAAATATGACAGTACATCTGCTGAACAGTTTTTAAGAATGAATTAATAATATCCAACTTTCCTCAATTCTGTGAACAAGCACCTTTAACCCATTATCAAACAAAAGCAACATATAACCAGTTTGTTGCACACAACTCAGGAAAACATTGTGGGAAAAGGAGAAATTGCTCTCAACGAGCAATTTCTCCTTTTCCCACAATGTTTTCTACCCTATCTGATTTGAAAATGAAATAAGTGAGTATAATAATGAGTGTTAGCTCTTGGATCCTTTCTAAAGAGCTATTGCACACAGTTAAGTTTGTTCACTGTAACTGCATGCACAATTTTGGAAACATTGGTCATTAACAAAGACCTTTTAAGTGATGTTCTTTTTTAGCTTGTTGCCTTTCATTTTCATAACCTACCTATTATTTAAGGTCATAAAAAGTGTAAAGTATCTGTGAGTATTTGCTGCATCAAATAGCATTTTACACGCATAATTATTACTCTTTACTTAATATAGATACACATTAATAATTTTCTTTCTTAATACTTAGAATTCAACATCGTATAAAATATATCTATTTACTTTGTCATGAAAGGAGAAACAATGTAATCAACACATTTATTTCATATATCAAACATGCAACTAAATATACTCCTAAAAAATCCAGTCTCTTTATTATATATTTTATTTTGATCACAATATATTATAATGATCTTAAACAATACTTAAAATAAGGTGTGTCAAAATTCATAAGTAAAGTATGGTCAGACTTTAGGAACCTATGAGCAATGTCTTTCAACTGTATTATAGAGTTCAGAGATGAAAGGAAGATAAAATTCACCAGAGTACTGTTTTATTAAACAACTTACAGAAATTTGCGAAATTCGAAACTGATAAAAATAGACAGTACCTTAAATGAAAACACAATATTGCCATGTAAAACATCATTGTAAGCGTCTCAAAGAGACGATTCCAATGATATGTTACTATGCAATATTGCTTAGCCCAATATTGTAACAGGCAGGAATGTTGTTTTGATCTAGCGCAAATTCTTAGCATAAAATGTTTAGTAAAACGGTTCCAAGGTACTCCAATCATAAGTTCATAAAACAGACATGATAAAATTTGTGTCGTTACTTCATACATGCATATATACTACATTACAATAGAACTTTCTTATCAATATCTGATATCATTTTATAATCAAAGCACTTATCACAAACAAATCATAATCGTGATAACTTCAACACACCCTGCACACACAAATTTAGTCATGATTAACCTGCATGAAGATCATGTGTTGCCAGCACTTTACAAATATGATAAAGTGTAGCCAACACTTTAACATATATGGCAATATGTAGCCAGCACTCTACAACATGATAAAGTATAGCTAACACTTAAACAAATATGATAATATACATGAAGTCAGCACTATAGGAACATGATAAAGTGTAGCCAACACTAAACATATATGATATGTAGCCAGCACTATACAAACATGATAATGTGTAGCCAACATAAAACCAACTTACTTCTTTTCTTAGTATGGTAAAAAAGTAAACCTTTATCAAGGTAATGCCTGAGAGTTGACAGAAACATGATATGTAAGAAACATTAAGGCTTCATATAGATGCCAGGGTACCGTTTTACTAAACAGTTTACGCTTAAGATTTGCGTAAGTCTAAAACAACAATTCATCCTATTTTAATATTGGGTGAAGCAATGTTGCAAAGTAACACATCATTGGAATCGTCTCTCCGAGACGCTTCCAATGATGTGTCACATTGCAATATTGTGCTTTCATTGAAGATACTATCCATGTTTATCAATTATGACTTACGCAAACATTTTCCGTAAGTTGTTTAGTAAAACGAGCCCCAGGCATGTAAAACACTCTAATAGAAACATTCTCAAAAACTTAAATGCTATAATCAGCTGATACATAGTTTTACAGTCAATCATAAATTGTGTCTGGAGTGTCTTTTTTAAAATTGACTGTAGTTTAGTTTAGCTTAAACTTATTTATTCACATGAGTAGAGAAACAAGTTCTTACACCTTAGATTGATCAGTCTCAATTCTGCTTTCTGGATACATAACCAGTACTCAAGCTAAATGTGAATTAATGAAAGGTCCCAAGGTGGAACCCTTTACTCAAAAGTTTGCAAAATAAACATCACATATTTCATTTATTTTTGAGTATCTTGCAGATCAGTGATGGAAGTTATACTTCAAGCTTGAGTGTTACTGTAGATACAATCAGCCTGAAGATTAACTTTCATTTACAGTACATTCGAAACTCTTAAACATCTACAAAAATTGTGTATAAATGATTTCCACAGAAGTCATCTGCAGCAAGGAACCAAAGGAACAGACACAAAATGACAAATTTCAACAACAAGATTTATATATTTCACAAGTAGAGATATGAGAAAATAAAAAAATTATCCATATTAGAAATTATCCATTTAAAAAAAATACATTCTCTATCCTAACAAAACATTGTTCTAAATCCTGTCTTATCACAATATCAGTCATAAAGTAACTCTTTCAACTCATAATAAAGAAATAATTGCTGTTAGATAAGAAATTAAAAGCTATCTAACGGACATCATAAAGTTCGCCTGGCATTTGAAGAGAGGAAACAAGAATGGTGCAGCAGTTGTTAATGCTTTTTTATTTTTTTTAATAAGAACTTACTTACTCGTGATAACAACAACTAGCAATGAAACTAGACGTACTTACAAAATTCTTCCTTTTAGTGTGACAAAAACATATCTCAGAATATTTCCAGTCATGGTACCAAGATTAAACAACAAACCATGCGATAGATCAACAGATCCCTTAAAACAACTTCACTAACTTATAATAACCAATCGCTCGCTTACTCCTCATTAACAGCTCATTTAAGTCATAATGAAATACAAAAAAAAAATCACACACTTGACACCTCTTTGCCACCATATGAAACTGAGACGAGTATGGTGCCATAAAACAACAACAACAACACAAAGATAACAACAACAGTGAGTATGTAATCAGCTACCCTGTCTCCTCGTAGAGAGAGCTTCTTAAATATGCAAATGATATGGAAATTGGTGAGGCAAAAATAAATGGAGAGAAAAAAACATGCATTTTATCTCCTTATTAAGATAAAAACAATTTGGGTAGTAAATGTAAACTTTTAAAACACTTGTTGAGAAAAAAATATATATACACAATCATACCCATATATATACACAATCATACCCTTTTTCCATTACTAACATATTATTCCTTCAAAAATTCAAACTATGCTTTACGCATGAATAAAGAAAATTTTCACCCAAAACAAATTTGGAGAAAAAAAAAATCATCAGATTGTTCATGGGAATATTTTGACCAGTCAAAATTGAACAAGTGCTTTTGACAATCTAATCAAGCATGAATCATACTATCAAAGGTGTTTTTGTCACAGTTGCTTGCTACAGGTCTTTAACAGATGGTTGATGATGAGTTTATGTAAAATGAGAAATCCACACCAAACTATTAAATACAACTTCACAACAGCACATTAAAATGCTGTGTTGCTTTCAATTTGGAAAAGTCTGAAAGTTCTAAAATTTTAATGGAATAGGTGTGCAAGTTACATGTACAAACAATATGACATTCTTATCACAAAAGGCTGGATTGTATCACATAATAATTCAACATATCAATATCAGATTACAAATAAATATATGCAAGAGATCAAATGATTCTAACAAAGACTTCCAACAATACAGGGTAAGAAAACAAATGAATAAAATAGAAAAAACTATCTGGACCGCTAAATTGCCATATACGGTTCATCATAAATACAACTTTGACTGTATTTTCATATATGTAGACCCACTGCAGTCAGTATAAACATCTATCATACATGTACACCCAATACAGTCTGCATAAACATCTATTATACCTGTACACCAAATACGAATGCTTTAAACCTTTACCGAACGCCAAATTTTTGACTGTCCAAAATTTAAAGTTCTCAGACGAGATTTCAAAATGTGATGAAATTGATAAACAATCATCTGATAGGGAAGAAAACATTGTGGAAAAAGGAAAAATTGCTTGTTAAGAGCAATTTTTCCATTTCCCACAATGTTTTCCAGGTTCGTCTGCAATGGACTGGTCAAATGTTGTTATTGTTTGGTAATGGGTTAGTCGTGGGGACGGTATGAAAGACAACTAGGTGCCAACAAATTCATCTTAACACAATAGATACAATGTTGTTCCTAATGCAGGGTGCGGTATACAAGTCCTGTCAGGATCACTTCAATAATCTGTAAAAACAAACAATAAATCACAGTTCAATTCGCTTAGAGTTCATTCAGTAATATTTTTGTCTTAAAGTACAGAGTGTCTGAATTAGTGACAAAACTAAACTAATATTTTTTCCAATATTTTTTGACACGATTTGTTTGTATCTAACCATCGATCAATTATGACCATGTGGGTAAGCAGTCAGTTATGTAGAAAAGAAATATTGTTAAGCTCTTGTAAAGAGATCATGAGATGCCATAGGCATGAATTAGGTGTGCTAACTGGTGCAATATGAGTACATTACTTGTAAATTACCATTGCATCAAACCCTATACCTACCATGTAACAGTTCCACCCATTAGTTAATATATAGAGGTCAGTGGGCCTGGGATAGAGTGCCAGCGTTGTAAAATGTGGCATGTGGATACAAACTCTCTCAGAAGCAAGAACAATTTTGTGACCTTTCATTTTAAAAACACATTCTGATATATCACATAAGCACAATCTAGAATGTTTGTTTGTGTTTATAGTGTTCAATGCTGTGTCAACAACTTTTCAGTTATATAACAGCTTTCCTGCATACACCAGTACTAGGCAAGGAGTCTGAAGTGGCTTTCAAAAGGTCACTCCCACAAAGCCAGAGGTATCTGTGGAGCTCGAACCCAGAATTCCCAAGTTCTTAGTTCACACCTTAACCACTGGGCCATCCAGGACCCCTCTCGAGTATTCTATCTTAGTTGTAAAAGCTTGTTTCACAATAGATGTGAGAGCTATTTTTCATCAAACAATAAATAATATAAGACGATATAAATGGTAATCATTTGGCATTTAATTGACCTCTAATCTCTCTTGATCAGGGGATTTCTGTATAATGTAAGCCTGAAGTACTTTTCAACAATTGAGTAGTGGGTAGGTCAATTAAAGTTCAACAAAAAGTCTCTGTTAACCCCTAAAGTGCTGAAACTGACTTTATGCTTATGCAAACAGGTTGGATCTAGGCCAGCTGCCAAATAGATTGGCTGCTGGCCTGTGATCTAACCTGTTTGCTTATCTGGGCATCTTTCCTCAACAACATTTAGCAGATATTTAAAGTTTAGAAAAGCAGAAAGCCATCTTTATAAAATTACCCATCATTCTAAGGGTTAAAGCTTCTTTTAGATTCCAGAAGTTGATTTCAATTTCAACCAGTTATGAATTTCAATAAGGAATATTCATTTAACGTCATCTGCATTCAGGCAATTGTTAAATGATAATATAGAAATGTTGATCTCACCATCAGAAGTCCAACAACCACAGCTGTTGTTCCAATCAGAATACCATTCTGCTCCAGATAGTTTACCAGTTTGTCAAAACAACCCTGTGTGAAATAAAAACCTGTGTTATTTAATTTGTTAACAGTTGAACCCTTTACCAAACACTAATTTTCGACTGTCCCAAATTGAAAAAGTTTGCAGACAACATTTCAAAATGTGATGAAACTGAAAAAAAATCTGCCTATAGGGTAGAAAACATGGGAAAAGGGGAAATTGGTTGGTTAGAGCAATTTCTCCTTTTCCCACAATGATTTAAATGTAGTTAAAGACAGAGTTAAATTGACATGTGCTTCTCAAATGTTGATGGATAACGAGGCATATGCCAGAATAAACGCAATTAACAGATCAATTATCTAACACACAATAGCGGGAGCAGCAAGGTAATCAAAATAAAATTCACACCTTTTGCAGAGATGCGAGGAGAGATTCACACTTCAAGATAAACCACTGTAATTTCATATCAAATCGGACTCGCGACAGATTTTTCCTTGAAATATCTGATTTTTCGAGATAACGAAAATCGAGATATGCAATGGTTTTCTATATAGATGAAGAAAAAGAAAAAGTTGGGACATTGAGCTCTCCTCTACATATCGAGAAAATCGAGATAACTGATGTCGTGATAGACTGTATATAATAAAAGGATTATTACTTAGTAGTATTCCCAGGATTTGTATTTACTTCTCCTTGCGTGAGAAAATATTGCATCTAGCTTGACCTTCGATCTCACTAGAAAAGCCTTTTCTCATGTGACTTAAAGTAAGTACAAACCCCTGGAAAGATACAACGATTTAATATTCCATATAAATGTAATGTTTACCTCCTTATAAAGAGTGTAGTTGGTTGGTCGTTGTTGAATAGGAGGGGTCACTCTGGGTGGCCAAAGTTCTGAGTAGTTTGTCTTCCCCGTACAAAGGTCAATGTTCACCTGGTTTGCACAGCAACTTTCTGGCACATACTTTCCATCTGTTTATTGACCAATTACTTGAGTTATTGCAATGCCTTAGATAAATTAAAGATTTACTCTATAAAATCTCCTCATTTTGCTGTAGTTGGTTCCATAGTAAAAAATGCAGTCTAAAATCGCTCAGGTGCATTCTGGCATGTATTTGAGAGCACAAAAATATTTTGTTTAAGCAGGAAATAGAGGCCCTTCTGATGCATTTTTTATTTTTCATTTTATTTTTTTTTGCATCCCGAAATGAAAGTGTAGGCAAGTGCCTCTAAGTGCCTAAAGAAAGCTACATCAATGAAAGTTATCCATCATCATGTTTTCGTCGATTAATATTGTACCAGTTTCGCCCACTTACCACTTAGCCCGTCTGTAAACCAAAAACTCTGTACATACAAGTTCCAGGATGATGTAGAGTTTTCATTCCCGTATGCTCCACAACAGTCAAACTGAAATACAGTGATGATGGGCAATTATTATGACTCAACAGGCAGTTAAACCCGTTACCATACGCCAAATTTTCAACAGTCCCAAATTCAAAGATTTTGCAGACTACATTTCAAAATGTTGAAGCTAGGTACCTCATCCACTCTGCTTGATTATATTGGATTTAACATCGTGTCAACCACATTTCATTTATTTAACAGCTTTCTTGGATTTCTCCAGTGCTAGGCAGGTCTCTGCAGTGTCTTGCCTAATGACATTCAAAAAGAAAAAAAAAAGTGCACCAGGTGGGGGCTTAACACAGGAACCTCAAGTCACAAGTCCTAGATGTTAACACTGGGCCAAGCATGACCATATCCATAGATGCCCTGTCTGTAACAGAGAGAGGGTAATCAGCACAATGAACAAGCCTCACCTCTGCCTGAACTTCATCCCAGGCCTTGGTAAGTGACCTCTCACCCTTGGTCCCATACTTCTCTTTGATACTCTTGTATAGGGTGTCCCTTACAGAGCTCTCTAACTGAAAATAGAAATACAGGGATACATAACTCAGGGATCATACTGGCCTTCACGAACAGAGCTAACATCAGATGGAAACAAAAATCAAACAGTCTGTTGGAATTTTTCAAGTTTGGTTTTGGTTCTGTCGACAACCCCCTAATCGAACATTTTGATAGGCTTTAATATGAACTGAAGAACTAGCTTTGCACGCTTCTGACCAAGCAAAAACAAATCTACGCAAAGCTACCATGCCACAAAAAAAGATCGTCAATCTTTTTTCAAAAATCGCCGAAGTCGGCAAATATGTGTCCAAAGGCCACCATAAGAGATATAATTGACCAGCTTTTCAACAATTTAATACAAGAAACCATCAGCTGAAGTCATTTAGGTGAGTTTGAAACAAGTAAGCCACGTGATATTCGTCCCTATGGCAGTTGAATGCAGATGATTTTCATTCTTAATGGTTTCATTTATGACAGTATTGATCGATGTGTGAGATTATTAAAAATGATTGCTGGTTGTTTTTGAACAATGCGCTTTCGTTTAAATTCAAGGAATTGACAAATCTGCATCCAATATTGATTTTGTTTATTTAAAACCAATTAAATTACCCATATTGAAGTATCAGCTCTTGCAAACAGAATACATGTATACCCTGATGAGAGACAGAATACATGTATACCCTGATGAGAAACAGAAACCATGTATACCCTGATGAGAGACAGAATACATGTTTACCCTGATGAGAGACAGAATACATGTATACCCTGATGAGAGACAGAATACATGTATACCCTGATGAGAGACAGAATACATGTATACCCTGATGAGAGACAGAAACCACGTATACCCTGATGAGAGACAGAATACATGTATACCCTGATGAGAGACAGAAACCATATAAACCCTGATGAGAGACAGAATACATGTATACCCTGATGAGAGACAGAATACATGTATACCCTGATGAGAGACAGAAACCATGTATACCCTGATGAGAGACAGAATACATGTATACCCTGATGAGAGACAGAATACATGTATACCCTGATGAGAGACAGAAACCATGTATACCCTGATGAGACAGAAACCATGTATACCCTGATGAGAGACAGAATACATGTACAGTGGACCCTCGTTTATCCGAACACTTTCGTTCCCAGGAGAAATGTTCGTATTAACGAATTTTCCGGAATAAAGAATATGCGAGTTACAGCGAAATGTTTACCTCTACACGGTGTCGGTGTATCATGATCATTACTATGAAGTAAGAAATACACAATTATTTTTTTTTTGAAGGGAAATATAAAGTGTGTTAAGGAAGTGTTTATTTGGTCAAAACGGATTTTTTTAAAAAATGACAATTTGAAGCAATGTCTTTCGAGAAGTTAAAATTCCTTAAGATAGCTCTGAAAAGAACTGTCTTCGTTTGGCTGTGGGTGTAGACATCTTCAAGTTGTATCTTTTTATTTCAATATCGAGAAATGAGATAGGTAGGGATTGTCGAGAGTTTATTTATAGGGAAAATGAGCATATCGATTGAGTAATAATTGAAAATGATTGCCAGACACTGTCTCGCGATCGCTGTCTAAACAGCCAATCAGCCAATCAACACCTTTTACAAACTCAACTATCGACATGCGACCGTAATTACAATAATGTATGACCAATAAACTGACAGAATGACCGATTAACAAACAATCAACACCTTCCAGTACACTACACTAGGTGACATGTTATGGTCAAGCATACGTGACAGTTTGCAAAACGTGTGAATGCCGTTTACAATAGAAGACCGATCCCTTCATTCGCAACTGTAACCGCAAAATAAACGATTTTACTGGTTTCCGGACTAGCCATACGCATATACTATGAAAAGTGACTGTTGGTTCCCGAATATTTTTGTCCGGTTCCGGAACGCGGATTTTCCACATTAAACAGTTAAATTGAAGAAGGTAAGATCCGTTCCCTCAAAATTCTGTTCGGATGGTGAATATTCCGGATAAACGACGTTCCGATTATCGCGGGTCCACTGTATACCCTGATGAGAGACAGAATACATGTATACCCTGATGAGAGACAGAATACATGTATACCCTGATGAAAGACAGAAACCATGTATACCCTGATGAGAGACAGAATACATGTATACCCTGATGAGAGACAGAATACATGTATACCCTGATGAGAGACAGAAACCATGTATACCCTGATGAGAGACAGAATACATAAATACGCTGATGAGAGACAGAATACATGTATACCCTGATGAGAGACAGAAACCATTTATACCCTGATGAGAGACAGAATACATGTATACCCTGATGAGAGACAGAAACCATGTATACCCTGATGAGAGACAGAATACATGTATACCCTGATGAGAGACAGAATACATGTATACCCTGATGAGAGACAGAAACCATGTATACCCTGATGAGACTGTTTTTGCTGGAACTATCTCATCAGGATCTTCCCTGAATTGACTACCTACCATTTGTAAGTTTTGATACTTTTTTTCAAATTTTTGCTTTCTAATATTTTTTTTTTATTGGTTTTTATATCAAATCAACATTATTTCAGTTATGTAGCGATGCCAAACTCTTAATGATGGAGGAAGACCCCAAACTCAACTGCCTTTAAGGGCTGGTCAAGGCAGGTAGAACCATCAGCATTCCGTAATTTGAGCCAGTAGGGAGACTGTCTCTCATGCTTGCTTTTTAAATAAAAGTAATATAATAAATCAAAATCAATGCAACATGATGTTTTATTAAGTTAAAGTGAATGAAGTTATAATCATAAATCATGTATCAGTTTGTAAGAATGTACAACAATTTGACGTTGTCTATGAGTTTAAGGAATAAAGCAGCTAAATAAGTGGATTCTGCCAGCTGTCAGGGAAAACATAGGTGTACTGATTGAAAAAGTTATGTACTGATCAAATTTCTTTTTGGTCAGTACTGTACTGATGCTAGTCAAAAATTATCTGGAGCCCTGTCTAAGAATATATTTTTGTGTCATCTGCTTTCCCAAACCTTAAAATCAATGTCTACTTAATTTTGTTGAGGAAAGATACCCAGAGTAGCACATAGGTTAATATACTTGGCGGCTGGCCTGGATCTAATATGTTGCATAAGCATAAAGTCGCTTCCGGCACTAAAAGGATTAACTTAACACTTTGTCTTACAGTATTATCTTAGTAAATTGTATGGATATATTTGGATACCACATCTAGTATTCAGATAGCAATTAAGTAATCAGATATTCCTAGTTAATTATCATTATTTTTCAAGGAATCATCAACAATTTCAACATTAAAAAAAGAATTCACAACAGATGTCTTTTGGAAGCCATCTTATCATTTAAACCATTATTCATAACAGAGCAGTACAGCATCAGCAAATAAATCTAGACCCTACCATAATATTTGACTACAAGCAAATGGTTACACCAAAATAGCAGAAAAATAATTATTGTAATATCTTATGATAGTTGTCTGCTTATGTTTTTATGTGGAACAGTCCAAGTTTCCATGTCGCAATCAACGAGCTATGTTTTAAGGTCATGCACACTTGTCAACTGCCATTTCTCTGCCACCTTTTCGACGTAATGCAGTTAAAAAGCATGGGTTATCACGTACCACCAAAACTGGAAAGGTGATGGTCAACTCATGCTGGGTA
Source organism: Cerastoderma edule (assembly GCA_947846245.1). Lineage (NCBI taxonomy): Eukaryota > Metazoa > Mollusca > Bivalvia > Cardiida > Cardiidae > Cerastoderma > Cerastoderma edule. The sequence goes on along the minus strand of OX401405.1, from coordinate 21,027,185 downwards.
CACAATGTGGCTATCATTGGCAAAAGCATGTGAAAAAGGCAAAAATACCTGTGGCGCGGCCATCTTGTTCGGACATGAGATCATAAGCATTGAGAAATAAGAGAAGAAAATGTCAACAAACCTCTCCTACGAACACATAGCCAAGGATACCAGCCGTAAACATTGCAAAGGCTACAAATGTGATGATGGACAGGTGCTGAAAAGTAAAAAGGCTTTAGAAATTGTAACACACCAGCATGGAGTAGCCATAGCTCTAGAATATCTTTAAAAGCAAATAAATTTCACTGATGCAAATATTATCAGAAGGGAACCAAAATATTTCATGACACAATGTAGCAAACAAAAACATATGTATTTGACACAATTAGATGTCTCTTAAAAAGTCTTTTGTCTATACTATTATGTATAGAATCTGGATTGCATGTCTCTTTTTGAAACAAGTTACAGTTTTTCATATTAATTATGTATTCTTCTAACAGAATTGTATACTTTTTCCTTCACCAAATAAAAACCTGTGACAATACATACCAACGACTCATTTGAATACTTTTGTTATTCCTGCACCATCATGAAAGACTTACATTAGTCTTGCAATGAGTTATTTATATCAGATAATAGGTGGTAACAAAAACATGACTCACTAATCCTAGGAGACATTTTTGTGGTAGAAGAAGTCCAGCCAGACCTATAGAGACGACAAGGAGGGTGGAAGCTCCTCCGACAATCAATATCACAGAGTCAACCTGGTACAGAGGCTGACCAATCAGGCCTGCAATGGCTTTACTACCATACGACACTTCGTGAGTCCAGATTCCAATTGCCAATATGGTCACTGCTCCTACCTAGGGGAAAAAACAATATTGACCTTTATTCATTTATTTCATATGGGTTTCACATCTCTAAAATCAATATTTCAGTAATGTTGCTGTAATGTATTTGTGTCTAGCTCACACATCTGGGACAAAACCACCTTATTACTGAAGTTCCAATCAGGTGAACAACAAACAAATAGCGGACATTTTTATAATTACTCTTTAATTAGAAGATTACATATTCATATGCATGCAATGCCCTAACATTTATGAATGGCACTGCTGGGTAAATCTGTTCCCATAAAAAGTAGAAGTGCTAACTACAGAAATATTGAATGTCATTCAGAACAGTTGGGATGCTGGTCTCATGATAATGAAGGGAGACTCCAAACTTGAATGTCAAGTCTGATAGAAGCATCAGTATCCTGTAAGTTGACTGGAAAACTACCTCTCCTTAAAACCCAAAGCAATCATTGAGATTTGAGCCCTCACAGAGTGGGGCCATGTGATTTCAAGTTCTGTACTCAAACCTCTAGGACCTGTAGGCCTCCTGATAAAGAGCTAAATTCATACTTTTAAATAAGTCCAATAATTTCTAAAGATGAATGACATGTTCTCCAAATCAATGTGTGAGGCTTTAAAATATGCATTGATATTCCACCAATGTTAGTTACACAGTTCCCACCTTCAAGAACATTTGTCCTGAGTCTTGGCTTATGGGAAAATATGTGAACAAGGCAACTCCGAAAGAAAATACCGTAAATATCCCACTGATAAAATAAGCAAAGCAAAAGGAACTCCAAACAAGAGGACCCTGAGGGTCCTGGATCGCTCACCTGACACTTGTAAAGTGTTGGTTACAACAATGTTACACATGAGTAATGGACAAGATTTGTTTAAATTTGACAGTGATCTACTTTTGACCTCAAGTTACTCATAAACTGACTTGGTTGGGATATAAGAGGTTGATCAATTTGAGCAAGTTTGATCAAATTGGGCTGAAAATGTAGCTTTCATGGCTTCTAGATTGTAAACAGGGTTTTTCAAAGATTTGACCTAGTGACCTACTTTTTGACCCTACACTACCCATGTTCAAACTCGATCAAGATACCATCAAGGTTAACAGTCTGAGCAAGTTTTATCAAGATTGGTCAGAATATGTGACTTCTAGAGTGTAAACAAGATTTTTCAAAGACTTGACCTAGTGACCTACTTTTTGACCCTGCACCAACCATGATCAATCTCTATTGAGATATCATCAAGGTTATTATCCTGAGCAAGTTTGATCAAGATTAGGCAGAAAATGTGGCTTCTAGAGTGTAAACAAGATTTTACTCAGATTTGACCTAGTGACCTACTTTTTGACCCTACCCCACCCATGATCGAACTCGATCGAGATATCATCAAGGTAAACATCCTGAGCAAGTATTCAGGAAGAATGGGCCAAAAATGTGGCTTCTAGAGTGTAAACGCTGAAATTGTTGATGACCCACGCACGCACGCACGCACACCCACACGACAGAAGACGGACATTCAAGTATCCTAAAAGCTCACCCTGAGCAGAGCTCAGGTGAGCTAAAAACTTAATCACATCAAATCAGCGAATAAATCAATCATCCATTAATTGGTTGGTTGTACTGCCTTTCTATATAATGTATATTTAAAAAAAATGAATGTTCTCAAGAACAATGCTTTAGATTGCATAAATATTCAATGAACATTACATTTGATGCAAAGATCTATAAGATTTAAGATAATATATGTACATACAACAATGGAGATATGAGCTAACAGTTGTTTGTTGAAAAAACAAACTTGAGTTTTAAGGTAATTTACAGAACTATCTGCATCCAAGACAAAAGGCATCCAAGCAAACAACGTGGATGGGTTATGGAAGGCACTTAAGGAAGGACTGACTGATGCTGCCAGGGAAACATGTGGTCTCACTTCAAGACACCGATGGAGAAAGCAGACTTACTAAGGTTTACTTAGGGTTGGTTCCCAGCACAGGTCCTCTAGGGTCCTCTTCGCCAGGCTTGTTATTTGGTGGTGGAACGATACAGTAAGCAAAGCTGTGCAGGAGATTTAAGAAAATCCTTCAAGGACTGGAAGTCAGGTGGCAGAAGAGAAACATACAATGCTGCCAAACGCAAAGCTAAACAAGCTGTCTTCCTTGCAATGAATGCGGCTGAAAATGAGGTTTTTCACAAAATCAACCGCAGATCGGGAAAAATTTACAAGCTGGCCAAACAAATGAGCCGCGAAAACCAGGATGTGATGGGTGAGAAACCAGTCAGGAATGATGCTGGTGAACTAACTCTTGATGAAAAATCTAGAAAAGAGGCATGGAAGCAGCACTATGAATGGCTGCTAAATGTAGAATTCCCCTGGAACCCCAACAACCTCTCAGAGGAACCTCCAGTAGAAGGCCCAAGTGTGCCAATTACCACTGAGATGATTGAATCAGCAGTCAACAAAATGCGTGCTGGCAAAGCAGCTGGCCCATCAGGTGTAGTTGAGGAGATGCTCAAGCCAACAGGCAAGGCCGGAATAGCCCTCACACGAGACCTCATTGAAGCCATTATTAAGGTGGGCCACATACCTACAGATTGGGAAGAAAGTTACATTGTCAGCATATACAAAGGACAAGGAGACGCGCTGAATCAGGGGAATTACAGAGGCCTTCAGCTCATAGACCAGACAATGAAAGTTCTAGAAAGAGTGCTGGATCAGCTGATCAGACGGCAGATTTGCATTGATGATATGCAATTTGGCTTTATGACAGGTAGGAGCACAACAGATGCTATCTTCATCATTCGACAGCTGAAAGAAAAACATCTTGCAGCCAACAAGCCACCATATAATTATGGTCTTCATTGATCTTGAGAAAGCCTTTGATCGCGTCCCAAGAAAAGTCATATGGTGGGCTATGCGCAAATTAGGAGTTGAAGAATGGCTAGTCAGGACAGTACAATCAATGTACACCAACGCCAGAAGTTGAGTGCCAGTTGGAGAGGAATACAGTGAGAAATTTAACGTGGAGGTAGGCGTCCATCAGGGCTCAGCACAAAGCCCTCTCCTGTTCATGATTGTACTGGAAGCCTTGTCATGTGAATTTCGCGTTAGCTGCCCCTGGGAACTCCTATACGCTGATGACCTAGTCATCATTGACACTATTGTGTTGGTTCAGCCCGACCAATTGATGGAAGGCCACTACTGAGGTAGAAGTTGGAGGAGAAAAACTTGAAGTTGTTGCTGACTTTTTCTACCTTGGAGACATGCTGTCAGCAGGTGGGGGTTGTGAGCTTGCAGCCGTAAAACGGTGCAAATCTGCATGGAGCAAATTCAGGGAGCTCCTTCCTTTCCTAACAAATAAGCAATTGCCAACCCCAACCCGAGGCCGGGTGTACTCCTCCTGCGTGAGGAGCGTTATGCTTTACGGTGCCGAGACATGGGCAGCAACAGCTGGCATTGTAGGGCGAGTACATAGAAATGACAAAGCCATGATGAGATGGATCTGCCTGGTCAAGCCTGAAGAAGAGACTTCCTACAAGACACTACTATCCCAGCTCGGCATAAGAGACATTGAAGACATTCTCCAGTCAACCAGGCTGAGATGGCTCGGCCACATAGAGCGCAGCTCAGGCTGGATCTCTCAGATCAGATGCCTGAACATACCGTCACAACGTGATCAAGGCAGACCCAAACTATCTTGGGATAACTTTGTGAAGCGAGACAGAGCATCTCTCGGGCTGGATGGTACCAACCCACAGGATCGCCAGACCTGGAGAGGAAGGATGCGCTCTTGACCAGACAAGCAGGCCTCACCCTTGCCAAAGGATTAATAAATGGCCTATTAAATCTAAAATGGATGATGATGATGATGATGATGATGAGACCGGAGGAATGAGCTAACAGTTGTTTGTTGAAGATAAAGAGCTTGAGTTTTAACCATTTACCAAACATCAAATTTCGAATGTCCAAAATTCAAAGAGTTTGCATACAACATTTCAAAATGTGATGAAATTGGAAAATAATCTTCTGATAGGGCAGAAAACATTGTGGGCAAAAGGCAAAATTGCTCATTACGAGCAATTTCTCCTTTTCTCACAATGTATTCCAGAGATGTCTGCAACAAAGTGATTAAATGTCGTCATTGTTTGGTAATGGGTTAACATTATATACGTACCAGAATGGAGATCATAAATCCAATCAAGAGAAAGCGAATGATTCTTGAACACTGGGCTCCACGCTTGCTTTCTTGTAGCATGCCCAGTTCATCTATTTTAAATGACCACATGATTTCGTATCACAGCATTGGCATATCACAAATGTCTCAACAATACCCTGGAATGCAGAAGACAATATGGAGGGTCAGTAATACTATGGTAAGTGATTCACATAATTATGTAAAGGAGTTACTATAGTCTAGCATCGAACCCTGGAAATAGCCTCCGTGAAATTATCCCTTAGGATGCTGGGTCATTTTCTAAAAATAGATTTTTGTGTTGTCTGCTTTCCAAAACCTTTAATGTCTGCTTTATTTTGTTGAGGAAAGATACTCAGTGTAGCTAACAGGTTAGATCACAGACCAGCCGCCAAGAAAACATTGGGAGCTGGCCTTAATCTATCCTGTTTGCATAAGCATAATAATACAGCAAAACATTTTATGTGTACTATGAATCTAGATTAACCCAAAGCTTCATGGTCAATTCTTACCCAAACCACTTCGTAACCACCCAAATTTGGCCAATTCGTTCCCACATTCCGGTCAGTTCGTACCCATCCTAATTTTAAAGAAGTCTATTCGTAACCATTCTATAATTCAATAGGAATTTTAGTACATAGTAAATGAAAAATGCTTACATATTTCTTTAAACTTTGAGCTTTTACGTATGAATGCTTTAGTTCGATATAGAGTTTTGCAGTTTTCGCAAATAGGCAACCATATAAATGAATTTCCGAATAAAACTTTTAATCAAAGAATTAACAAAACAACAACATATAAAAAGAGCTTCTCTTCTCTCTTATTAAAATGTGTTTTTGCCAATCTCGAAATGACATCTAAATTTGTTTTTAATAAAAATTATCAATAAAATAATACATAACAGTTTGTTATAATTTGTTATAATTTTGTTTGATCCCCTTTCGTTGTAACTGGCTTATGATTAGCCTATTAATTAAGGACACCAATAAATGGAACAAATAGTGACAATTGACGCTGCCTGCCCTGGAACCATTCTTCGGGTTGCACATGTTCAAAGAATTCATTAAAAATGAAGAGAATCCATATCAGTCAATTAAAAATAAGGTAGGTTGTGAATAGCAAGAGAAAAGACCTGAATAGCTGCATAATTATTTGTAATTGAGATATCAACTAAAGGAAACATATTCATCTCAAAAACAAAACATGAACAACATACAAAGAAAATGCACGTTTTTTGTAGACCAAATAAATTCTTGGTTGTCCTTTATAATGGAGTATTGTCAAAGGTCTTTTATTCAGTTATGCAGCAATAATATATAAAACTTGTAGTAAGATATATGATCTTATAATACTGAAATTAGGAATGAAGCAGATATGATACACCTTTGCTTACCTTATTAATAAGTCACTAGATATGACTGATACCTGTTGCTTATGAAATGTGATCTTACTATTATTAATCAAAAGGGTCAACAGGCTTTGTATAAGGAATAACAACAACAACAATTCTTAAACTCTTTTTGTGCCATAGGCAATATTTCTCGTCAACAGGTGGTCATTGCCACAAGTGATATTTCTCAAGGAAAAAAATAAATATCATGATATTGCAATCATACATGCAACCATTTATTGCATGTTAATCTATTTTGCTTATGTGTTCCATGTAACTTCTGAAAAAATTGATAACTGTATTGAGAGTAGTTAATGTTACATTTTTTTCTATTCAGCAGACGCCATCTGTGGAAAATTCCATTCAGGTTTATTTGGTACTGAAAGTTCTGTTTGTCTAGAAATTTGGTGCAAAAGGGTATATAAAACTAAAGAATTTAATCACGAGACAACCATGCCATTGTAGCTTGTACTGTAGCAAATTCAACTTCGAACAAAGCAGTTCCGGTTCCATGTGTGAACACAAACTGAACCAAGTTTAATTTTCTATTTACTTTATCTAGTGACATAATTCATCCATTTCATATCACAGTTTTCTTCACATGAAAATCAGTCAATGCTAAGGAAAAATTACAGGGATGTGTTAAAAAAGTATTAGAATCAAATCATTTTGTTTCATCTTGAAACTATTTTTGCTGAATGTTTAACTTTTAAAGTATGGTGTAAATTACTGTGTCAATAACTCTTCTGTCATATTATGCCTTTCCTGGGATTAACGAGTAGGTAACTGGTCAACTAATACCGTGATCAACTTGTACCCTATTTAGTGAACTCATACCATAATCTTTGGTCAACTCTTACTTTCTTGGTTCATCTATCTTTATTAGCTTATAAGAAACCTTATACTTGGTTTCTTTACCGATCATAATTCAAATAACAGGCAGATAATGGTTGGAAATGTATGAATGGTCTCTCAGGCTTAGGAAAATGGCAAAATCTAGAGTCCAAAATCTATTGATTGTCACAATTACTTCTTTTGGCGTATTATTTGTATACCAGCTAAAATAATTCTGTGAAGAAACTGATTAATCATGAACACAAAAAATACATATTTTGAGAAAAGAAACGATACCCCCTGGATGAAGCCAGAAGTCTTATCAGCTGTAAAGAAAAAGCGAACAAGATGGAAGAAGTATAAATATTGTAAAAGTCACGACAATAAACTGAAGTATGAGATATCAAAGGCTGAAGCTAATGCTAAAGTTAAAGAAGCAAAAAGAAACTACGAGTGATATATATCGCAATCAACATGAAAGATGACTCAAAACTGTTCAGGAAATTTGTCCAATCCAAAACGAAAGTAAAGGAAACAATACCATGTATTAGTGACGATAACGGTCAACTCCATACACTAGACAGAGAAAAAGCCAATATTCTAAATGATTATTTTCAAAGTGTCTTTACCACTGAAAACGAAAACGACATGATCCCAGAATTTTAAAGTAAGACAAACAAGATCCTCTCCGCCTTGTACTTCCAGGAAGAAGGCGTCAAAAAACAACTAGAAAAAATCAAAGAAACAAAAACCCCTTGAACCAATGGTCTTCACACAAAACTGATCAAAGAAACAACAAACCATATATCACAAGCAATCACTCGCATTTTCAACAACTCAATGGAAACAGAAGGTACCTGGAATTTGGAAACTAGCAAATGTCACACCAATTCATAAAAAAGGTCCTAAACATGAAGCTTGTAACTACCGGCCATCAGTTTTACATCTATACTATGTAAAATTATGGAAAAATTGGTTAGGGACAAACTAATGAACCACATGGAAATAAATAATCTCTTCACTCCACACCAACATGGTTTCAGAAAAGGGCGATCATGCGCCACACAATTAACTGAAGTCCTAGAAGACTGGACAAAGGACCTTGACAACTCAAATACAATCGACTATTTATTTAGAGTTCCAAAAAGCTTTTGACACAGTGCCTTACAAGAGATTGATATCAAAGCTTAAGGGATATGGAATTAATGGAAAACTCATTAACTGGATTTCGGACTTCCTAACCTTATGAAGTCAAAGAGTAGTCCTCAATGGCTCTCATTCTGACTGGAAACCAATTACGAACGGTATCCCTCAAGGTAGCGTTTTGGGACCTGTTCTATTTTCCATCTTTATAAACGATCTGCCAGACGTCGTTAAAAATATAACCAAATTGTTTGCAGATGATACCAAAATATATGCAAAAGTAAATACCAATACTGATCGACTATCACTTCAGTCAGACATAGACAGTCAGGGCTCTCGATCTGCCGATTTTGGGGCCTATATTCGGCCCCAATCCCCCCGCCGAGGAATATACATTTTTCCCCCGTTTTGGGCAAAAATTCCCCCAGATAAAAATAAGAAAACAGCGCAGAAAATACCTTTAGTCTATTTTTTCAAATGAACAAAACCAAAAAACGTCAGATCTTAGAGGTAAATTACTTCATTTCGTCGGAAAATTCACTAAACGGAGTAAATAAATAACGTCATCCCATTGGTTAAGAAAACAATGATAATTGCAGAATCAATCAAATTAATTTTGACAACCAATTGGATTACGTCATTTATTTACTCCGATGAGAAAAAGTAATAACTTGCCGGGCCAACTCCAAATGTCAAACAGTGAATATTTATTATTAATATCGCAAATGTGAATTGTGTGTCCGACGCCCGATGTTGTAACCGCATCATATCGATAGAGAATGGACATATCTTTCGAAGGTATGTGGCTTTTGGATATTTTGGGGAGGAACTAGTGAAAATTTGATAAAAATTACCGGTTTCGTGCATCCGTCCGTGGACGTTAGGAATGTCATGGGGAAATTTTACACAGAATTTTGTGAAACTCTTTGCTGTTTCTGATTGCATTGACTGATTTTGATAAAACAAAAAGTGTTTTTGAAAAGAAAAATCATTCCTAGACACGCTGCAGTAAAGGTTTTTGAGATCCTGTCAATTCTAAGTGACTTTTGGGTGATTTATCGGAGCGGGTGTCAGATCGCCGTTGTATACCTTTTCTCTTATATAGCATTTAGAGCATATATATTATCGAAGATTGTTTCAAGCACCTGTGAGTTCAACATGACTCAGATTCGGATATGGTAACTAATGCATTTCTTTAAAAGCAAAATTGTGAATTTTTGTGTACAACATAATGCTCCTCACATAGATGATAATGACCAATAGAATTAAAAAGTTTTTATGCTTCATCATTATTACTTTTTTGAAAATCTATCTGGTTAGAAAATTCTACTTGCATTAATTTTGCCTCATGCCAAGTTAGGATTTGCTGATTTGACAAGGACAGTAGCAGGTGTTTGGAGCCTGTTTTGCATGACTTCTTGTTACGTTAGCTGCTTGAAATTTAATTCAGACAGAAATGAGTCAGAAAATTAATCATTAGCATTTGCACACTATGACAGACATTTAATTATTTAAGGCAACACCAAATGAAATGTCTTATGAGAACCATGATAATATGTATGCTTGAGTTGTACATTAAACTTAAAAGGCAGTTAATAATAAAGTGGTATTATATTATAATGTTGAAAAAATTCCCCCTTGGCTTTCAAATGACACAGATTTCCCCCCTCTCAGGGCCCTGGCCCCAGTCCCCCAAAGTAGAGAGAGAGAGCCCTGACAGTCTTTTATGTTGGTCAGACAAATGGCTCTTAAAATTTAATAGATCTAAATGCAAACATATACAACTTGGCCAACAGAAGGATTCATGCTATACAATGGGAGGATCACATATCCAACACACGAACGAAGAAAAAGATCTAGGTATTCTGGTGGACGCTCAAGTTTCAAAAGCCAATCGTATGCTTGGACTAATAAAAAGATCATTTTCCTACAGGGATAAAGAGATGTTCCTAACACTTTATAAAAGCCTAGTAAGACCACATCTCGAATATGGCAGTACAGTATGGTCAATTATACATAAGAAAGAAGCAATAGCATTAGAAAACGTCAAACGTAGAGCCACAAAGCTAGTTATATCACTCCATAGTCTCAGCTACCGAGACCGACTAAAGGCACTTGGATTACCATCACTTCAGTACAGAAGACTAAGGGCAGATATGATCGAAACATACAAAATTATCAACAACTTCGACAAAATCAACAAAGAAATGCTATCCATGAATTCAACAATCACAAGAGGACACAAATTTAAAATAAAGAAGAATCATTCTCGTTAACATCAGAAAATTCAGCTTCAGCCAGAGGATCGTAGATACATGAAACAGTCTTCCAGCTAGTGTTGTAGAGTCATTAAGTGTAAATAATTTTCAAAACAGTTTAAACAATGTGTGGAAATCCTCCACAATTAAATTTTTACCGGATTTCTATGGACTGGAAGCGGAATCCAAAACCAACAATCCAATACGGATCAGAGAGGCTCAGCCTAGAATTGATCTCGGGACAAGGTAAAGGTAAACAAGGTAAAAAAAATGGAACATTTATTTACAAGGCTTCTGTTTTGATACACTAGAACTTAGAAGAAAGAAATTGAGAAAATGCCAGAAATTAATTCATACCGCATACTTCCCGATACGAGATCCCCGTCAACTGTAATTTAACGTTGACTTGAAAATCAACACGATTCGGTATGTCATATATATTGAACAAACATAGAACTGTCAGGGCTAGTCTGTATACAAATTTATTACTAATTCATGTCGCTTCCATCGAGCACTTCGATCGTTGTCCGACACGCTTCACCGAGATCTCCATAACCGTCTCGGAAGTTGATACTTAAACGATTAGAATCAATTAAGCCTTGATTTTAATCAAAGTTTCGTGACATCTCAAGATTAGGTTTGTCCTGCAAACAGACAGGTAATAGTATCTTATCAAAACAAAAATATTTGTCTTACCTGGCTTCAGATCTATTCGATATTAATTTGTTTACCGATCATAAACGGTGTACAGGTGGAAATTATAGATCGTATAATACACCCTAGCGATAACGAGTAACTTATTAAAAGGTTTAAAAAAAAGTGTTTATTAGGTCTCTCACAGATTGGACTTTCAACTTTTTGAAAAGACGTCCTTTATCTATACTGACGTCAAAAAGAAACGCCTCACCTGTATTAAACCGTTATTTATTTCATCAAAACGTTAACACAACAATTTTATTTTAAATTCTAAAGTTCAGGGTATTGTAAGCATGTTTTGAAAAGATTGTTACGTAAAAACGTCATTTAATGGCTTAATTTGCGTTATTAACACCCCACCCCTTGAAAAACGTCAATATCGGGTATATTGCCTGTCAGAAAATTTCGTGTCAATCGGGATCCATATGGGCGCCCATTGGCTTGTTGAAACGTGAGTCCTGCGCGTCGGTTGAACATTGGCAAGAAAGTCGGTCTTAAACCTTCACCCACGTACCTCAGGACTGTAAGGTTTCCACGAAAAACGCCTAAATTAGACCTGAATGTGTGGTTGATAGCCGCCAATACCATCACGCATCCGCCACCGAGACGATTGTGTTCCAAAATACAGTTAGGAGCGTAACGTTCATTACGCCGTCTGTACACACGTAATCGTCAGTCACTGTGAGCACAACGCCACGTCTCCTGTTAAAAACCCCGCGCTCTCGCAGTCGATTTTGCACTGTATTTCGACTTATCACATGTCTGCCATTACCAAGGACATCAGACGACGTCGATTGTGCCGTAAGAAAACGGTCACGTACATGACGTTGACGTATATAAACGTCTTGTCTCACGGACGTTACACGTGGTGTACCGGAACGTGGTCTTAAGGGCTTCCAGTGGTGTTGACACGATTAACAAATTTCCAGATAGTGAATCTGGACACGTTAAAGTGCCGTGCAAGAGCTTCTTGTGAAAGCCCGCTTTCCAGCATTCCCAAGATCCGTGGCCTTTGTTCATTATTAGGGCATTGTATTTCGAATGACGTTTCTTCCGTCGTTATTTTGTGAATTCTGATTTGTAAATCAACTATAGATGCCTCCTGTGTAAGTTTTAGGTGAAAGTACCTCGTGTTAAATGTGTACTGGGTGCACGTGCATATTGTGCAACGGTGCGCACCCTGAGTTGCACGGGACTATGCGGTTAACTTTTTTCACGCTTACAGTTGCATTATAAATTTTTAACATCACAGGTCGAGTTATAAAAGTATGTTATTAAAAATAAAGAAGTTATTTACAATTTAGTGTCAGGCGTTTCTTTTTGACGTCAGTATATGTAATAACAACAATAATCTTCGAGGAATAAAATAGTATTGACAGTTTTTCTGTCCCGTCTATAACCTTAACCCTTTACCAAACGCCAAATTACCGGCTGTCCCAAATTGAAAGAGTTTGAAAGACATTTGAAAATGTGATGAAATTGAAAAATAATGTTCTGATAGGACAGAAAACAGTGTGGAAAAGGATGAAATGCTCTGTAGGAGCAATTTTTCCTTTGCCCTCTTTGTTTTCTAGAGCCGTCTGCAACAAAATGGTCAAATGTCGTTATTGTTTGGTAACGTCTTAAATCAAAGCGCTGAAAACACTGAAGGACTAAGGTGCGTTTAAAGCAAGTTGATGGAGGATACATTTGAAAATTTCGATGGGCGACATCTCGACATCTCTGTGACCAGAGACTGAACGATAGTCTATTTTTCGAACATATGGACAATTTACGATTTCCCATGAGGCCAAAAGTAAAAGGGATACAAACGTCATTTGTTTACATAATTAGAACAGTCTATCACTTGATGTCGCATTGAATAAACTTGAATACAGGATGCACTAGGGTATGTTGTGCGATTGATTGAAATTACAAACTATTTTAGTATAGATGATTATTCTTTTTAAACATTTCAAATTGATTCTGTGTCTGTGCGAAAAAAAAATTGTTGAATATGCGAAAAGAATTGAAGTTGAATGATGAAAATTGACTGAACGTTTCAAACGTGTTTGCAATGTTTCATGAAATTGTATCTTATAAAGAGTAAAAAAAGATAGAAAGTGAGATTAGTTTTATATTTAACTTTAGAAAATTGTCGTTTTTTGGCTATGTACTCTTTATTCAAAGCACAAAATGCATCAAAAGCAAAATTCGCGTCTACCACATTTGATTTTTATACGCTGTATGTATACCCTTTCTCCTTTTCCTGTGACAGAAAAAGAAAGTTACAACGATATACGAAGCAACTTTGCCAGAACGAAAATTTGCTCTTAAAGAGACTATCTCAGAGAATAAGAGTTTAACCTTTTAAAATAAATTGTGTTCTACCGTAAAAATAATTACATGCATTTCTAAAGTTACTTAGAACTAGATTATTGACAGCTTCCTAACCCTGCTCATAACACTACAGAGACGATTAAGAACATCATAATCGCCGACATTTCGGAACGTTTAAACGGGTTCATTGTATACAACATGCTAAACTTAAAGTAAAAGGTGCTATTTATAGATACTATGGTTACATGGGTCTTCGCAAACATTTACCCCGCTTTTCCATGGAAGCATAGTTTCTGTCAATCGAATTTGGGTTGAACAAGGAGGAAAGCAAACAATGAAAACCCATTTTTTTTTTCATTGCTCAATTCAAAGACCTAATAAACACAGACTGTGTTTATTAGGTCTTTGCTCAATTCGATAAGGACTAAATGAAGAACACTCGCACTTTGTATATTGTTGTCAAGAGTTTTCACCCCTTACATCGTGGTATTCATTTCATATCATTTACCTCACCCTAATGTTTAATTTTCACATTGAAATTAAAATTACATCAACGGAGTTGGCAAATAGAAATTATAATCCAGGAAGGATTCTTATAATATGAAACTTGAATTTAAAAAGGCATTAAGTTTTGTTCTGTTTAACATTTAATTCTATTTTTCTGACTTTTCTTATTTATTAACTGACTTTCCCAAAGAAGAAAAGACAAATGCGAATGCTCACTTCATATTAATTAGTAAAAGCAGGGAGTTTTAGCAGCTAATATGTAAAGAAATTGAAAGTGATCTTTTGTTAAGTGACAAGGATTATGGAAATCAAATTTTTGATGTTTTTTCCTCTCAAAGCACTCATCTCTGAGAGTATCTTTAAGATGAAATTGATACCAAATATCAATATAACTGCTTATGTCCATGGTTCTACCGAAAACCGAGAGAAAACGTTTTGGCTTGCTATTTTTAATGTCCATATTTGTGTAACGAACCGAGCAAATGAACCTCTCAAAGAGACTAACACATCCGATCAGTGAAAAACACTGTCGTACACTGATCGGTTGTAATGTCTATATATATACCCGCATTGTTCTCTTGAACGATGCATTAGGTTCCTAATTTGCATAAACGTTCAACGAACGTTACATTTGCTTTCAATTAAGACCAGTCACATTTAGTTGAATGGTAGTAAACATTAGGCCGCGGAGGGAGTGACCTTTAGTGCGGGGTATACCTACGGGCCCGGAACCCAGGCTAGGTATAGTATAGGTATTTTAATTGTTTCCTTTTTTCCTTAAATAAAAAACAATGTTAAAGACTCTTATTCCGAACTCTTACAGGCATTGATTAAATTATTATACAAATGGACATTGAGAGATAGTATTTTCAGCCTCGCATTATAGAGTAAATGCAATCATCCTTCATTGATTCGTGGTCAGTTATTTTAATCAAAGCGCTTAAAGCGCTGTAGGACTAATGTGCGTTTAAAGCAAAATGATTGAGGATACATTTGAAAATTTCTTTGGGCAACATCTCGAGGAAAACAGCTGCTCCTTTTACCACCATTACTAAAATTGTTATTTCTGTAAACAGATACTGAACGCTAGTCTATTTTTCGAACATCTGGACATTTTGCGATTTCCCATGAGGCAACATTTATAATGATAAAGAGCAAAACAAAGCGAGTAAATCTGGACTATATTCCTTATTCCAGGAGGGTATTAGTCCACACAGTGAAGCCGGAGGTTTAAGGAGTAATTGGGGTCAGACCGCTGTTTGTGTATCGATAAAATACCGTCCCTCAAAAAGTGGTATGTAAATTCAATGGACTAAGGTGCTGACGCACCCTTACTCCAAAAGAAAAAAAAACAGACAATGCTTCGATTTCGGGGGAAGTTCGAATGATCCAGACGTAGATATTTCATCCTACAGTCCATCTCAATCGACCTTCATATTAATATTAACCCCAGATGAAGGGCACGTGTGTGATACACAGAATCCATCGATGTTAGCATTCCCTTTCTTCTAAAACACCTCTGCTATTTTTTCGGCTTTTGTTGTTGTTTCTTGTCTGATTTTGCTTCAATTTGAACAAGTCACATTTACCCATTTGAGGAATGGGTTTACTAATGTTAATCACATTTGCCTCTCTCCGTGAGGTTTCACATTCCGCCGGTGATGGCATTTGGACTTTTTATGAGATATACATTCTCCCAATGCAGATTATATGGCAAGCGGCATTTCACAATGTGACGGAAAAACAGATTTGCTCTTTAACCATACAAATTTCACTGCAGGCAGAACATCGTCGTAGGATAGAAACCATTTGAATCATTACCAAACAATAACGGTATCTGACCTGTTTGTTGCAGACGACTCTGGAACACATTTTGGGAAAAGGAGAAATCACGCTCAACGAGCATTTTCTCCTTTTCCCGCAATGTTTTCACATTGTTTTCACATTTGACATATTTTGAAATGCCGTCTGCATCCTCTTTCAATTTGGTGCAGTCTAAAATTTGGTGGATAAGAGCAAATTCTCCTTTTCCCACAATGCGTTCTGTCCTATCAGAAGATTATGTTTCAATTTCATCATACTTTGAAATGTCGTCAGCGTTTGGCGTTAGGGAGCATTTTCTTTTAGATCAACTAAAACACTTATTACGCTCACACAAAATCCAACAGTCGGTCGTTAACCATTACCAAACAAGAAAGACATTTGACCAGTTTGTAGTAGACGACTCTCAACAACTTTGAGGGAAAAGGACAAACTGCTCTCAACGAGCAATTTCTTCTTTTCCCGCAATTCCTTTAGTCCTATCAGAAGATTATTTTTAATTTCATCGCATTTTGAAATGTCGTCTGCAAACTTTTCCAATTTGGATCATTCTAAAATGTGGCGGTATGAGCAATTTCTACTTTGCCCACAATGTTTTCTGTCCTATCAGAAAAGCCCTTTGCAAACTCTTTCAATTTGAGATGGTTTAAAATTTGGCGTTTGGTAATGAAATAAACTGAAAACCGGACAAATTAATGGGATCGTTTACAGAAACGGGGTAGTACGTAGGATAGGTGGTGTTTTTCAGGGTTTAAAATTTAGATTCAAAAGATTTTTACTATCGGATTCGGACGAAAACTTTAAGCTAATAGAATCCCTCTCTTGAGTATGTGTTAAGCTAAGTATACGGTATTAAAAAATGTACCTATTTTTAGACCAAACCATTCTAACGACATCATGTGTTAATGTTTACTTGGCATTATAGCCGTCGAAACCCGTAATTAACAAAGTATTAGGATAAAAAATACTACATAATTTGTTATATACTCTATGAGGTAAATGAAAAGCGGTTAACGTTCTTTGAGGTATTTTAGATGATTCAGCTAAAGCAATGGACACTTTCTCTAGCTTAACCTGGTCAGAAGGTTAATATATGTTTCTTAGAAATAGATGGTTTCCAGGAATTCGGCTGTTTTAGAAGGTCGTTTCCTAAATATGGTTACATGGTTTGTGCACCAAGTACATAGGTATTGGCCAACATGAAAAATGATGCGTGCGTACACCGAAAACTCGTGCGGGAATTGCTCAGAATACGGCCCATGAATGTGTGTTACTCTGATTTGTGGAAGTAAGTTCTTTCTTCTTGCTTGTACAGGTAAGAAATATAATTCTTGTCCATTTTACAAATATATAAGTTATTTTAGTTTTAATAAATGATAGGATATTCTTCTTCATACAATTTTACACAATTTTCTACAAATAAATACAAGTAATTTTCATTAATTTCAATGCTTAACTTTCATAAACAAATAAATAATTTTCATTAATTTTATATCCTTTACTTGGAGACTGATTCACCCATCTTCAGAAATATTCTTTGCAATTCAGAAATGTTAAATTATTGTTCATTACATTTCTTATTGTTGTATGTATGATTATTATTACTGCATGTTATTATACATCTTCAATAAAGAATGAGTGTGTTACTCTGATTTGTGGAAGTAAGTTCTTTCTTCTTTCTTGTACAGTTCCAATCCTCCGGGACGAATAAGACGAAATCATTATTCGCCTGTTAAAAAGATCCGGACCTCAAGCGAGTTCCCTGATTTAGGAGGAAAAACCAAGGGGAATGTTTACTTCTACAAGTGACACATTCGATTTCCCCGTACATCACATTCCCAACATTTGAAGGTTTCCCTTCCTAATAAATGGTGGTTTTTCCTTTCCTAATAAAAGGCTACGTAAGTTGTGGAGATTGTTAATTTGACAGTAATTATATAGAGCAAAACAAAGTGAGTAAATCCGGACTATATTTCTAGTTCCAAGAAGGTATTAGTCCGAACAGTGAAGGCGGAGGTTTAATGTGTAATTGGGGTCAAACCGCTGTTTGTGTATCGATAAAGTACCGTTCCTCAAAAAGTGGTATGTAAATTCAATGGACTAAGGTGCTACCGCACCCTAAGTCCAAAAAGCGTTTTTTGTTTATGATATTTATGCTTTATAGTTGTAAACTTGAAGAGTCGTTTATCTTAAGTTTATTTACATAGCAATAACGGAGTCGTTTCATCCAAGGTGAATTTAAAGCGAAGAACTTACAATATCATATATTAGAGTCGATATTTTATAACATAAAATAACATAACATAACATGACATAAATTTTATTTTCGAAATTGGAGTTGAACATGCCAATGCTCATCGTCCATTACACTGATTACATAAACAAGTATATTTATTAACATATGTACATTCAATTAAACACTACGTGTGCACGTGCGTGTGTAAATCTATGTCTATACTGCGGAAGCAGGTAAACACATATGTATAGGCCATAATAGGGGAATATAAGGAAAACCTGTAGGGATTCATATTTTTTTTTGGAAATGGGTTGATTTTGAAGGTTTCGTTTGTTTGATTTTATTTGTCCGCCAATATGATGATAATGTTTACAGAAAATAGAAATAATAAACAACATAAGAAAAGAAAACAAATGAAAATGAGTAATAAAGATACATCAGCGACAATGAGCATAATACATGTAATGCTACTGATGATAGACAAACATACACATCAGACAAAGATTCTTCCCGAGCTATCATCCCTTTTCGGAGAAAAAGGGATGGAGCCTGGAGAGAAGCTAAAAATGGAGAAATGATGAATATAAGCTACATCCCTGCAACGAAAGCAAAAAACAGGAATGTAAATTCGACCCAGAAAGTAGAGGTTATATGCAAACATTGCCAAAACAGAAATCAAGAACCGGCTTAATGTTGGAATTAGCGACAACATTACATCATGATTTAAGTCAGGCCTGTCGACTAGGTTCCGTAATCCTGATAATGAACTAATAAATCGTTCAGTTGTGCTTAATGTAATGAACATAAAATACAAAGTATCCCCACAAGAGGTATGCACAATAGTCAAAAGGGACGTTTTCATCTCGATAGAATCTTTGCATTCGAAAATAATATGCAAACAAATTGATGATTGAGAACTACAACGAGGGCATGTTATCGTAAAACTATCACTGTACAACTTAACAAGTAATTTTATGCAATTGTTACAATGCCTTGACATAGAAGGACCTTTCTATATTCCATAATTCGGCTCTGTTTGATAGAACGGTTTACATATAAGGGAACTTGACAAGTGAGTATCCATTCTCAATCGAGAGATCCAGGTGGAATTAACATTAAACCTCACTGCTTCATGCACTATTGTCTTCCACCTAAGCTTTGACGGAAAACGACCACAAGACATGTAATCCAAAAGATAGATTTTTCTAATGAATATTTCTCAGTGGAAACACTGCATTTGGTATAAAAACTAATTTAAAGGATGGGTGCTGGTAAAAAGAATACAATCGATAATTAAACACTCTTTTAGAAATATGATTGCTTTTAAGATGTGATACTTGACCAATAAATAGAAATTTCTTATAATCAATTTCTGATTCAAGTGGAAGCATCCCTACAAGACCAAGACAAAGATCAGTTCTTGCATAAACAGGCAGGTGCTGGATATATCAATTCAAACATACTTGGTCTCGTAGAAACGAAGATTGGTATAGATGTTTATATTGTGTTATATTTATACGGATTACAAAATAGTTTATACGGTCTTTGGTTACACCTAAAACGTTTACATTTAAGACATGATTTTCTTGAACAAACATTTCCACACAAACAAATATATAACCCATCGATGACGCCTATTTATTCAAGAGATGTATTCGATATATCAAAGTATTCAAAATCAAGAAAAAACAAGCTTTATTTCATTCAGCTTTCATAATTTGAACATCATTACAGATAAAACTCTTCCTAAAAAGTACCACTGTATAACAAAGATAGAGATACTATATAAATTTACATCGGGGAAATGACTCTTCGGGGAAACGACCATCACCCCCAAACTATCACGAATGTTATTTGTCAAAGAGAATAGAAAAGTTAGACATGGTCAATATCAGCAGCGTTCCTGGACTGCATTTCCTTGTAAATACGCAATATCTGTGACATAGATAGCATGTTATATAATATCTAGATAGATGTTCGTTTAGGGGACCTATCCCATAGAAAAATAAACTTTCAAAGGACCCATTTAAATGTTATCTATGTCTCTGTTTAAATATATATATTTTATCTGCTTCAATTTCCCTCACATGTGTGTTGGGGGGCTTTTTCTTCTTCTTTTAGAGATTCAGAAGATGCAGGCAAGCACATGAATATTATCAGAGACGTAAATAATTCTTTGTAAGACACGTTAATAGTTTTCTAAGTTTCTGATTTCTAAGGACGACACCAACAACGTATGCACGAGATCTTAGGGAAACGTTATAACACGTGCGATTTCGTCACTCCACGGATGACTTTCGAAATGATCCGAAGTTGGTGAAGGTTAAGTCAGGGGAGGTAACTACATTTGACCTTAAAAACGTAAACAAAGAATGGCTGGAAGAGCGATCGCAGCAACTGTCAGAACGGTGACACGGAAAAAACCGCTCATTCCCACTCGAGCGCCGTTGACACTGGTATGTCTGAACTTTTTATTGATACCCCGGGTAAAATTGATGCCTCTGATTGTCGAGTTATCATTTAGATTTAGAATAACACGAAACTGAGAAGTTGCGTAATGACAAAAATAACGGTGAGCGAGTGGGTGGGGTAAATATTAAATTTGTCACGTTTTATGTTTCACATGTCAGGTTTCGCTGATGTGATAGTGGAGTTAATAATTTCATTATAATAATTTGGGTCTTGTTTAATTTTTAATCAGCAGAGCACTCTCTACGGCTCTTGAGACCGGATTTTCAAATAAAAAAAACTTAACAAGTGCAAAACCCTCAAAATGGTTCGTCAAGAAATAGGTTTCAACATAAGGCTGAAAAGGAGGGTAATTTAGATTTGAAGGAAAAGAAAAAGATCCAGGATTAGATCTGCACAATTTAGCCAGTCAATCCTATTTTATTAGACTTTATGACTGGGCATGAAGTAGTCAAAACAATTTGATGTGAAGATTACTTTCTTTTTTCTGATGGGGCAATCTAACGTCAAAATTTTGAACAATCCATATAATGTCGGATTTTTTATTTTCCTAGTTTCAAATTTAAACCACAAATGTCCATTCAAAGTCAATGGATATGTCAAGATATGTTAAATAACTTATATACCACCAAATCCTCGATCCTTGATCCACGGACTCTTCATCACATGTGTCTCTTGGTAAAACTTTAGTCTCTCGGTATAAATTTCACACGGGTAATTCTCTCTCATGTACATTTTTTACTTAGTTGTGGATGTTGGATCGAGATTGGTTGCTGGCTGGCTATTTTACCATAAGTCTGCCTGTTGCTTTGATATATTTGGACAGTTCAGATGTAATAGTCTCTCTCCAGCCTGGTATGTAGGGGTGCTCGTCAGTGTTGAGTAGTAACTTGTTATCAAGGGCTGTAACTCCACATGATTTGTGTAGTGATTTCAAGAGTTCTTCCCGGTGGTTTTCGTGTATGCAGCATTCTAGGAGAAAATGCTCTGTTGTCTCCAGGATTCCACACGCGCACAGTGGTGAGACATTGATGCCAACCCTGTGGCGATGTGCATTTAGGATAGAGTATCCCGTCTGTAGCTGCAGGATCATGCCATATGTCTCCTTGTCTGGATGGTCAAGTTGTCTCTTTTGCTCGACTGATGGGAAGAACTCATAGAAAGTCCTACCGGTAGATGAGTTCTCCCACCGTTTTTGCCACTCAGTTATGCATAACTTATGACTTGCTCCTTTCACTTCTTGAATTGTGGTTGTCCTGGAATTTTCTGGCATTGCTGCAGCTTCTTTGGCGCCTTCTTTAGCTAGGCCGTCTGCAGCTTCGTTACCCTGTAGACCTGCATGACCGGGTGTTCATAGGAGTTGCACTGTTGCAGTTGCAGATAGTGTCCTAAGTGCCTTCTAGATTTCTTCAATCACACTCCTATGGGCGTTGTTTTTCCAGCCCATTGTGAAGATGCCAACCACTGTCTGGCTATCGCTGAATATCTGAATTGTGTTGCCGGGTGTTAGGTGGGGATGTTGCAGTATTTCGTCTAGAACCATCAGGACTGCAACCAGCTCAGCTAGCAGGATTGTACCATGTTTTGTGACCGCCCTTTTCAGTTCGATTGCGTCACCTCCTGGAGGATACAGGACTGCCCTGGCCTGGGTTAGTCAAGCACGACCATCCGTAAATGCAAATGTGCAATAATGGCATCAATTCCCATTAAACAATAAAAAAAAAACAACACTTATTAGGTTTTTCTCCTTCCAGTGCACATGCGCAAAAAAAAAGTTATCGGTAGAAAAAAATTGTCGAATAGCGTTAATTTAACCGTTCTTACAAAATTAATATGAGGAATTCAGACATGTAAAATCAATGGATTGATTCACAACTGTGAGTAAAATAATTTGATAGTTTTCAATAACAATGGAAAAATGGGTCTTCAAACGGTGCAACAAAAATTGCGTTGCATTTGTCCTCCACTAAGTGAATCGTTAGAAACTTTTACGTGACAGGAGGTATTGCCAGATACAAAAATTTCTCAGTATTTTCCAATCATGTCAAATTAGTTTGACTTGGCATGAAGTATCTGATTCACATGGTTTGCTTCGGCAATCTATTCTTAATGAAAACCCTTGAAAAGGGTTAATAGTTCATTATTTTGTATGTTTTTTTACTGATACAAGGCTGATTGTTTCTTTCAAAATTGGCATGTGTGTCATTGACACTCATTGGCAGAAAAAAAGACACCTTACATGGTGATCCCTTAAATTCACACTCACCTGATCATCACAATGGTAATCCATTGAGCTGAGTGATAATTAGCCTTACATATTTAATGCTTAGAATGCCGGGTAATTTCTCAAAAATAGATTTTTGTGTTGTCTGCTCACCCAAACCTTAGATATCTGCTTAATTTTGTAAAAGAAAGATTGGGTGTATGAAACAGATTAGATCACTGGTCAGCCACCAACTTACTTTGTGGTTGGCCTGGATCTTGCCTGTTTGCATAAGCAAAGTTGGTTCCAGCATTATAAGTGTTAAACACATATTTGATGAAATGTAGGAAGTCTTATGGTATTCTTCCACATTAAGCCTTAGATATTTAAACACTTATTTGATTACAAGGAGGAAGTTTGATAGTAATCTTTTCTATTGAAAATTTACCTCTCATGCATGTTCTTTTGTTACCACTTCTGATAAGATATTTCTTAAATATATGTTCAATGGATTCATTTATCTCTTTCTAGTGATTTTTGTTCTTTCATATCAAATGAATATTACTATACATGAAATTTTGTCACGATTTTGATTATTGTTTGGAAATGATTTTTATATGGAAAAAGTGATTAGGCACCTCTCAACATGGGTTCAAATCCTGGTGATGGTATCTGGATTTACACGAGAGGTACTGAGGTAGGCTTTCCATTGATTAACAAAAAGCTGATGATCCTCCCTGGCTTGATAAGGGCTTATATTCTTTAATCCAGTCAAGTTTAGGTATTTCTCGAGCATTACAAACTGGGTATCTGACATACCGCAACTGAAATTATACTGACACTATGTAAAACCAACTTAAATGAAAATGATTCTTTTGTAGACACCCTCAGCTGTAAATAAAGTAAAAGAATTAATGAAGCAACAACCAGAAATGGTAAGTACATGTCACAGGTTCAGTGTAATACTACAATTAGTGATTCACCTATTTGTGTTTTTTTCCTTTAATGCCGATTTGCTCACAGAATCATGTGAAATGCACTTCTCAGTGCTACATTGATTTTGAGTAATATTCATATAGACGTTGTGGTGTAAGAGAAAATCCATCTGGAAACGGCATGGGACTGAATCGCCGATAGGCGAGATTGGCACTATTCCAAGCACTCGCCGAATGGGGATAGCCATAGCAAAAGAGTTCAGCCACAGTCAAAGTCCCCCCCATATTTGTTAT
Organism: Cerastoderma edule; assembly: GCA_947846245.1. Taxonomy (NCBI): domain Eukaryota; kingdom Metazoa; phylum Mollusca; class Bivalvia; order Cardiida; family Cardiidae; genus Cerastoderma; species Cerastoderma edule. Next base: position 21,003,061 of record OX401405.1, on the reverse strand, counting down.
TTTATGTTGGGTCAAACTTGAATACAGCAGCTAATAGAAGTTATAGGGTTAAACAATTAGGTTTTATCAGTAGTGACATCAGATTAGGCAAACAAAATTATGATAAAACAAGCTTGTAACTATGAGTTATTTATATGTATTGCTTGTTGGTTTTGAAAAAAGTTTCTTTTGAGTTAACGGTCCTGCATGGCCCAGTGGTGAAGGTGTAGGACCTGTAACACTGGGTCCTGGGTTCAAACCACACCAGTTACAGTTATCTCAAAGGTGTAGGACCTGTAACACTAGGTCCTGGGTTCAAACCACACCAGTTACATCTTTCTCACAGGTGTAGGACCCGTAACACTGGGTCCTGGGTTCAAATCACACCAGTTACAGCTATCTCACAGGTTGAGATTTTAATATTTTTGAAATTATTTGTATTCTATCAATAATGTATATATATCAATAGAATGGCATCACAAATCTATAAGTAACAGAAAACTCCATTATGGATACAATTCTTATCTCCTTTCATAATTGTGCTGTGGAGAAAATGCATACTACATTGCAGAATTAGTATACAGTTCTGTACTGTTTAAACAGTTCATTTTGAAAACAACATTATTCTATTTCTGTTTTTGCAAAATAATTTAGATGGGTAAGTGTCTTGGACATGAAATGGGTGGTCAATCTTATCATGATTTTCAATCAAAGTGCTCAAGATCCTAATGATTTGTTCTCAATTATTGAATGAAGACATTTTTTCAACATCTATAAAACATAGATAATTAATTGTCTTTGAATTAGTGTTGAAGATTATTGTCTTGTTTCGTGGGAGTGACCTTAAGCAAGTCACTTCAGAGCCCTAGCCTTTTATTAGTAAATCTAGAAAATTTGTAACATAACTGAAAAACTGTTGATATGACATTAAACACCATACATATCTTGTATATTACAGGTTGGTTTAAAGATTGGTGTGAAGACTCGCGGATGTAATGGACTTACATACACATTAGGTTATTGTTCAGAAAAGGGAAAGTTTGATGAGGTTGTAGAACAAGAAGGTATGTGTGATATTCTATCAACCCAAAATGAGCCCCTTTCCATTCCTCTCCGTGTGGGTTACAATCCCAGATGTGTGATATTCTATCAACCCAAAATGAGCCCCTTTCCGATCCTCTCAGTGTGGGTTACAATCCTCGATGTGTGATATTCTATCAACCCAAAATGAGCCCCTTTCCGATCCTCTCCGTGTGGGTTACAATCCCAGATGTGTGATATTCTATCAACCCAAAATGAGCCCCTTTCCGATCCTCTCTGTGTGGGTTACAATCCTAGATGTGTGGTATTCTATCAACTCAAAATGAGCCCCTTTCCGATCCTCTCAGTGTGGGTTACAATCCCAGATGTGTGATATTCTATCAACTAAAAATGAGCCCCTTTCCGATCCTCTCTGTGTGGGTTACAATCCTAGATGTGTGGTATTCTATCAACTCAAAATGAGCCCCTTTCCGATCCTCTCAGTGTGGGTTACAATCCCAGATGTGTGGTATTCTATCAACCCAAAATGAGCCCCTTTCCGATCCTCTCTGTGTGGGTTACAATCCCAGATGTGTGATATTCTATCAACCCAAAATGAGCCCCTTTCCGATCCTCTCTGTGTGGGTTACAATCCTAGATGTGTGATATTTTATCAACTCAAAATGAGCCCCTTTCCGATCCTCTCTGTGTGGGTTACAATCCTAGATGTGTGATATTCTATCAACTCAAAATGAGCCCCTTTCCGACCCTCTCTGTGTCGGTTACAATCCTAGATGTGTGGTATTCTATCAACTCAAAATGAGCCCCTTTCCGATCCTCTCTGTGTGGGTTACAATCCTAGATGTGTGATATTCTATCAACTCAAAATGAGCCCCTTTCCGATCCTCTCTGTGTGGGTTACAATCCTAGATGTGTGGTATTCTATCAACTCAAAATGAGCCCCTTTCCGATCCTCTCCGTGTGGGTTACAATCCCAGTGCTGATCCATCCAGCTTAAGCTGCCCTTATAGGCAATCAAGTTTGGGGTCACGCAACAGAACTGAACATCGTTCTTGTACTGTTGATGTAATATAAAACCTAGAAAAAAGTAAACATGAATTGAAAGATATTTCAGGATTAAGAAGGTGAACATTTCTCTTGTTTAATGGAAATCACTGATAGAATCAAGGGAATGTTTTCATGACCAATTTCTATGGTACATATAACTTTTTTTTTTTTACTATACATTTCCATTTAGATGATACTGTGTCAGAGTGTTGATTGCAGTATTTTTGTCAAAAAGGTGTCACCATGTCAAATTATTATCTTAGTGATCTATTTCAATTCTACCTGAAATTATTACTTGTTCTCCCAATGAATGTTGATGAATATAATGTTGCAAAGGTGACCATGCCACTCATTGGATTCAAACCATCAACCCTCTTGTCAAAAGGCCTGACCCTTGGACCACTGTCCTTCCCTTTTCGTATGGGATAGCTGTAGCGCATTGTTATCTACAATCAATCAGAAAAGCAGTTTTCCAGGACACATTCGTCATTAAGTTATCTTTCTATATGTATAAATACTATGAATAAGAATGTCACAGACAGTCCAAATTGGCTTTAATTTTTAACCAATATCAATTTATTTAATTTATATATTATTTTTGTGTTCAGCTGTAATTTTTTCCCTAAACACAACATCCCATACAAAGAATGCGCTTAAAAGTCATTCTTTTTTATGGTAACATCTAATCTACAGAGCCTTTTATTATTCATATTGTGATGTTAGCATTTGCAAACAAAATGCCAAAATACTTCTGTAGTTGTAAAATGCATTAATGAAATGATAAACAAATACATTCATGCATTCCAAATTGATTAATTGATGAGCATTTTAGATTTAATTAATAGTTGATGTTTTTCATAAGCTAAGCTATCAATGGCTCAAATAAATCTTTGAAATTATTTAGAATGATCCATAATGTCTATTTTTTAATGATGTTTATTATACTTTCTTACATTTCAGGTGTTAAAGTTGTTATAGACTCTAAAGCACAACTAACCCTCTTAGGCACAGAAATGGACTATGTTGAAGATATTTTATCTGCAGAGTTTGTGTTTAATAATCCAAACGTGAAAGGGACTTGTGGCTGTGGGGAAAGTTTCAGTGTATGACAAAGTGTGTGATATTTATTATGACTTTGTATTAGTTTATTTCATCATTGTTTGCTGTAAGATAGTTCATGATGACTCCACAACACTTAAGACAAATCAGTGATGTTTTTCCTTATATTTTTGGTACCGTAAAATGGACCCATTCCCAATCAAATTAACCTACTCTTTTTCCAAATTTCCCAATAAAGCTTGTCTTTTTATAAAGTTAATCCTGAAAAATTCCAAATTATAGAGAAAAATGCCATGTTTTTTCCCAATTTGTCCGGTCCTGGACCCATTCCCAAAATTTAAAAAAAGAGTCTTTGCAAATGACCTCTCTGTGTGTTAGAAATGCTATAAAAAAATCATGGGACACCTGCGAGCTTGTTTAGTGATTTAGTTCTAAAAAACTGGAAGCATTACACCTGAGTTATTTAACCCTTAAAGTGCTGGAACTGACTTAAGGCTTAAGCAAACAGGTTAGATCCAAGCCAGTCGCCAAGTAAATTGATGGCAGGCCTGTGATCTAACCTGTTTGCTACTCTTAGAATTTTTCTAAGGTAGTTATATTCCTTGCTTTGTCAGTTTCCAATAATCACAAGATGAACTCTCTCATGCAGAAGGTCTTGTATTCTACCAGAATGCTTTGTTACGTTCTTAAATGTTTGAGTGAAAGCTATCTTACTCCATCTAGGGTGCAATTCTAACTACATGTAGTTGTTGGCTAAACCATTATGGTACAAGGGAAACTGTTCAGTAAAAGAAGTCTGTTAAGAAAGGGTTTATTCTGGTGTCTTTTAATGAAATCTGAGGAGTGTCTTGATTCAAATATTAATTCTTACATTAAATTTTGAAAGGTCGCCCCTTTGCATTCTTACCATGTGGAGTAGTCTAGTGGAAGTATGAAGTCAATAAGACAATGCGGTTTTGCTTTCACCTTGAACCAATTACAAATGCCCATTCTATGGAATGGTTGTTGATAGAATTGATGATTTAAGAATGTGAATAGGAAGTTCTTTTTGAGACACCCCTGGTTTCCAATCTTGCATCTTGTCTGTTCGTGTTAAGGTTTAAATTAATAGTATTTTAAGGCTTAAATTAATAGTATTTTTGCTCCAGAGAACTTAAAAGCTTGTTTGTCACAGATTTGAACTTTTTAAGTTAAATCTTGAATTCTTTAAAATTGTACAACAGCTGTTTTGATGTACCGGAGAATAGCCAATGGAAACAATATTAGTTTTTAGAGCCTCTGTAAGTGAATTAATATATATTTAGATCCATATGTATTTGGGTGGTTTTAAGATCTACTGCATATAGATGGTACATACTTAGATGTATTCAAGCTTTCTGAATTAATTGTGCTTTCAAAAACAACATGTAATTGTAAATCATATATCAATACAACAACTGTTTTGTTTGAATGACATAGATTTGACCTTTAAAATGTTTCATCTGTGAATAAGCAACTTTAAAAGCCTTGTGATAAGACCATTCCATGGTTTCGGATTTTTTTGCTAATCTTACTTTGAAACAAACTGCAGATGGAAGTTATCTTATATGAAAAAAAAGTATTTTTCATGATATTGGGTACTTTATTCATCATTGTGGCAAAAGAAAGAATTGCTTTAAATTAAAAATCCCTCCTTTTTTCACAGTGATAACTTTATTTTTCTGTTGCACCTGCTTCTGAACAGATGTATTACACATATATGAATGGAAGGGTGAAGGAAATGTGTTGGTAAAACTGATGAGTCATTCGTTTTCTTGTTGTGGTTTTGCAATTATTTTATACAACTGGATGAATCATTATGAATTAATAAATGTTTTGTTACATTTAAGTTATCATCTTTTAATTTCCCATTCACTTTTTAAATACACTTCCTATATCCAGATATGCCTTCATACATATCTGGGTTTATGTTTGACCTATCTCTGCCAAACGAAACTTAAAGTTACCAGAAATTGTCTTATATTTGAACAAGCATCTTTAACCCATTACCAAACAATAATGATATTTTACCAGTTTGTTGCAGACGAGCCTCTGAAACATTGTCGAAAAAGGATAACGAGCAATTTATCCCCTCCCACAATGTTTTCTGCCCTTTTAGAAAACTTTTTTTCATTTCATCATAACTGAAATGTCTGCAAACTCTTTCAATTTGGGACAGTCGAAAACTTGGCGTTTTGTAAAGGGTTAAGCTATAAGACGTTTCCTCACACCTTGGAATCGTTATATTCTAATATTTAAATCAAAAACAAATATGTGTTTTGTTACGCTGTCATCCTCTATAATACTGTAATGGGCATTTAACACACCCTGTAAACCAATCAAAATGACTATTGATTGATGCTAGCAACCATATCTCAATACCGAAATTTCGTTCAGATAGACTTGTTTTCGGTAAACGGGTGAACGATTGTAGTGTTTATAACGATACCTGTCTGAACATATCGGGTTTGTCCAATAAAATTAATCGCAGAGAAAGTGTGTCCGATATTCTGTTTGGTAAGATATAAATGCAGATAAGCCAAATAGTTACATAGTTTAACGGTTTATCTAATAAAAGACAAAGAAAACTCGTTAAAGATGCACGTGTTCTTTCTTAGTACTCTACCGCTTCTCAAATCCTATACTAAAAGTAACTAAAAAAGTCTGATTCTGATAAAAACTATTCACTCTCGTCTAGTTGAGACATGTATCTACCCGCTCCTTTAAGACATAACCACCTAATGCCTTTTGCGTCTTGCAGCAGACAACTTATAAAAAGCATTTTGCACAAGGAATGGCTCCTTTTGCCCCAGTGCTTTTCAATCTATTTATATATCACAACAGCAGAACTGAGAGGTTAATCACATTTTTACAAAGCTTTTCTAAAGTCGTCTGCTTCAAGTTAAACAATGTCGTCTGGACGTGGTCAAGAGTTTAACTTGAACCAGTACAGAAGAGGCACTGTCCTTCGAATCTATGATGGATTGTTCCCTGTACAGGAAATTCATTCACCACTTGTTTACCTCGACTTTCTGGTTTAGATTTCAATTTATCTCAGTTTCTGGTCTCAACGGAAAGCGACAGTATAATGACATAACCAACACACCTTGAGAATTTAACCGAGTGAACGACTCAAAAACAGAACCGTATCGGATTTCAATTCAGCGGGTCAGGATTTGGAGGCGGCGGTTTAACCGATTACCAAACAATAACGATGTTTGACCAGTTTGTTGCAGACGACTCTGGCAAACATTGTTTGAAGAGGAGAAATTGCTCTTATCGAGCAATTTCTCCTTTCCCCCCCCCCATATTTAAGTTATCATATTTTAATTTCCCATTCACTTTTTAAATACACTTCCTATATCCAGATATGCCTTCATACATATCTGGGTTTATGTTTGACCTATCTCTGCCAAACGAAACTTAAAGTTACCAGAAATTGTCTTATATTTGAACAAGCATCTTTAACCCATTACCAAACAATAATGATATTTTACCAGTTTGTTGCAGACGAGCCTCTGAAACATTGTCGAAAAAGGATAACGAGCAATTTATCCCCTCCCACAATGTTTTCTGCCCTTTTAGAAGACTTTTTTTCATTTCATCATAACTGAAATGTCGTCTGCAAACTCTTTCAATTTGGGACAGTCGAAAACTTGGCGTTTTGTAAAGGGTTAAGCTATAAGACGTTTCCTCACACCTTGGAATCGTTATATTCTAATATTTAAATCAAAAACAAATATGTGTTTTGTTACGCTGTCATCCTCTATAATACTGTAATGGGCATTTAACACACCCTGTAAACCAATCAAAATGACTATTAATTGATGCTAGCAACCATAGATCTCAATACCGAAATTTCGTTCAGATAGACTTATTTTCGGTAAACGGGGGAATAATTGTAGCGTTAATAACGATACCAATCTGAACATATCGGGTTTGTCCAATAAAATTAATCGCAGAGAAAGTGTGTCCGATATTCTGTTTGGTAAGATATAAATGCAGATAAGCCAAATAGTTACATAGTTTAACGGTTTATCTAATACAAGACAAAGAAAACTCGTTAAAGATGCACGTGTTCTTTCTTAGTACTCTACCGCTCCTCAAATCATATACTAAAAGTTACTAAAAAAGTCTGATTCTGATAAAAACTATTCACTCTCGTCTAGTTGAGACATGTATCTACCCGCTCCTTTAAGACATAACCACCTAATGCCTTTTGCGTCTTGCAGCAGACAACTTATAAAAAGCATTTTGCACAAGGAATGGCTCCTTTTGCCCCAGTGCTTTTCAATCTATTTATATATCACAACAGCAGAACTGAGAGGTTAATCACATTTTTACAAAGCTTTTCTAAAGTCGTCTGCTTCAAGTTAAACAATGTCGTCTGGACGTGGTCAAGAGTTTAACTTGAACCAGTACAGAAGAGGCACTGTCCTTCGAATCTATGATGGATTGTTCCCTGTACAGGAAATTCATTCACCACTTGTTTACCTCGACTTTCTGGTTTAGATTTCAATTTATCTCAGTTTCTGGTCTCAACGGAAAGCGACAGTATAATGACATAACCAACACACCTTGAGAATTTAACCGAGTGAACGACTCAAAAACAGAACCGTATCGGATTTCAATTCAGCGGGTCAGGATTTGGAGGCGGCGGTTTAACCGATTACCAAACAATAACGATGTTTGACCAGTTTGTTGCAGACGACTCTGGCAAACATTGTTTGAAGAGGAGAAATTGCTCTTATCGAGCAATTTCTCCTTTCCCCCCCCCCATATTTAAGTTATCATATTTTAATTTCCCATTCACTTTTTAAATACACTTCCTATATCCAGATATGCCTTCATACATATCTGGGTTTATGTTTGACCTATCTCTGCCAAACGAAACTTAAAGTTACCAGAAATTGTCTTATATTTGAACAAGCATCTTTAACCCATTACCAAACAATAATGATATTTTACCAGTTTGTTGCAGACGAGCCTCTGAAACATTGTCGAAAAAGGATAACGAGCAATTTATCCCCGCCCACAATGTTTTCTGCCCTTTTAGAAGACTTTTTTTCATTTCATCATAACTGAAATGTCGTCTGCAAACTCTTTCAATTTGGGACAGTCGAAAACTTGGCGTTTTGTAAAGGGTTAAGCTATAAGACGTTTCCTCACACCTTGGAATCGTTATATTCTAATATTTAAATCAAAAACAAATATGTGTTTTGTTACGCTGTCATCCTCTATAATACTGTAATGGGCATTTAACACACCCTGTAAACCAATCAAAATGACTATTAATTGATGCTAGCAACCATAGATCTCAATACCGAAATTTCGTTCAGATAGACTTATTTTCGGTAAACGGGGGAATAATTGTAGCGTTAATAACGATACCAATCTGAACATATCGGGTTTGTCCAATAAAATTAATCGCAGAGAAAGTGTGTCCGATATTCTGTTTGGTAAGATATAAATGCAGATAAGCCAAATAGTTACATAGTTTAACGGTTTATCTAATACAAGACAAAGAAAACTCGTTAAAGATGCACGTGTTCTTTCTTAGTACTCTACCGCTCCTCAAATCATATACTAAAAGTAACTAAAAAAGTCTGATTCTGATAAAAACTATTCACTCTCGTCTAGTTGAGACATGTATCTACCCGCTCCTTTAAGACATAACCACCTAATGCCTTTTGCGTCTTGCAGCAGACAACTTATAAAAAGCATTTTGCACAAGGAATGGCTCCTTTTGCCCCAATGCTTTTCAATCTATTTATATATCACAACAGCAGAACTGAGAGGTTAATCACATTTTTACAAAGCTTTTCTAAAGTCGTCTGCTTCAAGTTAAACAATGTCGTCTGGACGTGGTCAAGAGTTTAACTTGAACCAGTACAGAAGAGGCACTGTCCTTCGAATCTATGATGGATTGTTCCCTGTACAGGAAATTCATTCACCACTTGTTTACCTCGACTTTCTGGTTTAGATTTCAATTTATCTCAGTTTCTGGTCTCAACGGAAAGCGACAGTATAATGACATAACCAACACACCTTGAGAATTTAACCGAGTGAACGACTCAAAAACAGAACCGTATCGGATTTCAATTCAGCGAGTCAGGATTTGGAGGCGGCGGTTTAACCGATTACCAAACAATAACGATGTTTGACCAGTTTGTTGCAGACGACTCTGGCAAACATTGTTTGAAGAGGAGAAATTGCTCTTATCGAGCAATTTCTCCTTCCCCCCCCCACCCTTTCAGTTCGGGACAGTCAACAATTTGGCGTTTGGTAAAGGGTAAAGCCGACGAGGATTTTGCTTCCTGTCAAGAGATAGACATTGAAGAACACGGCTTTACATGTGGCATGTACGTTCGCCATTGAATGGTATTTGTAGCATTATGCCTGTGTAAGAAATGCGAAAACTTCGCCTTACTAAACTACAGTGAACCCTCGTTTATCCGAACACGTCCGTTCCCAACAAAATGTCCGGTTTACCGAATAATCCGGACTAATGAAGCAGAGCATGTTCACATTAAGACATAAACGGTCTGTATGAGCAGTGTATAGTTATAACCCTTTAGCAAACGCCAAATTGTCGACCGTTCCAAATTGAAAGAGTTTGCAGAAGACATCAAAACGTGATGAAATTCAAAGATAATCTTCTGATATGGCAGAAAACATTGTGGGAAAAGGAGAAATTGCTCGTCACGAGCAATTTCTCCTTTACCCACAATGTTTTCAAAAGTCGTCTGCAATAAACTGGTCCAATAATTCCGTTCCCTTACAATTTTGTTCGGATTGCGAGACATCCGGATAATCGGGGTCCGGATAAACGAGGGTTCACTGTATATGATAACGCTCCCCAGGCGCAAAGCTTCATGTCTCATGGGCGACAGTGGTGCAGTGGTAGAACCTCGGTCGAGGATCCCGGGGTTGATCCCTGTTTGCGGCGAGGCGATAATGCCAAATCTTGCCCACGAATTGGTGCGAGTACTGGATTAGTCTCCGGAAAGCTGGCATCGAGTGTAAATTTAACAAGATTCAATCTTCCGTCATGACCAAGACACTTTCACACACTCACACACCCACATGTAATGGTCTAATTTTCCCACAACATATTCTTGTCTGTTTCATGAAATCATGAGTTTTACAAGAACGTTAAGTTGTATGAATGGTTAAAGAACCGTCAAGGTTTAGACTATACATTTATCACAAACCAATGAAAGGCTCCCTAATTCTCATTTTTGTAAAACTTAATTCTTACGTCCTTTTAGCGCTTTAAGCACTTTGATTTGATACGGCGGATAATAGGTACACGCAATTGATAATGAGAAGTATGTGATAACCTTGAAAACGATGATGAGGCCTCGAACCTCTTACGTCCGGGTAGTAGTACCATTTAGAAGTTTTGAGTTTTAATTTCTGGTGCATAGTCTGGAGATGACCTAGTAGAACACTGATTTGTTTCCTGTAAAGATGAATCAATTCATCGGAGTTTTGGTGGCATATAATGAAACGTAATTTCAATCCATTTAAAAATTTGAAACCACCGCCCTCTGCTCCGGTCCCAACCTGCTTCTCTTGACCTTCACGTGCTGCTCGTAAGGGAAACCGGCTATTATCTGATAAATGAAAAGGACAACAGTGGTGTAGAGGAGCCTCGGTTGTATGAATATTGGCCCTCGGGCTACCATATGTTTGGTTGAAAGGCAAAACCATGCAGGAATTATTGTTTCTTGGATAACTGGGTTACGGGAGAAAAACTCTTGCGATTACAAGCGAAGAACAGATAGGCAAACAACATGATATACGGATAGTTTTAACAATTGCCCGAAGCATAGCATTCTTAGATCTTCATTTTTTGGGAGTTAGAATTAAATTATGATTAAAAATATGCCAACACAAATTACCGTGTTCCATTGTTTATAACATATTCCTGCTTCTCGGAAGCGCCTTCGCCAACTTATACGTTCTGCCCATTTTGGAGAAGCAGGCAGACATTGGATAGCGTGTGAAAGTCCCAATTATCTCAAAGTTCGTTTCGATTGCCTATTGCAGGACTATTTGTGTGGAATATATGAGCACAAATGTCAATGCCTTGGCCGAATTTGACAAATCTGTCTATGTGTACGGGTTTCTCGGACGGTACTATTACACATTGTTACGTAGACAAACTGAGGCGATTGGGGTGTCCATTTTATTACAGGTTTTGAGAGTTAGATAGACAAACTTGATGTTTTAGCATATAAATAATGAGAACAATAATACTCTTCTTATTCAGCCTAGTCTCAAATATGATGAAACATTGGAGCAATCTCAAAGGTAACACGCATGTTACACTATAAGCAAAAACTGTTCTCTACAATGTCCTTGGATATGACGAGATATTCGGAATAAAGAAGACCGGATTAACGAGGCTACATTGTATTGTCAGTTTGGTTTAGTCTGTGTTTAAAACCTGGTAGGTAAGAGTTCCACTTTTCTTGTCGTGTGCCCGGACTGCTATTTCAGTCCCCGAAAAGTACATAGCAATTTCTATTTCTGCTTTTTGGCTCGCAAAGGTGATGTCAAACTTCCCGACGTATTGACACCCGTCATCTGTGGTGTGACCTGGGTCAGTGCTTTCGGACGAATAGACGTACACGACGGCTTTCGTTTGTTTTTCATATTCCGGGTAATAATTCTTCACAGCCATCCATTCACCCGTCTTCACCTCCTGATTGATAGTTACATGCTTTCGGAACACATCGGTTGCCCACGCCTTTCCCTTGTTGTCTGTAAACCGTTTGTCGGGGTTGTTTCGGGTTTTGTCGAACTCCATGACCATACCCACTCCGTATGTATGCCGCATAACTCTCGCTGTTACGATCTTCTCATTATGGCCGTACAGAACGGCGCCTTTCAGTACTGCCAGCTCCGTATCTTGTGGCCTCAGTACGGATATCTCGTAATTTTCGAGTTTGCCCCGCAATTGAGAGACGATGTATTCCGAACCAGCAAAACCCCCAACAACTATCATTGAATCAATAGAGACGCCACTAACTTGGGATTCCGTTATGACATCGTCGATATTCTTAATCATCCCTTTTATTGCTTTGTCAAACATGGCTGTGATCTTTTCTAAAGGAAAAACAAATCTTCCCTTTTGAATCTTTATACCGTCGATTCCGATACTAAGCAACTGTTGAATACGTTTGTCTTTGCTTCCCTTTAAGAACTCCATTAATGCAGAAGGGATGATGATGTTGAAATTTGTTTTTCCTGTGGTCCGCTGGCCTACCTACCGACAAAATAAAAGTTATACTTAGGCAGACGGTAAGTTACTTTTTGTGGAGATTTGCCATCTTAAAGTTTTGTGCCATACTTGATTTAATAAAGACTGTAACGTTCGTTGAACGTTTATGCAAATGAGGAACCTAATGCATTGTTTGAAAGAACATGCTGGTATATATGTATAGACAACACAACCGCTTAGTGAACGACAGTGTTTTTCATTGATCGGATGTGATTGTGTCTTTGAGAGGTTCATTTGCTCGGTTCGTTACATTGGTGGCAGTGGTGGGATTAAGACCCCTCCTTCTATCGGAGTTGCCTTCCTTAAGTGTTTCCCAAGAGCCAAGACTCGGGACGAGTTTTTTCGGAAGTGGGAGTTATGTAACGTTCTTTGAATGTTTATGCAAATGAGGCACCTAATGCATTGTTTTAAAGAACATGCTGGTATATATATAGACAACACAACCGCTCAGTGAATGACAGTGTTTTTCACTGATCGGATGTGTTGATTTGTTTGTCTCTTTAAGAAATTTATTTGCTCGGTTCGTTACATATCCAAACACCTACCCTTCGTTTTTCCAGTTCGAACGCTCGTCGGACTTGCAACTCAGGATCTCGGTTATTCTTGACAAATTTTCTCCAGTGGTCTTGTCCAATTGCTTCCTCCAGTAATTTGAAAAAATCGTCATTAACGTTCGTCCCTCCGTATGGCCCTCCGGTTGCCTTGTAGACTTGTTTCACTGTCCCATCGTCGTTAACACATAGTGTTGTTATGTCAACAGTACCCCCTATAATATAGATTAATCCTAACTTACCTAGATGGTCATACACATAGTATTGTTATGTCAACAGTACCCCCTATAATATAGATTAATCCTAACTTACCTAGATGGTCATACACATAGTAGTGTTATGTCAACAGTACCCCCTATAATATAGATTAATAATAACTTACCTAGATGGTCATACACATAGTATTGTTATGTCAACAGTACCCCCTATAATATAGATTAATAATAGCTTACCTAGATGGTCATACACCTGTTACTTTTGAGATCTTGAATTTCTATTGACTACAATTTTAAATCAGGCATTTTCAAGACTCTGCTTAGTGAAGAATTGTGTTATTTACGCTTAGCTATAAACAGAAATATCAAATTGGGCCATTAAACTCTCAGCAACTGTAATGAAATGGACACCTCAACCTCTCATTTTTTTCTACGGAGCAAAGTCTACTGGTACCGTCCGAAAATCAGTGCACAATCTGTCAAATATAGCCGAGATACCGGCATTTGTGTTCATACATCACAAACAAATATTCCTGCAATAGGCAATCAAAACAAATTTTGAGAGTATTCCAGGACTATCGTCTACACAGGAAACACATCAGTGTTCTACAAGCTCATCTCTTACTAGCAAAACTATCCACCAGAAGTCGAAACTTAAAATTTCTAAATGGGACTACTTTTGTAACAGATACGAGACCAGATCACACCTTACATTAATAATTGATATCGGGAAAGCAACTGGTTACTATCAAAAAAAAGGTCTATACGCCATTAACCCATTACCAAATGCCAAATTGAAAGTGTTCGCAGACGTCATTTCAAAATGTGATGAAATTGAAAAAGAATCTTCTGATTGGGCAGAAAACATTGTGGGAAAAGGAGAAATTGCTCGTTAAGAGCAATTTCTCCTTTTTCCCATAATGTTTGCCAGGGTCGTCTTCAACAAACCGGTCAAATATCGTTTTCGTTTGGTAATGGGTTAAACCACATACACACATGACTTATAAAGCTACACATTTGAAGTTTGCTGAGGATCGCTTATCTGCTAATACACGTACATGTGGCTACATATAATTGCGTTTCATGATGTGTTCTCGTTAGTGTCCTCTTCAAATCGATACTTGAAGGTTGACAACACAGTGCTGATAGACAAGCTCAATGTTGAACACTTAGGAATGCCTCCTTCCATGTGGTCAAACAATTAATATCGATATCATAGGTCGATATTAAAAATCACTGTAATACAGAATACTTTATCGATTATGTTCGTAAAGGGAAGTAAATTAAGAATTATTATTTATTCGAGCAAGTTACATAACTGGTTTCGAGTAAATAAAGTAATGAATGGACTAACGGTTATGAACGAAGACGAGAAGTTTATCAATAATCATTTTTGCGTATTGATATGTCAATTTATAGATAGCTCTTATAAGCCTCATTTTTTATCCTAGCTTTGCAATATTCCCAAACAAATACAAATACAAATGTTTATTTCAATACTCCCGGCCTCAGGCCCATAATACAAATTCTACATACAGCTTCTGAACAAGAAAGTAACCTAGTAACATAGTTATGATCGTGTTAAGTATAACATAATATGATTAATAATATATGTTTAACCCTTTCCCAAACAACAAATTTTTGACTGTCCCAAAATGAAAGAGTTTGCAGACGACATTTCAATATGTGATGAAATTGGAAAACAATCCTCTGATAGGACAGAAAACATTGTTGGAAAAGGAAAAATTGCTCGTTACGAGCAATTTCTCCTTTTCCAACAATGTTTTCCAAAGTCGTCTGAAACAAAGTGGTCAAATGTCGTTATTGTTTGGGAAATGGTTAAAAGAAGATGATAAATTGAGTATGCCCACTCATGTACATGGTGCCTACCTCCTATGTCCACCACCATGAACGTCGACCCGGGATCTCCGATGTATTTGGGGGTTCCATGGCTCATGGCGGTGAGTTGGTCGTGAGGTATCTGTTTACAGTACAGACCAGCACATTCGGGTTCTAAAGCAATGCTCAGATGAGAACCTTGGATACCTGCCTAATACAAAAAAGGCCAGATCTTGTATGTAACCGTATACATTAATTTATATAAGGTCCTTGACTATATCATGCTGCTGGAAATGAATTTTGGAAAATCGTGTTATAAAAGAAGGAATGCTGATGTGATCCATAGCCGTTTTACCTTTAAAAATTGAATTTCTGTCAGTTAGATATATTTCAATCAGATTTTGAGCGTATGTGTGCGTTTTGGGGTAAAGGTCACTTGTGCCATTTGTCATAACAGCGCTTTAAAGTTAAAACTGCTATACATCAGTGTAGAGATATTGCTCTTTGGGCTTTGATATTCAATTATTACTGATTGTCAAATGAAAGATGCAATACAAAGACCCTTGGCTAACCTGATCTTTTCTCCCCAAATATATATTTATGTACAAGTCGATTGTGTCTATAGCTGTCGCATATTAACTATGTACCAATAATCTATCTGTTTGGTCAACATTCGTATGTACTAATCGGAAGGAAGTCAATGTGTTCGGCTTAAAGTTGCGTGTAGCATTAAGGGTGCTTATTCACACAAGAGAATATTTGAGTCATTATAAACTGTCGTTGAAACAATACCATTTTTGTATTGCTGTTTAGTATATACATGTAATCAAAAGTAGCTACTGAAAGCATGATTAATACAGGAAGCATTAATCTATATAACTATATATAGTTAATATGCGATAGATCTCAAAAGCGACGTCACGCTTTTGATTAAGAATGCATCTCAATTCACTTTATACACACTTTAAAGAGTCAACACCTTTACCAAACGTCAAACTTTCGACTGTCCCAAATTGAAAGAGTTTTCAGACGACATTTCAAAATGTAATGAAATTGAAAAAGGATCTTTCGTTTAGGCAAAAAATATTCTGGAAAATGGAGAAATTCTCGTGAAGTGCAATTTCCCCTTTTCTCACAATAATTTTCCAGGGTCGTCTGCAACATACTGGTCAACTGTCCTTATTGTTTGATAATGGGTTAAAAACTATCTGATGTTGCTTCCAGTGAGTATTCTACAGAGCGCATCATACAACAATACAGCCGTTGTGTAGTTTTAAAGAAATAAGTTTTGAACTTCCAAATTTCTTTACATCTGTGACCAATCATCTTTAACCCTTACCCCAACAATAAAGACATTTGACGACTTTGTTGCAGACGAATTAAGAAAATATTATGGGAAAAGGTTAAATTGCTGGTAACGAGCAATGTTTCCTTTTGCAACAAGGTTTTCTGCTCTTTCTGAAGAATATTGTTCAATTTTGAATTGTCGTCTGCAAACTCTTTTAATTTGGGACAGTTGAAAAATTGTTGTTTGGGAAAGGGTTAATCACGGAACCATACCTTTTCTGCGCATACCCTCATCACTTGTTTGGCGGTGTTGTCCCAAATCGCTGGCACCGTTAGAACCCATTTTGTAGAATCTTCGACGTACGTTAGCCCCGAATTCTGAATGTATTGAAGTGCTTCTTCCTTCATGTGTCTGATAGCGGACGAGATCACTGTTAGCATTGACAGAGGTTTCCCATTAACATCCTCTAGTAGGGTGCGCTCACTCAGTTCCTGGACAAAAATGGACAATTAGAAAGTCTGAGGCCTATATACGTACACAAATAACTAATAAAGCAACTTATGTTTGTGTTCGTGTGAACGCACGTGTGGGTGAATGTTTCTTTTTACAAAAATACACATTTTACCAACTATTGATAGTACAAATCTGAATACGTTTATGAAAACTTGTGTTGACTTGATAACTGGTGATACTAATAGTGTTTAACGTCATTGCTTAATAGCAACGTCTCGGGGCATATTTTGTGGCTACCCGTCATGCTGACTGAATATACATGTTAAATGAATAATGCTTTCGACAATAAGTTCATTATTAACACAATTGATAACATAACAGGGCTTTCCCTTTTTCCTTGGACTCTGCCAACAAATTAATTATATGACGACATGGGGGAGCAACATAGCTCGAAAAGAGGCCTCTCGAAAGATACAGCCTCAGCCGTTCAAAGAAAGAATAATATTGACCAGTGAATGTCATGATCTCATTATAAAGATGAACACAGCCATGCCCTTAATAAAGATGTTACGCTCTTTATTTGATTATGCGTTCTTTCAACGTTATAAAACTCCCACCACCGAGAACTCTCAGAGAACTCACATCGGGTCTTAACCAATGAATATTGCGTGAATAAGTCAACCCCGGTAGAAGCAGATTTCAATAGGCTAACTTTAGGTAACACACCAGGGCAAGAGATATTTCAAACACAACCATATAATACTTGTCAAGTCCGAAACATGGACTATCTCATATTGCATATATTCGTTTTACAAACATTACAAGATAATACACAGCTAGATTTAATTTTTTCGAGAGCCCATTTAACTCTTCGAATGCTGGGCAATTTTCTTAAAAACATATTTTGTGTTATCTGTTTTCCAAAAACCTTAAATATCTGCTTTATTTGACGAGGAAACATACCCGAAGTAGCAAACAGGTTGGATCACAGGCAAGCCGCCAATTTACTTGGCGACTGGCCTTGATCAAACCTGTTTGTATAAGCATGAAGTCGGTTCCAGCACTGTAAACGTTAAAAAATAATATACCCACCGAGTGTTTATAGAGAGCCATTTTGAAATGTCGGAAGAGGTACCAGTCCTCGTGGTTTTCTCCCTCGTGGTCACCGCTGGCAAGTTCGGCATACATTGTTTCTGCATCTTCTCCAAACGCCTCAAACGACTTGTCGGGCCGAAGAAGGACACATGTGACCGTTTTGTAGGTTATACAGTATCCAGTGGACCATTTATTGCAGTAGATGTCCTGCTTCCGGGTCTCGTAATCCGCGCGCCATTGTAGGGCGAACCCAGAGGCGTAGGATCCAAAGTCGATAGTTATAACGAGACGAGGCTCTGTTATAGACTAAAAGAAATACTTAAATGACTATTCATGTATTGTTTAAAGTGGTATTATGACCAATTTTTATTGCAATATTTGGTAGAAAAAGAAATATAGGCATAGATGTTGTGGTAAATAATGGGTAATTATTAGGATCAAAATGTATATCATCTGATGTGAACATAAAACGGTGAACTAGCTCGAGAACCAATTTGGTAAAACTTAAAATAATTCTATCTAAGAGGGATATGATGTTGAATTACATTTTATTTATTTTGTAAACATAACAGCAAATCGCAACTCCGGATGCGGGGTTTGAATAAGCTATAAACAATTATTTCAATCAGTGCTACTGATATCAAACCCAGTGCACATGTCCATATTTGTAAAATCTAGAATGTTCCATAAAATTGCACGATGGTTAAAAGGCTATGCACGGCTCCCACTCGTGAGACTGTTCTCTGATGTTGTGGAAAAATTTATCATGTCTCCTTTTTTACATAAATTCAGACACGGAGGCAGTTCTCAAACGAGCTAATAACCCCTTACTAAGAAGAGAAGAGGCAGGCTTACACCAAGCTACAGCTTTATCCACAACAGAGGATATACATTTCCATCCTTATATAATAACCCATTATGCCTAGTTCAAATTGTAACGAATTCAAAATAATGTTCTTCCAAAATATGTTCTTTTTCTTAAATGACTGACCCTGTCAAATGAAAATGACGAATATTCCGTTAATCTATTATACATGTATGATATGAACCAAAGACGCGTCTTGTCGACTTCTATGTTTCGCATGCTAAATTTATTATGCATGCAAGAAAATTGCACATTGTCATGGCGTAGTACGCTCGATACTTCTTCATTTTACATCGCTTACATACTAACATGGCATGATATAAACCATAAGCTGAGGAATATTAAGAATAAAATGTTTTATGGTCGAACATTTACTATAATGAATGGTCTCAATAATAAGATAATGCAACTATTAAAAGGAACTGTCTCAAAGAATGTGATGTGTGGGTGACAATTTTAAATAAACCCCATAGCCACAAAAGTAACCATTTTCAATACATATATTTCACTGATACTGTAACTCTATGTTTTCATTGAATAACTGTGAAACGAGCCTTGGGGCCCTCAGTGCTTTGATTGAAAAACCTGGTAAATAAATAGTAACGGGATGTTCTCGGATGCTCCTCGATTACTTCTAACAATAAGAGTGTCGACCGATTGTAAACTCTGGATCCAAGACAACCATTTCAATCATTCAATATTCTTCATGCTAATAAGATGAATAATACGATAACGAACTGTTAATATTCTGGAGATTAATAACATGGAAAGAAGAACGAAAACACATTTCAAACATTGATTAATATGCATCTTCCTAACAATACTATGCTTACAGAAATCTAAGCATACTTTTAAGGTAAGACCTGGGTATTGGAAATCTGGCAATTGCTTTGGTTAAAGAAAAAGTTGAAATGTAATTCATAAAATACTAATCATTTCAAAGGCATTCACCGAGCCAATTTTCAAAATTTGTCTGATTTTGAATTTATGTTTATAAAATGAATATCAACAATGTTATTCTTTATTTCATATTAATTACCTCCCTTTAATTTTTACATTGAAACTTAAATTAAATAAATGGAGTTGGCAAATAAAAATTCCAATTCAGGAAATATTCTAATAATATGAAACTTGACTTTAAAACGGCATTTGTTCTGTATAATCGTTTATTTTGTTATTATGACCTTTCTCCATTACCCATGTCAATACCAAAATTAATAATGTATCATTATTCTTCGGAATGACATGCATAATCCACTATGGCATACCGTTGTAAATATTATCGGTACATGTATTCCGTCATGACTATAAACTTTAAAATACATCCATCGAATTTATGCATAGGCGTAGGAGCGTTTTCAACATTGGGGGGGGGGGGGGGGCCAACTTCAGATGAGGACCGGTCTAAGAATAAATGTTCCTAAACTTTCTCATGACTAATCATGCGTCTACAAATTCAATACCATTGAATGAATTAAAAGAAAGCGTATGAAATTGTGTATCTTAGTTAAGATAAAATAACCAAAAGAAAAATAAGACAGGATTGGCCAAGACTCGAACTCACGCGGAAAGTGAATTGTACTGTTACCAATCTATAGTGACAACCACCATGCTGTCACAGCCACGATTTCATCGACATGATCGAATACAAAATGACTTTATATTTAAATACAATAAAGAGTCTGACTGCTTAGAGTACGTTTTGTATCACTGTTTTCGTTAGTCGAAACTACACCGTGAGCTGAGCTTTCATTCGATAAACCAACTTCAGATGAGGACCGGTCTAAGAATAAATGTTCCTAAACTTTCTCATGACTAATCATGCGTCTACAAATTCAATATCATTGAATGAATTAAAAGAAAGCGTATGAAATTGTGTATCTTAGTTAAGATAAAATAACCAAAAAAAAATTAAGACAGGATTGGCCAAGACTCGAACTCACGCGGAAAGTGAATTGTACTATTACCAACCTATAGTGACAACCACCATGCTGTCACAGCCACGATTTCATCGACATGATCGAATACAAAATGACTTTATATTTAAATACAATAAAGAGTCTGACTGCTTAGAGTACGTTTTGTATCACTGTTTTCGTTAGTCGAAACTACACCGTGAGCTGAGCTTTCATTCGATAAACCCGATGTATTCAGATTGCCATTTGCGCATTCGGAACACCTCGGCCATTTCTTAAAATAACCTCGGACGCAATGGGGAGCCATTTTTGAAAGTAGGTCAGCAACGAAGGGCATGTCCGTTCGCAATCGTATCTACTCGGCAATCCCCGGCACAAACCGGGGATTGCCGAGAAGAGCCGATTGACAAAATATGAAACAAAGATGTGTTGATATGATCATCTTTAATGAAAAGGGTAAAAAAAACATTCAATTGTGATCAATAGCCAATTTGTGTGTATCTAAAATACCTATTTAGTGCCTGTGTGCATTTTGCGTTAACCGCCGGAAATAAGGCGAATTACCCCAGGATTTCTGGTGTATTCATGTACTGCCTCAATCGTATCTACTCGGCAATCCCCGTAACAAGTCGGTAGATATACCTCGTAGGCAGTACATGAATACACCAGAAATCCTGGGGTAATTCGCCTTATTTCCGGCGGATAACGCAAAATGCACACAGGCACTAAATATGTATTTGAATACACAGAAATTGGTTATATATCACAATTGAATGGGTTTTTTACCCTTTTCATTAAAGATGATCATATCAACAAATCTTTGTTTCATATTTTGTCAATCGGCTCTTTTCGAAAATCCCCGGCTTGTTACGGGGATTGCCGAGTAGATACGATTGGCCCTTCGTTGGTGACCTACTTTCAAAAATGGCTCCCCATTACCTCCGAGGTTATTTTAAGAAATGGCCGAGGTGTTCCGAATGGTACTGCCTACGAGGTATATCTACCGACTTGTTACGGGGATTGCCGAGTAGATACGATTGCCATTTGCGATGATGACGTCAAAATGTTTTGGTTATTGTTCGTAACAAAAGGCGAATTGGTATTAAATAAAGCACAAAATACACTTTTATATTAATTTTGCTGTTAAATTCCATTTCTTTCATTTTTCTTTCCAAAAATCTTCATCTTCCATTGTATATATTGGGGGGGGGGCCAAAGTATACTCTGGCCCCCCCCCCCCAGTCTGGATATTGGGGGGGCCGGGCCCCCCTGGCCCCCCCGGCTCCTACGCTTATGTTATGAAAGAAAGCGACTTCTAAGATAATCTTGAAATAAGCCCACATCGCTTTGAAAATCAATTGATTCAAATCCATTTTGTTAATTTCTGTATCGAATTTTAAAAAATGGAACCGCCCAGTTTTTTATAGCGACGTTCGACGAGCCCAAAAGTGGTAAATAAAGTGCCTCCCAATAATGATGCATTGGTGATCAAAACATATTTTAATGTTGTCTAAAATAGTTAATGAAAAAGTCTAAAATATTCAATATGTACACTTAAAAAAGAACATAGAGCTATACTTACATCTGACTGCATTGCTGGGGAACATCTACCTGTCAACAACTCCTATCCAGGTTATCATGGCGTGACGTTGGTTTGATTGTGTTATCAGTATATTATACAAACTACAGTGAGATACTGCGTAACAGTTCACTTATTTAGACATTGTTACGTATTGCACGACTTTTGTTTCCATATGCACAGTCCATCTATACATACTTTCAGTGTTACATACATTCGAATATTGGGCAATCGAAAGTTGTGACCGGATGTCCAATTTACGGACCACCTCGTACACTGCTCTGCAAATCAACGTACGAAATATGTATGCTGCTGCAATCTGAACTCATCGAGTATATCAAATAAAAACATTTCTGACATAATATGAAATCCGCCATATTTCTTCTTGCAACACATTTTTTGTTGTACTTTCGTTTTCAAATGAAAATTGACAAATGCAATTTCTGAACAATTATCTTATTTGATTAACGAAACAAAAAATATTTCACAACTTATAATTTCACAATACCGTATGATTTACTGACCAAAAATAATGGTTTAAAATAATGTACAACACTTCCATATACATTGAACAACTTAATCAACGTGAACGCTCATATCAAACGTGGTATAAGCCGGGGAATCTAACATAAAATTTATAACACTACTGTGACAGTAATAGGGTTTATGTATAAATACTACTTCTACAGTCTCGCTATAAAAGCCGGCTGTTATGGGTGATTCGGAAGAGTTGTTGGCTTTCTCTCAAAGTTAAGCAACGTTCTAAGTGGTTAGTACCTGGATGGGTGACCCACGATGGCTTTACTCCGAGAGGGACCCAATATCTATCGGAGTTGCCTTCCCCACGTGTTTCCCAAGGGCCAAGACTCGGGGCGAGTCTTCTCGGAAGAAGAACTTATGTAACGTTCAACGTTTGTTGAACGTTTATGCATATTAGGAACCTAATGCATTGTTTGAGAGAACATGCTGGTATATATAGACAACACAACCGATCAGTGAACGACAGTGTTTTTCACTGATCGGATGTGTTTGCGTCTTTGAGAGGTTCATTTGCTCGATTCGTTACACTACCCTTATAAACTAGGTTTATTTCTCAGCTCTCAGAAATACCCGAGAAGTTACGATTGCTGTTGTTGTAGCTGGTTAGCACGTTAATTCATGTTTGTACCGCAAAACATGTGTTCATACATGTACTTGGTAAATGAGTAATTAAAGCCGATTGTTTAATCAGCATTACAGACCTTGAAAATCATTTCATTTACTTCACTGAGAAAAGATGGTAAATCATTGCCTGGTTATGATCAGTTCCCTCCAGAGAATTTAATATAAATCTTTGTCTGCTCCATTACTAATCATATGAAATAATATTCAAATTGCTGTAACTTTAAAAAAATCTTACATCGTGGCTCTCAAATGTTGGCAATTTCGATTACACCTAAAACGTATTTTCTGAATGAAAGAGTAGAGGAATATTGATATTTTTTTGCTATCAATCCTTTCAAGTCTAAGCCGAAACTTTCGGTAGTTTCAGAGCTGTGAATAAGATACAATGTATGAACTACAATCTCATCACTGGCTGTTATACGATAACAATGATATCAAACCCACATGACGTTTTATCGCACACGTATTTGTTCTAATAAGAACATAGATATTTTGACAATCAGACTGAACGGTGATAACGGCAGGCTAAATGGATTATTATTCAGAGTTCGTGTATGTTAATTTCCATTACTCTTTGTAGTTTTCTGGCTAAATACCTTTCTTACAATAGACGCTTAATGGTGTCATGAAGGTTCGAATCACATTTGGTAGAAAAAGAAATATAGGCATAGATAATGGCTAATGACCCAATATGCACAGTTCGAACTGCAACCAATTGGAAACAATAATCTTCCAAATGTTGGTCTTTTTTAAATGACTTACACTGTCAAATGAGAATAAAGAAGTATCTGTTAATCTATTTTACATGTATGATATGAACCAAAAACGCGACTTCTATGTTTCGCATGCTAAATTGATTATGCATGCAAGAAAATCGAAACTGCACATTGTCATGGATTAGTACGCTCGATACTTCTTCATTTTACATCGCTATTCATAACATGGCATTCATATGTGTTATCTCAAAAAAGGACTTGATTTTGACGATGGTCATCGTCATCAGATTATTTCAACAATTACAAATATAATATATATCATACCGATTTACCCGAAAAATTGTAACCCTACACTTATTTTCGAGGTGTATTTCACAGCTCACGGAAATACCCGAGTAGTTCCGATTGCAGTAGCTTAGAAGTGTGACGTTCGCTGGACGTTTATGCAAATTAGGAACCTAATACAAGTAACGACATTATAGACTACCTTTAAAATCATACTTACAAGTAACGACATTATAGACTACCTTTAAAATCATACTTACAAGTAATGACATTATAGACTACCTTTAAAATTATACTTACAAGTAACGACATTATAAACTACCTTTAAAATCATACTTACAAATAACGACATTATAGACTACTTTTTCAAATCTTACTTACAAGTAACGACATTATAGATTACCTTTAGAATCATACTTACAAGTAAAGACATTAAAGACTATTTTTAAAATCATACAAGTAACGACATTATAGACTACCTTTAAAATCATACTTACAAGTAACGACATTATAGACTACTTTTAAAATCTTACTTACAAGTAACGACATTATAGATTACCTTTAAAATCATACTTACAAATAACGACATTATAGACTACTTTTAAAATCTTACTTACAAGTAACGACATTATAGATTACTTTAAAATCATACTCACAAGTAACGACATTATAGACTACCTTTAAAATCATACTTACAAGTAAGTAACGACATTATAGACTACCTTTAGAATCATACTTACAAGTAACGACAATAGAGACCACCTTTAAATCATACTTACAAATAACGACATTATAGACTACCTTTAAAATCATACTTACAAGTAACACCATTAATATGAACTAAGGCATTGCCTCTAGACCGCTCTCTCAACTCAATTGACCTTACGACACAGAGCAGTTAACCACGCCCACCGTAAATAGGGGAGGTCACTCTAATTTTCTCCGACATTCTGAGTGAAATAGCGTCAATGCACAAACTAGGATCCCTGTTTGACATTGCCGATGATTTCGGATATTCTTATTTGAAATCGGAAATATTCTTACAAAACAAGCACCTGCCTTTATTGCTGGATAATATGTACATAGCATGATAATTTGTAAAGAAGATGGTATATTTTGAGCGTTAGCAGAGATATTTATAACAGCTCTGTTATATATCTCTATGGCGTTGGGGGAGTGAGTTACCCCAGCAGTGTGGGGTCCGATCGGCACCAAACACGATCCGTCCAAAGTCCGATCAGACTCGGATCCGAACGACATTGGTCCGTTCGGCACTGGTTCGACCGAACCTTCAAAAATGACCGTATTTCATACAACTTCAAAACAGTTAATTTGCAGTATTTTCAGGTTACGAACAAAATTATCTCATTTTGATTCTTAAACAGTTTAGATTTGTTATTTGACTAAATCGGCGTATATCCTGAATGATTCAAAACGCAGACCTACCAATTGTGTCATGTTGAAAATGGTATAATAGTGGACATGTTGAGATTATGGTGTTAAACAATTGCTGATGGGTACAATCACTATTTTGTTGTCAAATAAGTCAATTATCAAGACTTTCGAACATAATCATACTCAATGGATGATTGTCGGTTTTGCTACTTGATTACGAACTAAGGGTCATTTTACCAAACGAAATGTTTTCAATTGTTCAAAATTCAAAGAGTTCGCAGATGTCATTTAAAGACGATTAAAGAATTGAAGATAATGAATTAATACTTTTCTGATAGGGCAGACCATATTGCTTGCTCGTTAAGAGCAATTTCTCCTTTTCCCATAATATTTTCCCTAGTTGTGTGTAACAAAGTTGTCAAATGTAGTTATTGTTTGGTAAAGGGTTAACAAACCTCAATTGCTAAAAAGGATTAAGGGTTTCGACGCTAATTAACATCAATCTGACACAATTGCACTTTATGGTCAAGTCACAAACCCTTTATTGTTTAGCCGATCGGTGGTCTTTGTAATCAACCACTGGCTACCAAGAGTGTGTTTTACAACATATTACAGCAACATTAGATTCTTAAAGGTATTCGGATAAAGTTGCAATAAGGAGCTATGGATTTGTTTTGTTTTTAATAGCTTTTAAATTTGGATACGATACATCGATCATTACAGGTAGGTGGATTGATGGGCTATAATAAGACAGTTAGTTAATTGTTTTAGGTGCTCTTGGGGTCAATTTAAAAACAAAATCAATTAATTAAAATCCAATCTGAAGAATTTGTATATATCCAACTGGAAACCATGTCCTCTCACATCATTATCGATCAATATTGTATTTTTAGTAAACATTTGATTCATTATCAAATGTAACCAATTACAGTACATTCGTTTTTAAGTGTCAATTCCGTCTTTTAAAATAAACAATTTTTCATTTTCAAGCAAAGATAAAAGACGAAAATAAAAATTTACTTACATGTGAAAGAAAATAATAGTTCATACTTCTATTCTTTACATCGTTTTATAAATTAACTGTTTGCATATATTTACTAATTGCGTGTAGTTTTCAGTCATTTCACAATATATGTGACAGATTTTGGAAACGGGATAAACTCTACTTCACCCACAAGTCTCTCCTTATAAATAATTTCTCTATAATAAGTACTTAAACAATATCTTAAGCAGTATTGACGAAGAAAAATCACAGCACAATATAGTACTATGTGTTGGCGGAGTCGCACAGCGTGTCGGAGAAAATGGCGGATAGCAACCGAAGTGTTCGCTGATTGGTCAGTTCCAGCTGTCAATCAAAGTCTGTCGTAAGGTCAATTAAACTGGTTAATCTGGGTTAATTCTTGTTGGCTTTCGAGTTTAAGTTGTGCTGATGTTGTTTTTTTTTGTTGATAACTATTTGAATCTGACCAAAAGTTTACCAATTAATATAGTTTTATATAGCATTTATCTCCTTTCATGTGCCTTTAAAAAGAAGGGAGGGTGTACCCGTTATCATGCCGAACACCCCTCCTTCGACATAAAAACCCCAGCGCTTGAAAAAAAATCCTAGGGAAGACCCTGTAGGGTGTGGGTATTGAGATTCTTTTAGTTTCATTGCGTATTCAGGATCGTAATAAAAACTGTTATGTCTGATACCGACTTTCGAATCGTTATGGTATCGTTATTACTCAGACAATCAGTTTTGTTTTATCCCTGATATCAGAGACACATATAATGTGTTATTTATGTCTCTGCGGTCGTGGAGGGCAGTGGTCCAGAGGTACTGGTTTACTAAACAAATTAAGGAAAATATTTTTGCAAGTCAAAACTGACAAGCATGTACATTATCTTAAAAGATCATACATTATTGCAATGTGATACGTCATTTGAAGCGCCTCGGAGAGACGTTTCCAATGATGTGTTACTTAGCAAAATTGCTTGGCCCAACATTGAAATAAGACTGAATGTTGTTTTTAATTTACATAAATATTTAGCATAAACTGTTTAGTAAAACGATACCCAGGGGAAGAGCATCGGCTTCTGGATACGTGGGCCGTGCGTTGCCTTGCGACCCTTCATTAATCCGCATTGGGAGAGAGTACTGGTTATGTATCCAGGAAGCAGAATCGAGAGTGATTTATCTAAGTTGTACGAACTTGTTTCACAATCGATGTAAAATAAATAAGATAAAACTTAATCAAACTGTTGATATGAATAAACCCCCATGTAGCCTAAATGAGGTATAGATATATTCTGCAGATTTTTCTCTGCTGACCAGCAGACAATCAGATCTCAAAATGCTTTCTAAAAATGTGTCTGCAGCAAGTTCCATTGTTGTTTTCAGTATCTTTTTTTCAAAATGGAGAATTATGTAAGGAAAGATTTCTCACTTTATCAGATTGATTCTGTTTGAAACACGTCTGCTGCAAGACCGAAAACGTCTTGCCTCCATAATGTTCGCATTTTTGACAAAACAATGATTTTTTTTCCAAACAAGTATCATGCAGGAAGGAGCATTTTTTTTGAAGGACAAACAAACAAACAACACAAAGACAGGTTTTGATGATTCGTATAATTAAGTGATGTTAAAAGTACATTTATACGAAATTATTTCTACGAAAACAATGCTAACATATATTTTAACCAAAAACCTAATTATTAGGGCTTTAAATTGGTGTGACCCTTTAACACATTTTTAGATTGAAAGACAGATTTTTAAATGAAATGTTGGACAAAATGAAATATATATCACAGACACTTTTCTAACTAAATCAGTCTTATGCTATGAAGGTATTTTGTCATTTTATTTTGACAAATTGTTGTTATCTGTAAACGTTTCCACCTGGGATAAGAAAACATCATCATTTGGTTAAATGATTGATGGGGAGCATGCCTTGTGTACAAACACAGTTCAACACACTTATTAATGCCTTAGCAAACATATTCAATAACCCATCGGAAATCAAACTCTGTGAGGTTGGGTCCATCAGCAGGTAATTCATTTATTGTACAATAGAAAAAGTACTTCTACATGTAATTGATAAAAAAAACCGAGCCAGCAGTTTAAAGGTTCATGCACTTCCATGTATATGTAGTACATATCGGTAATAGAAAAAAAGAGATGGCAAGAGAGAACCACATAACATGATGTTTACTACAATACAAACAAAACACATATAACATACATGATAAATAACTGGCCTGAAAATCTACATATACAAAACACGACTCCAAGAAACACAGGTACCAGTAACACAAAAAAACATGGATTTTGTGGAAAAAAAACTTACATATTAATGAATATGTGTTTCAATCTAAATTCAGAGTAAAACTTTGCGGAATTATAAGAATTGGCTTACTTTGGGGAGCAAACACTCATTTTGTAACAAAGCTGTCATCTTTGTCACATTTAGATAAGTCTCAGTAAAACAATAAGTCTCCTTGCAGATTCCTGGTAAACTTTTTTGATGGTGTATGTTTTATATGGGTATAAGTTTAGCTTGCTTGGGCTATGTATCAGGGCCTTTCATCAATAATGAGACATTCATCATGTAAGAACAAACTGCTCATGCAATTCAGAACCACCAAATTACAATATTTGAACCACAAGTCTGTCTCTGCATGAATTCATAGAATTTTCTTCACAAAATTATGTGTTGTAAGTACTGGTTTAACCCTTTCCCAAACAATAATGACATTTGACCATTTTGTTGCAGACGACTTTAGAAAACATTGAGGGAAAAGGAGAAATTGTCTGTTTTTTCAATTTGCAATTTTTCCTTTACCCACAATGTTTTCTGGCCTATCAGAAGATTATTTTCCAATTTCATCACATTTTGAAATGTCGTCTGCAAACTCTTTCAATTTGGTAGTCAAAAATGTGTTGTTTGGGAAAGGGTTAAATCATCACGAGAACCAACAACATGTCATTTGGTGATGAAGAAGGGTCATTTGGGTTAATAGTATCAGACAATATTCAACAACATACTCATCTGCTTGTACAGTCTTAGGTAACTAAATTACATCATATAGAAAGCCAATCAGGTATTTGTTTGAATTTTTCTTTACTGTAGATAAGGAAATCCCAAATAAATTGCTTAGCAGATCTCCAAAGGATCATTCAAATACAACAAATAGCTTTGTTGTAGCCAAATGGTTTTTGGTTTAACTTTAAAATAAAAGTAAAAGATTCTATAATTTTTGATTAATACTTTATTAACTTTTTCACACATAAAACAATGCTTTTTGATATTTACTTTTGACACTAAGAATAAAGATGAAGTACGCAATATTGCTATGTTTGTATACTATTCTTACCAAAAAAGAGAAAATTTTATCAATTCATTATGAGTAAGAATTAGTAGACTTTGTTTTGTAATTATTTTGATTGCTTTCAACAACCTCCTATGTATATTGTTTAAACATGCTTTACCTTTGGCTGTACATGTTAATCTTTATATGTACAATGTATATTGTATTGTCGGGGGCCGACTATCAATTAAATAAATGAATGGATATGCGTTTATCTATCAAAGAACTTAAAGAACAAGAAATGCAAAACAAAATGAT
Organism: Cerastoderma edule; assembly: GCA_947846245.1. Taxonomy (NCBI): domain Eukaryota; kingdom Metazoa; phylum Mollusca; class Bivalvia; order Cardiida; family Cardiidae; genus Cerastoderma; species Cerastoderma edule. The sequence goes on along the minus strand of OX401405.1, from coordinate 20,972,653 downwards.
ATGCAATAAACTATTAATAAAATGTAGTTAAAAGACATAAGTGAAAATCAGCAGACAGCATTTGTTCATGTAGTCAAATTCCTTGCTCTAACACATTAATTGAAAAAACATTTTCCTGATCTTCATAGTTTGAAAAAAAAAAAAACTCCTTAAAGTTGGAAGCATATGGCAGAAACATTCATGATCAACTTTAGCTTTTCCAAAAAAACATGTCAACAAATATTCTATGACATACATCCTTAAGATGTTTATCCATTTTTTCCAAAATATTGTTTGAAATTTAAAGCAATAACAAATATAATTAAAAATTTCTTTGACCAATGAATAGAACAATTGTGACAAGGAAAATGTGCTCTCTGAGCCAATTTCCCTTTGTCATAATTGATTAAAAATTTGTGTTGAAAATTAAGGGGTTAACCATGGATACTGAAGGAAAACAATAACTTTACACAGATGTATGCTTAAAATTTAAACTATACTCCCATCTTTGTTTCATTGAAAAATTTCATACACATGCAATTGTAAGAAAAGAAATTCAAGTAATGACAAGTTTCTGTCTTCTACTGGTATGCTGCAGGCTGACTAAGTTGTCTAAATGTAGTATGGGCATGCTTTTTGTCTCATTAATTTTATTAACCCTTTCCCAAACAATAACGACATTTGACGACTTTGTTGCAGATGACTTTAGAAAACATTGTGGGAAAAGGAGAAATTGATCGCAACGAGCAATTTTATCTTTTCCCACAAGGTTTTCTGCTTTTCCTGAAGAATATTGTTCCATTTCATCACATTTTGAAATGCCGTCTGCAAACTCTTTCAATTTGTGACAGTCGAAATTTTGTTGTTTGGAAAAGGGTTAAGTTGATTTTTTGAAGGCTTCTTGAAACAAAAGAAAAGAGTACCATAAGACATATGTGACATTGTTATCAATAAAGAATATTCCATAGTCCATCACAGTTTTTCTATATTATTGTCATTTGATGTTATCAGTACCAAATAACACTAAACACTATCCTTGAAAGTCTTTTAAAGAGAAAACTAAGTTTTAAAACTTTTCATGAGTCAAACATATCAATAGATTTAGCGTAATCAGGCGTCCATGTAAATCTTCATCTGTTTTTGATTGTACCAAATCCATGTGATCTTCAAGCATATTTTGATGTTGTTACATCTTCCTTACTCTACCAGTTAGTCATCAGTCTTGGCTGTTAAGAGAGAAAAATAAAAAATATCAATCTTTTGCCAATACTGGCTACATTTAACTGACTGATTATTCTTAATTGGTAACATTTGAAATAATTCTTTCCCCATGGTAATCACTTGAAGCAGTAATTTAACAGGAAAAAAAGAACTGATTGATGATAACAATCTATATTTCAACCTGTCTTGATTTATTTGCTTTCATTCTCTGTCAAACCAAGGTTTTCAAAAAAGAACAAAGGAAAAGTCAGTTACAAATTGTGAGTAACACCAAATTCATCAACGTTTATGTATAACTATTTTTTTTTGAAAAACAAAGTAATATAAGGAGGACATGTTAAGAATTCCAACCTTTGTCAAACTTGCTTGTTTCCTGAATACTGTGCTGCATATCATATTATGTTATTATGCTATAATCTAATCAGCGATGTTTGAAGTAGAGAGAAAAACCACTTCGACATTTGAGAGATTGATTCTTTGTTATAATTCGATTTAGATTAGAGTCATTAACTGACACAGGTCCCATATGGGTCCTCTCCATCAGTGCCGTACCTACATTTTTCAGTTCTCGAGCTGCTTTCCTGGATACCCAAGTACTAGGCTAGGGCTCTGAAGTGACTTGCCAAAGGCCATTCCCAGGAAACAAAAGGTCTTGGTGGGACTGGCCCCTGTCCCCTTTCCCCCTCAAGTTCCGAGTCCACCACTTTCACCACTATCTTTTATGTTTATGACATTTATGTTTGTAAAGTTCAAAGGGATGTGAGAAAGAATATACATGTAGATCTACTTACTTGTACTATAAAACAGAGTCAATGTTCATACAGGTCTGCATCATCTTTTCTTTGGAAGCTTGTTTGAAATTGTCATATTTCCAACCATCATGCATTCTGTAAAATAAAGAAAACACAACTAAGGCATCTATTACCATGAACTTTTGGTCCAAAATTCTCACTTGCAAGAAAAATTCAATGTTTGGGAATTATATTATCACTGGAATCAAGTAAAATAAGATACTGCCAAGCAAATAATGTTGCATATATAACCAAATACTTTACAGGGTATTTCATTTTTGGAAAAGGAAAATCATGCTGGCATTGTTATCTATAGTAAAATGTAATGAGAGATGTTTGAATTAAAGAGAAAAACTGCTTTGACATTTGAGAGATTGCTTCTTTGTTATATTGCTTTCATAACCTATCCTCTATGTTTATGACACTTATGTTTGTAAAGTTCAAAGTGGCCCGAAAAAGACTTTGTACTTACTTGTATTATAAAACAGAGTCAATGTTTATGTAGATCTGCATCATCTCTTCTTTGGAAGCTTGTTTGAAATCGTCATATTCCCAACCATCATGCATTCTGTTAAATAAAGAGAAAACAACTAAGGGATCTATTTCCATAAACCCTTGTGCCAAAATTATCACTTGCAAGAACAATTCAATGTTTGGGAATAATACTTTCATTTGAATCGAGTAAAATAAAATACTGTCAAATGAATACGGTGACATATATAACCAAATACTTTACAGGGTATTTCATTTTTTGACAAGGAAATTCACGCTGTTATTGTTATTTAAACTATCGTCCCATAATGCTATTTAATTGTCAAGAAGGTACCTTGTACTCAATTTAAAAGCTCCAACAATAACAAATAATCCATGTCAGCAACTGACGAGTTGACATCGTTGCTTTATTGGTCAGCATAATAGTGTATTCCATCTACAACACGATGTGTACCTAATGATTTCCTTAGGCAATCCCTTTCCTAACACACCGCAAAAATGACATAGACCGTCTACATAAACATTAGATTATGCCAAACAGCAGGGTGTAATCACGAATCGATAGAATGTGAACACTTATTTCACCGTTGACAACACACATTTTCTAGCCCAGTACTGCAGGGAACATGTACTGTAATACCAAAAAATGAACGCTGTAGTTCTACTGAAAAGGGAGAAGGTTTTTTTTTTCGGATGGATGTTTATTTAGAGGAAGCATCTTCAGCGAGGCGTGACGAGGGCTCGCCTTCTCGATTTTTCTATGACGAATTTTGGTGAAAATGGTCTATTTAGATATACTGTTTTATAACGAAATGAAAGAGTACAAAAAGTTCTCTTACCTACAACCGGCGATACGTTGTCCTTTCAAGGAGTTGAACACTGTGTCCAATTTAAAATTTGAAGCGGTGGCGCCGATCCTGTTGTTCGTGTTTTGTTTTTCGATAGAATGGTTTATGTTTCATTCATGATTGGCGGAAATAAACTCAATGCGGCAATGAATTTATGTAAAACCAGTCCATTCCATAAAGCCGGAAACACCCGAAGCAAACCCGAGTTTTCTCTTTACAAGGAATGGTTCACTATTGGTAGATATATTGGTAGATAAAGGTAATGCTTGAAAATAAATTTAGATAGAACCAGTCTATTCCGTAAAGCCGGAAACACCCGAAGCAAACCCGAGTTTTCTCCTTTAGGTAAACCGGAAGCCACCTGTTTTTTTGCTAATGGTATAACCGGTGTTAACATAACTTGTTACTCGTACGTATGTTACCGTTATCCGCTCTCCGAGCGCTTCGCGCTCTGAGAGAGCGGTATAAACTACTTTTAAAATCATACTTACAAGTAACAACATTATAGACTACCTTTAAAATCATGCTTACAAATAACGACATTATAGACTACTTTTAAAATCATACTTACAAGTAACGACATTATAGACTACTTTTAAAATCATACTTACAAGTAACGACATTATAGACTACCTTTAAAATCATACTTACAAGTAAAGACATTAAAGACTATTTTTAAAATCATACAAGTAACAACATTATAGACTACCTTTAAAATCATACTTACAAGTAACGACATTATAGACTACCTTTAGAATCATACTTAAAAGTAACGACATTTAAAATCATACTTACAAGTAACGACATTATAGACTACCTTTAGAATCATACTTACAAGTAACGACATTATAGACTACTTTTTAAATCATACTTACAAGTAACGACATTATAGACTACCTTTAAAATCATACTTACAAGTAACGACATTATAGACTACCTTTAAAATCATACTTACAAGTAACGACATTATAGACTACTTTTAAAATCATACTTACAAGTAACGACATTATAGACTACCTTTAAAATCATACTTACAAGTAACGACATTATAGACTACCTTTAAAATCATACTTACAAGTAACGACATTATAGACTACTTTTAAAATCATACCTACAAGTAACGACATTATAGATTACCTTTAAAATCATACTTACAAGTAACGACATTATAGATTACCTTTAGAATCATACTTACAAGTAACGACATTATAGATTACCTTTAAAATCATACTTACAAGTAATGAACATTTGTATACACGCTAATTTTAAAATCATACTTACAAGTAACGACATTATAGACTACTTTTAAAATCATACTTACAAGTAACGACATAATAGATTACCTTTAAAATCATACTTACAAATAACGACATTATAGACTACTTTTAAAATCTTACTTACAAGTAACGACATTATAGATTACTTTAAAATCATACTCACAAGTAACAACATTATGGACTACCTTTAAAATCATACTTACAAGTAAGTAACGACATTATAGACTACCTTTAGAATCATACTTACAAGTAACGACAATAAAGACCACCTTTAAAATCATACTTACAAGTAACGACATTATAGACTACCTTTAAAATCATACTTACAAATAACGACATTATAGATTACCTTTAAAATCATACTTACAAGTAACGACATTATAGACTACTTTTAAAATCATACTTACAAGTAACGACATTATAGACTACTTTTAAAATCATACTTACAAGTAACGACATTATAGACTACTTTTAAAATCATACTTACAAATAACGACATTATAGACTACTTTTAAAATCATACTTACAAGTAACGACATTATAGACTAATCTTAAAATCTTACTTACAAGTAACGACATTATAGATTACCTTTAAAATCATACTTACAAGTAACGACATTATAGACTACTTTTAAAATCTTACTTACAAGTAACGACATTATAGACTACTTTTAAAATCATACTTCCAAGTAACGACATTATTGACTACCTTTAAAACCATACTTACAAGTAACGACATTATAGACTACTTTTAAAATCTTACTTACAAGTAACGACATTATAGATTACCTTTAGAATCATACTTACAAGTGACGACATTATAGATTACCTTTAAAATCATACTTACAAGTAATGAACATTTGTATACACGCAGCGGAAATCGTGTGTGTTTCCCATTTTCTTTCAGATTCGTATGACCTCGTGTAACTTTTATTTTTGTCACAGATATGGTTGCTGCTACACGTTAATGAGTGGAAACCAAGACACGGGTAGGCCTACGGCGCCCGATTCCAATGCGGCTAAGCCGATGTAAGCCTTTTTCTCTCCTTTTTCCCCTTAAAATGGTTGAAAATGTTAAGATCACGTATGAAAAGGTTAAGAGAAATGAATTGTATAGAATGCACAAATGGACGTTTCACGTCATAGTGAGAGACCATAGAAGTTAAAATAGGATTATCTTGTAGCTTTGATATTGATATTTAAAAGTCCTCTACCGATAAAATGCCAATAAAGATTTCTAAAGTAACTTAAAACTATATTATCCATAGATTTCCAAAACCGTTAAGAACAGTACAGAAAAACCATCTAGATACCACCGTCACGTGGGTCTTCGAGAACGTTATACTGCTCTCGGCACGTAACGCTAGTGAGTTGCGCGAGGAAGAGTCAATGTGTTTGTTTCTAGACCGACTTTCCCATAGAACCGCTGACGGACGCGAAGCCGCACTTTACATTATTTAACAAAAACACGGGATTTCAGTAGCTTAGAAGTGTAACGTTCGCTGAACGTTTATGCAAATTAGGAACCCAGTGCATTGTTTGAGAGAACATGCTGATATATATACATGTATAGACAACATAACCACTCAGTGTACGACAGTGTTTTTCACTGATCAGATGTTTTTGTGTCTTCGAGAGGTTCATATTTGCTCGGTTCGTTACATAAGTAAAGACATTGAAAATGGGCTTTGGCTTAGTGACAATGATGGTTAATATAAAATTTTCAACGGTTATTATTCCCATAGCACAAGTATATGATTAAATCCCTTTGTTAATCTAATTAACGTAACATTTTTATGGTCTTAGTATTAACCATTATGACGTGAAGAGGCAAACTCTTCCATGTCTCGCTGGATAAGACTGGACTTGGTATCACTCACGTGACATTGGAATATCCAATGGAGCTAGTCAATTCTATAGTTATTTATCTTCAACAAAAGATTATCCTATTTATCTGCAGATAATTTTGCTCAGTATTATGCTGATATTTCCAATGGGCTGGAAAGGTAGCCAAAATACATTTAATCAAACCAATGAGAATCACAAAAGTATTGAAGAATTAGGTAAAGACATCAGGTATGGAGAAACAACAAAAGCAATTAGTTCCATAAGTAGAAATATCATATATGATTTATTGAATGTATTTTCATATCTTCTTATCTTTCACGTAGTTTCAATTATAGGTAATTATCCCGAGCCATGAACAAAACGTGCTATCCTACCTTTGTTTAAGAACGGGCATAAACAATATCCAGAAAAGTGAAGGGGTGTAACGTTACTTAGCGTAGCTGAAAAAATGTATTTATTAATAGTCCAGTCATCCTATGAAAAAAATGGACTCAAACGTCAACTAATTGCAACAGAAACGAAATCTCTTTTAAAGTTACCATGAATGTATAAGAGATGACAGAAAAAAAGTGCTCCAAAATCCCTTCAGGGGAAATTGGTTAAAAACTCGATTTATTATTGCTACTTTCAGGCCTTTTGGAAAAAATCGCATATTTGTATATATCTACCAAAATGGAACAAAACCCCAACAATTCACACAAAAATGATGTTTTGATAAGCGGTTTACTCTATATACATGTTTATTTATCATTCACATCAGTTTGACTTCTAGAATTGATTTATTCCTATAAATATTGTGAATTGAAAGGGGTCAACTTACCCCACCCACCCATTAAAACTAAAGAATTTTTTTTTCATGTCAATGCATTCCTATATGTTAGAATTCGATATTATCTGGCAAAGCTTGTTCTCTAAAACTTAAATCAAAGACAAAACACACCTTTTTGTATTAGATAACTTATATATAAAGACAATCACTTAAATAAGGTACCGAAATCCATATATGCCTATATAAGAAAAACGAAATATATGACACAAGCAATACAATATTAATGTGGTATTTTTTGACGTTTTGCATTTGTTTTGTGAACTTAAAAAACAATAAATGAAATAAAAGAAGAAACAAATTGGGAAAAGCAGCAAAAATAGTACTATTATAATGCCCCTTTCTCACTATGTGCCAGCTTTTCAAAATTAAGTGTACACTAATTGAATTACACATGGAGTACACTATGCTTTAAAAAATAAGGACACGCCATAATTCAATATTGAGGTATCTTTAATTTGATTTAAAACAAAGACCAGATATTCAATCAATATCAAAATCAAGGGGGGGGGGGCGCATTTCTCCTGAAGTGCTGCACCAAATTCCTGAAGATTGGCTGGTATGGGGCGACGTGCGCGGACTCTCCTACCAACAACATCCAATACATGCTCAATGGGAGAGAGGTCTGATTATTACGCAAATCACTGGATTGTCAAGATGCCCTGTTTCCTGACGAAGTCAACTGCAACACGAGCTATGTGGGGTCAGAAATTATTATCCTGGAAGACAAAGTTTTGACCAATTCTATGTGCAAATGGGACAACAACAGGACGAAAAATTTCATCAATGTGTCACTTCAGGTTTCCAGGAACAGGTACAAGTAATATCCTCCTACCGTAATTAACACCACCCCAGACCATGATGCTCCCCCCTAAAAGAAACCATGCTCAAAGACAGTGGTGCATTTGTATCTCTCCCCACGCCGATGCTATCAGAATTGCAGACAGAACCTCGACTCATCCGAAAAGACCACATGACGCCACCGACGTATGGACCAACCTTAATGTTGCTAGCACAACCGTATATATAACGATTATATCTGTTCAGCCTTGACATGATGACACCATGAAAAGGACGCCTTGTCCGAGATTTACTGTACTGCTAGAAACTCGAAGTCCTGTCACGGCATGGATCTCCTGCTTTGGTTATGGTGCGGTTACGAAACAGTTGCGCAAAGCAATTATCCATAAAAGGCGATCTTGCTGGAATGTTGTTTTCCTAAGGTGCCCATGCCCCCTCCTAATTTGAACATCACCAGTCTGGTGGTTTAAAGCTGCAAGTCGTGCAATAACACTTTTTGACTTCCCAATAAACCTGGCAACATGGTTCTAGGATTCACCAGCTTGCAACATACCTATGCATTGCCATTTCTGAGCTTCTGAGATACTGCCATGATGGCATATTGCATTGATATGAGACTTGATTGTGTTTCATTTATATCGTATCCAAGAATTCACGTGAGTGCACGGGTAATACATGTAATGAATACATGCTACAACACTTTATCGAATATGTTCGATTACACGGTGTCATGAGTTTGGGTTTACGGATTATGAAGAGGCAAATTCTCCCTATCCTATCTTGAAAATAGTTAACAGTAATAGGGTTCCCTTATTTTTGCATCTCAATATATTTACAGACTCCCTTTTCCATTTTGTATCGTTCATGCACAATTTCTGCATTAGCGAAGATTGCTCCCCGACTTTCCCCACACCATCAGGAACGGTCAAGAAGGTATGTCTACAAGAACAAGGTTTTCGGTTACACTTTGTTTTACATGAGCATTTTAATTAAAGGCAATTCACAGTATTTGATAAGAACTGTTGTTTTTGGAAGTGAACAATCTTCCTCGAGTAAAACCACCTTTTTGGTACCTACCCCTTCACTGCATTCCTTTTGTACACAATCCTTTCGAGAAGGACAATTTGAACATCCATCAAAAACAAATATTGCAGGTTTGCTAATGACATCATCAGAATATGTTCCACGTATATCCGAAGGCAAACGTAAGAACAAAGCCCTATCGTCGTGTACATATTGAACTGACTCATCTAGATATTTATTGACACAACAGCCAACCTGCGCATATATCTTATTTATCGAGGAAGGTTTATCAGCTAGTTTCAATAACCCAGAAGGTCCATATTGTGATAGCGGGAAACTACACAGCTTTTTCTTAAATATATCTCCTTCATTGTCATGCAATATATCAACCGGAGCTGTTAAACGCAAATGCGGACCAGTTTGTGCTGCTTCTCCAATTTCTCTTAACGTTAATTGAGAGTTTGGGGTTACGGAATGGCTTTAACCTATAGAATTGTATTCTGAATCGTATTTATAAACCATGTTGTTAATATTTAACTGGCCTTCTTATTTTGCATAGTCGACAATTACATAATATATACTCGTCGACCTGACACAATGTTATCAAGTGTACAGTCCGCAACGTGGATGTCTATGTTTAGGTTGTCAGTATGATCTTTTTCCGCCTTCGAATGACTGGTTTCTACATGCTGATCACTTGTATATTTCCACATTGCATAATTGTAGTATGTACATACAGGAATTGACGAAAACAATTGGTTTTTCTGTGATTCTTTCAAACCATAACCACATTTTATTCTACCTATTGTCTTAGAACTTCTAATAAGGACCTGCTCAAAAACTTGATCTGTTGAAACTATCGCCGATGCGCGATTGCTTTGACAAACTATATGGTTTCCTTCATATAAGTGAAGAAATCAGGACTCTGTAGGTAATGTTTGGCTTTAGTTTGAAGATACATAGGAAGATAACAGAGCGCTAGACTGGGGCTACATTTCTCTGATGGCTTGAATTTACAGTTCTCAGCAATACAATCATTTGGCTTTAATAAACGTGTGTAGTAGGTCAGCCATTGTATTTATATGAAACACAACTTGGAAATGCGATTTGACAAACAAAGGGCTTCTTTTCAAGTTTGTCCTACATCTTTTGAAAGCTACTTTACCACATACTTCTTCAATTGGGTTTTCTCTTGCATAAGGATTTCATAAATGTTAACTAACATTAAATCATTTCATTTGGTTCAACCTCGCTAAAGGTTTCAGTATTTGTCTTTGGTTTGGAAGTCCATATCGTTTAAATTTCACTATCTAGCCTCTAACCTATAAAGAAACCCCAAGGAAGGAGCGATAGCGACTGACGGGGTTTCTATGTCGTTTAAATTTCACTATATAGCCTCTAAACAATTTAGTGTTTAACCTACATTTCCATAGAGCGCTCTATTTGACGCTGGCAAACCACGTGACGCCTCTACGGGTATGATCTGCGAATGGCATAAAACTGCTGCTCAGTATTTTGAAATTCGACATAAACCACGCCTTCCGCGGCTGTCAATTGCATGCCAAGAATCTGTCATACCATATTTGGAAGAAGAAAACTGCACTACCAAGTGATGTAGATTGCAATGTAGTTTTGAGTTTAACCCGTTACTCCATAATTTATTCCTCACCTACAGCAGAAAACTTGAGAAGCCCTTGTGACAAAAGAAGAAATTGCTTGTAACGAGCAATTTTTCCTTTTGTCACAATATTTTCTTTTCAATTTCAAAAAGAAACTGTGTTTTTTCATAAAGTATATATGTGTTGTCTGTTGATTATTTCAATTTGTACCCGTCACATTATTCCTAATGGGGTAAAAGGTTAATATAGGTCAGTTTCTTTTTTTCTCAACGATGTTAGGATACCCAGTTAATTGTAATTCCTTTTTATTTATTTCTGTGTTTATTTCTCCCCCGCGACGTCACAGCGATCTTTCCATCGCTCGTAGGGTAGGCTTACACGTGTCATTGATTTGGAGGTGGAGCCTAAAACTACACATTTATGCGCATGCGTGATACCAGAGTAATAGTCTCATAGAGCCCAGATAGAACACTCAAATAGTAGTTTATGGAAAATAAACCAACAAAAAATTCAAATTGGCGCATTCTCACTGGATGAAAATGTAGGTTAAACACTAATAAGCATTACAAACCTTGGAAATCATTTCATTTACTTCACTGACAAGAAAGTAAAGAAATTGGTACATGTGGTTTCCATAAATCTGAAGCATACACCTTACATGAATAGGTTGTTGATAGCTGTAAATGTGCTTCCTTGATTACCAACCAGTCAGTTATAGACAAGTAAATAGTGTCGTACATCCGCCAATGGATTATAAATGGCAAGAATTAAACAAGAGGACACTAATCTATAGTGTCCAATGTTTACTAACCATAAGATAGACACTTTTTAAGATATAATGTTTTTCTCTCTATGATCGAACATTTACCATAGTTAATGATCTCAAGAATAATATAATGTAACTAATAAAAGGAAATATCTCAAACAAACCTCATAACTACATAACTAACCATTTGCAATGCACACATTTCAAAGATGCTGAAAATCTTTGTTTTCATTGAGAAGTTGTGAAACAAACATTAGTGCTTTGATTGAAAAACTTGGTTTATAGACAGTAATCTCGCTAACTTCACATGATAAGTATCGACCGATCTTCATAACAATAATATGCCTAGAGAAACTTGAGGATATTCTTAAAAGTAAGATGAATAAGTTATTTTTCTTTTCAAAATGACATACATAGTCCACTTTGGCACAGTGAAGTAAGTAATATGGGTATTCCGTCATAATTATAACCAATGAAAAGACATCCTTCAAATGTATGTAAGAAATCGACTTATGAGGATCCTCTCAAAAACAAGTCCAAATCGCTTGAAAAATCATTTGATTCAAAACCAAATGATCTTTAATTTTGTATCGAATCTTAAAAATGGAGCCGTTCAGTTTCTACAGCAACGTTCGACGAGCCACACATGTGGTAAATAAGCACCTTCTTATACTGAACCAATAAGTGATCTGTAATTATTGTCGTCTAGTCTAAAATAGTAAAAGAAAATCTATAAACATTCATTATGTACACTTTTTAAAAAGCATAGAATTACATCCGACTGCATAACTGGGGAGCGTCTATCTGTCAACAACTCATATTTAGGTTATCAAGATGTGACGTTGGTTTGATTGTGTAATCAGTGCATGTGTATTATACAAACTAAGTGAGAAACGTGAATGTTCAATTATTTAGACAGTTTTGCGTATTACACGGTGTTTTCATATGGACAGCCCACATATGATCAAGGGGGGTGATCACGTGACCAATGTGTCTTATTCTATGCATGAATTGTGTGACTCGGTGAATAATGATTGAAGCAGAAAGAAATGATCAAGTCGGAAAAGAAGAACAATTGACAGCTGTCCATTATAGTATTACATAATTTACAAGTAATTTTGATTAAATTTGAATGGTGAAAATGAGAGATTTTGCCGCTTTGGTTTTTGATTGTTGTACTATGCGGTGCTGTTTTGGCATGGGGCCGTTTTGACACGTGCATTTCCCACGTGTTTCCCAAGGGCCAATACTCGGGACGAGTCTTCTCGGAAGTGGGAGTAATGTAACATTCGTTGAACGTTTATGCAAGTCAGGAACCTAATGCATTGTTTGAGAGAATATGCTGGTATATATATATATATATAGACAACACAACCGCTCAGTGAACGACAGTGTTTTTCACTGATCGGATGTGTTTGTGTCTTTGAGAGGTTCATTTGCTCGGTTCGTTACAATAATACTAAAATAATATAATTGAATGGTGCAAGTTACAAGAGATTCAGATTTCTGTTCCTAAAATTGGGATATTTTTCGCGCGTCAGTCAGGTGAATCATAGTCATCTATTTAATCCCGATTTTATCCAAAAGTCCAAAAGTAGATAAGTTGGCCGTGTTAATGTTTTTTTTTTTTTTTTTTTTTTTTTTTTACATAATAACTGTTAACCTTAAACATGTTCTTCTTGTTCTGCAAAGTCAACCTTTGTCAAATATACAAAGGCACTGTGTGGAAGCCCTTAGAACGGTCTAGGATAACCATGTCAATGTGGGATCCATCGTCGTGTTTCTGTAGTAGGTCATGTGCATGATTGTGGCTAGTTGAGTCTCGCATGAGTAGCCTCTCCTGAATCCATGGTTAAGTGAAGTACGGATTTTGTTACGGTCTAGATGGTCAAGTATATGTTTGCATATCAGGTGTTCAATCAGTTTACATGACACACAAGTGAGAGGGACAGGTCTGTAGTTCCTCCGGAAGATGAATATTTCCCTTTTTGAATACCGGGGCTACATTTGCGTTACGCCAATGTGTGGGGCGGGTACCTGTATCGATGGAAAGTTCGAAGATTGATCACACTGCGGGTTACAGTTCAGCCGTTCATGTTTTAAGTAGGATGTTTGGTATGCTGTTTTGGCCTATGGCTTTGTTTGTCTTGATATTCGACAGTAACTTCTCTACCCCCTTGGTTGAAACAGAAAGGGGAGGAATAGGAGATTTGACTCTCTTTGTATCAGGTAGGGATTGGTCATCATTATCTTTTGTAAATACATATTGAAATTGTTCCGCCAGGACGTGAGCATTTTCCTTACTTTCATTGAGGAGATGGCCCATCTCCTTCAGGGGTGCAACACCTACTCTTTCCTCTTCCCTGGACTTCACAAAGCAGCTCTAAAATGGTTTCCGTTAATCAATGCCTTGTTCGATGACAGTATTTATGTGATTTATTTCCATTTTAAAGGCTTTCTTACACTCTCTGTGTGAGCATTTGAAGTCATATGAAACATATCCTTCATTTATGTTTGTTTTGTTTGGGTAGACTGTCTCAATCGGTAACGAGCATTCTATTGTCACTTATACCCGGTATCAATATGGAGCTCTTGACTAGAGACGGGTTGGTTGTCAATTTGAGGGTCTGGATATTGTCTTCTCTTGTGGACTGTTGGTGACATTGGGTTAGGCTGTGGTTTACAGATAGGTAAAGGAGGACCTGGTGTACTTCTCTGTCCGATGCACCATTTCTGACTGATAAAGTATTCCAGTTTACATCTGGGCAATTGAAGTCGCCAGCATGAATTATGTTTTTTTTTTCTTTTTTCTGTCGAATGAGCGTTTTAATATAGCCATCTAATCTAGAAATGTCGTTTACGTTTCGATGGGACATGTAAAATTAGCAGAGAAATACACCTTCCGATTTCTTGGTTTTTATCTTTAACCATACCGTCTCACAGTTGGAAACAAGCTGAGGTTGGGCATCTGTTATGAGATTCTCTCTCACGGCTGTGAATACTCCTATCGTTACGATTGACTGTGTAGTTGTTCAGGAAGTTTTCGCTGGTCTTGATGGTGGCAGAGCTAGGGTTGCATCCTGGTTTAATACCTCGTAGCCATGATTCTGTACATCATACCAGGTCGGGTTAAACGTAGTCTAAAGCTGCAATACATTCAGATTTGTTTCTGCCACTGCAGCAGTTCTCTGTTAGGAGTCTGATGTTAGTTGACTTCAACGGGTCGTTTGGTCTGGTTGTGAACAGTTCCCTGCCGTTGAGATAGTAGATCTTTCACTGTTTCTTTGTTTGAAAGCCTGAGGCATCTGAGCGAAGGATGTTGTAGAAGGGCTGCTGATGTGAAAAGGGTTAAAACAGGATGATACAGAGTTTAGAGTAGTGTCCATCTCTGTTGTTTGTGGGTGGGTGTTGTAGTTGGTCAGTTCGAAGCTGTGTTATGTAAAACTGTCTTTATTTATACTATGGCACTAACAGCAGCGCCAAATCACGTTTGATTTGTTTATTTTGATTCAATGAAGGAATAGTTTCTAGAAGAAAGTGTCTTCACAATACTTGTGATACTACTAACTACAATTATCACAACAAACACCTTCTTGTGACTAAGGTTATGGTAAGTCACACACTTCTATAAATGCATTCTTGGACCAGGGTTTGGTTTAACGTCTCCTGAGATCAATATCATTAGGTGTATTAGGCACAATGGTTGTCTTCTTAACCTTTTTGAACGGCCAAGTGATAAGTTTGCTGCACATGCAAATGAAATGTTTCTCGCATGGGGTAAATTGAAAGCTATAGAAGGTTAGGTGGTATTGTCTGTTGGGAATGACTTCTGGTAAACAATATAGGCTAGGATTAGGAGTGCCATGACATCTCAAATAGAAACGGTTGTTTACATTTTATCTTGGCGGGACTTGGTGGAGTGGGGTTGGTTGAGGGTGATAACCGACAAGGCTATCTTACTTAAGAAATGTTTTATGGATCAAAATGTTCAGCGCGTTAAAAGAGATTTGAAAATTCAAACTTCGTATTAAAAGTTCACAATTTCCATTCATAAATCTTTGAAAAACACTCCGTGATTTTCTTCGGTATCTAAAACACTGCTTGCGTGCGCTTCTCTACTATCATTTGTTAATAAAATATCAACAAAAACGTAAACATTAAACTCTCTAATCAATTTACTGTATATCTATTTTGCACTAAACGCAGAAAACGCGTTTTTTATTATGACTAATCAAGTTATTTGTTTCTAAATTTCGATATAATGGTAAGATATTGTGGTAAGCAACGTACTTTGATATTGATGTTCCCTGCAACCGTATTGAAATATATATGATATATATTTGTACTAATAAGTCCATATATTTCGATTATTTTCTGTATTCTGCAATACATAGGACTTTCGGTCGTGTGCTTTTATTCATCTCCGCGTACAAATTCGTTTACAGCAATGTGTGGTGACCTATGTATTATGTTTATCATAATTCCAGAAGGATAATTTTGACATCGGAATTTATTAATGACATATTTATGACATATCTTCCTTCATTTCGAAAGTCGGCCACATTTCAGGTGTTTTCTTCCGCCCTCCAGTAACTGCACAAGGCACATTCAGATCTGTTGCATCGTGTTTTCCTCGAAGATTTATTAGTTTCGGAGAAGTGTGCCATTGTAAGGAGCCTTTTGAATATTGGGTGATTAGCCGTTTGCTTTTAATGATTGTGTATTGATCCAAAACTGTTTTCACATAGTCATTTTGTTGTAATACAAGATCTATTAATGACGTGGCGGAGTTGGTTAAACATTTCTGTATTCCTTGGACTATGTGTACTTACATAATTATGGGATGACATCTTCATTGTTTACCCTTTCTGTGTTGATAAACGTCTCTCTATTCAAGGATGTTGCTTTCTCTAAACCTGCTTTGATAAAGTATTGGTGAGTAATTCTATTTTGTCAAAAATCTTTCCAAATCTTGCTTGCATTTATGAAATTAATCGCTGTTTGAAATAGTCGTGAGGAGACTGGCTAATGAAAATGGGATACTAACGAGTGTCTGCTTATGATGACACAATGTAAAAAGTAGAAATGATTTGCTGTCAATTGGTTTATAATAAGTTTTTGCGATTGCTGTTCCGTTTTTATTACCATACAATCAAGAAATGGCAGTGTTCTGTTGCTGATATCTATAAGGTAAAGTTAATGTACTCGTGAAAGGTATTTAGTATATTATATAGCATTATCAGCTCCCCTCTTACTCTTGTCCACAAAACAAAACAGTCACCAAAAACCTGTTACCGTGCATGTTTGAATTGTATAAAGAAGTCTGTACCAAATGCTTCTGGGACCCTGTCATACAGTTTGAGTTCAAGAATGGCTATTGTCAATTTGGTATAGGCAGAGACATAGATAACATAGATTATCTATGTCTCTGGTATAGGTGAGAGCAAATCTTTTGCCATTGCAGTTCCCTTTCTTTGAATGTAGAATTCTATGTTTAATTGGAAAGGATTGACTTTCATTATAAAGCTTTAGGATCCAATTATGAATTCCGTTGAAAATCTATTTTGTATTTCACTTCTTTATTTGTTTATCCACCAAGAAATAGCTTCTATTCCTAGTTTGTGACTTATGTACGAATATAAATTCTCAAAGCCGAATGATACTGGTGTTGTTTCTGACGGGACATTGCTAGGTTAATTCTTCTAAAAGTCTGTCGTTTCCATCGAGAAACTTGCGACACGATTGACAAGTGGTGTCAAAATGATGTCTATCAAATTACTGAGCCTATAAGAGAGAAATGTCGGTCCTGCAATTGTGGGTCTTAATGTTAAACCTTGAACTTCTCCAATTTTTACAGTAGGAGTGGATGAATCTTCGCAGTGTCGTTTAATTCCATTACTTTAATGAACAATCGGTAATCCGTAAAATTCGCCGGTTTTACCATCAAAGTATATATGGGGTTTGCTCATTTCTAAAAATATGACTTAAAGTCTCGGCAGTTTCAGAGCTGTAAATAGGTCAATATGTAAGCCGAAATCTCATCACTGCCGTTGGAATTACATGTATATTAGATAACAACGTTATTTACAACGTTATCTGAATAGCGCGCGTGACTTTTTATCGCACATGTTGATTGATTCGAAGGGCACAGTTGTCACATATTCCATTGAGAGTTAAGCTGTGTTGTAATTTTCGGATAAAATGGCCTTTTTTTGTTGTACGTAATTGTATAATTATAGAATTATAATCCTCTGTTTTAAAACTAATACCCGTATACGTTTCTATCCCAATCTAGTTGTGTGTTTCATACATGGGTTGAAATATGTGGTACTTCTACAAGGCCAAACTTCTACGCACTAATCAATGTCACACTTTGCTATATTAACCACTGCCGCCGTATACGTCACGTGACGCTATTAACTACTACGCGAACTTGTCACGTGGACTGCGAAAATAGCACAACAACGAAAAACGAGTGCTGGAAATTTGTTTTCTCTGCAGGAATCGGTTTAACATAGTAATGTTTATGTTTGGGTATTACCTTTATTTAATTAAAGAAGAACTGTTGGTGTTAATATCTTAGAAATACTATATTTGATATCATTTACAACAAAAAATAAATAGAGTTTTGCAAAACCTTTATATAAATTGGGATTGTTCGGAAATTGACTGAAAGTCAGTTAAATAGTTAACGTGGAGGCAATGGTCAATCTGAACGTATCGGGTTTATCCAATTAAACCACCCCTAACCTGACAATAAAGGTTTTATATTGCTTCTTACAAGGCTACGTTCATTGTTCTTTTGTTTTTAAGTACAGTGTATATATTTTAAAAGTTTTATCTATATAGTAATTTAGTTTGATTAAGGAAACAGATATACATTTAAACTTACAATGTCACAGTTATATATTACTGATCTCACATAAACATATGTGTACCTAGTTTCAATTATGTTGTTGTTTTTGTTGTTGCTTAATTAATCTTCTTAAAGAGAACAAACGTTTGCAAAATGGAAATGTTTGTCTATTCAATAGTGATTTCTGTAAGACAAATTGTTCGGCGCAAACGTTTTTCCATATTGAAGGCAAGGCAGATCAAAACTTTCGTTTTGCATGATTTAATTGAATTAATGGGAAATATATGAATACCATAACACGATTGATGAAATAAAATAGATTATATATAACACGATATCTATATCGTAAGTGAATGCAGAACCTACCATATCACGTTGAATAGAACAAATGATTAAACCCTTTTACAACGACAAAAAAGAATCTGATAACCATAAAGTGATTGCGCTGTTACAAATATTTTGGGACAAAAAATGTCAAATTCCTTTGCTTACGATATAGTTCTGAAAGCAAGGTACCGTAAACGTACAATCATCATTAAACATACAATTCCTAATGAAAATGACATTTTTGAAACAACAAGCTCATCTAAACAATAAAACAATACTCAAATAACGAGGTAAATATAACTAAATCATGCGACAAAAGGTTAACTTGCGAACCATGCATGTTTGGAAAACGAGTATATTGCAAAAAAGTACATTTTGTTCATTTACTTAGGGTTTATGGTATGAAACCCTTACTACCACATGATCAACT
Organism: Cerastoderma edule; assembly: GCA_947846245.1. NCBI lineage: Eukaryota > Metazoa > Mollusca > Bivalvia > Cardiida > Cardiidae > Cerastoderma > Cerastoderma edule. The sequence continues at coordinate 20,953,549 of OX401405.1, read as the reverse complement.
TGAACGCAATAGGTACAAAGGACTCGACAGATTGGTGAATTGATCCTGATGAACAATGTTCAATCATTTGTTAATGTTAATTTTGTTCCTATTTTTACAAGTCATAGCTGTGGGATGAATAGCGGGTGAAATGTGCGAAGGGCCCCACTGATGAAAGGCTATCAGTACAAAATAATAACCTAAACAGTATATGGATTTCCTTTATTGTGTACATAAAACCAGAGACATAGATACATGTTATCTATGTCTCTGATAAAACCAATGAAATATAATTGATAAATGCTGTGAGACCCTATTTAATAAACTCGGTTAACGCGTGTCATTTCGTGCTTGAAAAATAGTTGTCTCCAACAATCGGTTTATCAACGCCCGGTTTGCTATCAAACATTTTCCGGCATATCCTATTCCTTTTTTTTGATTGGTCTGTTCAAAGATTTGCGTTTTACGTAACCGACCGAAAGGTGAGGAATTAGACAAACCAAACAATAATGATCTACAATGCGAACAGTTTTGTCCTGACATTTCTTCAAGTTGTTATGATGCATGTACAGGCAGGATTATGCAATATAATGACAAAGGCAATCATTAAAAAACTCATTTATAATGTGATTGCTTTTGTAAAGTAACCGTAGACGCGCGACGTGACATACAACTTACCGAACTCATACATCGCTTTGCTTGTTTACAAATGTGTTGTGTGTAGATCTAACTTCGTCTGATCTTGGTTATTTCTCGACGGCTTTCACTTTTAAGTTGTACCTATGAATTTTCTTGGATGATAAGTATCATAATGTGACTAAACCAAAAAGTTGCCAAATGATATAATTTGAAATAGCATACATTTCTTTTCAAGGCAAAGTGTGGTGAGCAACATGCAAAGTTGGATGAATAACGGTCAAAACGGGATGAATGGCGATCAAAGCGGGATGAAAAGCGGGCAAAGCGGGATGAAGGAAAAGCAAAGTGGGATGAATAGCGGTCAAAGTGGGGTGAATGGCGATCAAAGTTGGATGGATAACGGTCAAGAGGGGATGAATAGCGGTCAAAGTGGGGTGAATGGCGGGCAAAATGGGGTGAATTTTGGTCAACGGGGGACGAATGGCGGTCAGAGTGGGGTGAATGGCGGGCAAAGTGGGATGGATAACGGTCAAAGTGGGATGGATAACGGTCAAAATGGGATGAAAAACGGTCAAAATGGGATGAAAAACGGTCAAAATGGGATGAAAGACGGTCAAAATGGAATGAAAAGCGGTCAAAATGAGAAAAAATACGAGCAATGTGGGATGAATGGCGGTCAAAATGGGGTGAATAGCGGTCAAAGGGGGACGAATGGCGATCAAAATTGGATGAAAAGCGGTCAAAGGGGTACGAATGGCAGTCAAAGTGGGGTTAATTGCGGGCAAAGTGGGATGAAAAGCGGTCAAAGTGGGATGAATAACGGTCAAAATGGAATGTACAACGGTCAAAAGGGGATGAACGACGACCAAAATGGGATAAACAGCGGTCAAAGTTGGATGAATAGCGGTCAAAGTGGGATGAATGTCAATCAAAGGGGGATGAATAGCGATCAAAGTGGGATGTCCAGCGGGCAAAATGGGATGAACGACGGTCAAAATGGGATAAACAGCGGACAAAGTTTGATAAAGAGCGGGCAAGGTTGGGCAAGTTCCTTTTTTAATTTGGGAACAGGTACTCAAAGCAAGGTGAGTTTTGAGCAATGTTAGGGGAGAAGTAAGAAAAGAATCATAGTTAGCTAAATATTTCTTAGTAGCCAATAAGTGTTGATATGTCTCAACTGTTAGTTCATGTACAAGTGTATCTTTAATTAACTGTACATACATGTTATATTAACAAAATGTGACATTGGAACAATTAAGACAAGCGGTTAAGAAGCTAATAATTGATTATTTGCGATTACATGTAAATTGACCAGGATGAGTGCATCCTTTATGTGCAATTTTCTTAAAAATATCATAGATAAATGTATAGGTGATAATTTATCGCATATTCTTTACTTTTTATCTTATTCTTTATTTTTATATCTATGTGTGTGCGTATGTGTTTTCTTTTCTCTATCGTCAAATTGTAATATTTATTTGTTAATGCTTAAGGTTGATAACAGCAGAAGCCTATTGACGCATTCATCTCGCACTACTGTTTGAAACTAAAGATCCGTATTTTGTATTGCAGAATGATGAAATACGAAAAGGGGGAGATGTCAGTATATCGCCAAACGAAAAGTTTTGTAACCAGTTATTAGACACAATTTCCAATTTAGAAAAGGAGTAAGTATCCATTCAGTTTTAAACATTGTTAAGTACTGGCTGAAAGTCGAAGTGGAATATGCAAACGACCGAAAATATTAGTTCACAATGAAAATAGAACTATGTGATACATGTGATCTGTATTAGAAATATGACTACGTGTGAAAACTGTTTGCTTTCTGTTTGTTTATAGAGGATGTAACGCCGAGGCAACCATTTCTCAGTTGTGTTTATAGAGGATGTTACGCCGAGGCAACCATTTCTCAGTTATGTTTATAGAGGATGTAACGCCGAGGCAACCACTTCTCAGTTATGTTTATAGAGGATGTAACGCCGAGGCAACCATTTCTCAGTTATGTTTATAGAGGATGTAACGCCGAGGCAACCACTTCTCAGTTATGTTTATAGAGGATGTTACGCCGAGGCAACCATTTCTCAGTTATGTTTATAGAGGATGTTACGCCGAGGCAACCATTTCTCAGTTATGTTTATAGAGGATGTTTCGCCTAGGCAACCATTTCTCAGGTATGTTTATAGAGGATGTAACGCCGAGGCAACCATTTCTCAGTTATGTTTATAGAGGATGTTACGCCGAGGCAACCATTTCTCAGGTATGTTTATAGAGGATGTAACGCCGAGGCAACCATTTCTCAGTTATGTTTATAGAGGATGTAACCCCGAGGCAACCACTTCTCAGTTATGTTTATAGAGGATGTAACGCCGAGGCAACCAAATCTCAGTTATGTTTATAGAGGATGTTACGCCGAGGCAACCATTTCTCAGTTATGTTTATAGAGGATGTAACGCCGAGGCAACCATTTCTCAGTTATGTTTATAGAGGATGTAACGCCGAGGCAACCACTTCTCAGTTATGTTTATAGAGGATGTTACGCCGAGGCAACCATTTCTCAGTTATGTTTATAGAGGATGTTACGCCGAGGCAACCATTTCTCAGATATGTTTATAGAGGATGTAACGCCGAGGCAACCATTTCTCAGTTATGTTTATAGAGGATGTAACGCCGAGGCAACCACTTCTCAGTTATATTTTCCTTGGTAAACTAGTACTAGGCTACGGCCCTGAAAAGTTCCGAAAACAGATATACCGGTCGGGTTGGAACTAGGGACCCCGATTTATAAGATTGCTGCGTTAACCACTGTGCAACATAGAACTCTAAAATATGTATGCAACTTCACTCAGTTACAGTACAATTGTGTACGTTCTACAGTAATTGACAATTAACATAGAAATACATTTAATTCTATTCAAATACTAGCTGATACGGTAACATGTTTATATGATGCTTTTAAAAGAACTTAGACGAAAAGATTTGTTTACAATAAGCGTTAAAACGAGGTCAGTCGAAAATTACCGGGGTAAATTTCGCAAGACGTCGGGGACCAATGAAATCGGAGAAATTTCTCAATTCTGAATATTCGCTTTTTGGTGTTGGGTAAACGAGAGTATGACACGTGAATTTTCTAACCAGGTTACCACCACTCGTTTTTCCAAACGATCCTTGCTATCTTTAGACGTAACTTGAATGTAAACAATTCGGTCAAATTATGTGTAACAAAACTTGTGAAAACAGCACTTTCAAAAATCGATAATAGATATTGGAGGCATTATATTGTCATGGTAATGTGGTGTTTCACTATTATCTAACATGTTGTTTCATGATTTATAACTCATTTTACCCAGTTGTTCAGTTTCTTAAGCGCTAGTATGCTTTTAATATCTTGCTGCATTATCTCTTAAAGAAACGGCACGTTGGGATAAAGGTCTTAAATCGAAAAGGAAATGGAAGACAACAACTGAGATTGCAAATGGCATCAGCTACAGAAGTTCTGGGACTATTTTGTAATGGTTGAGTCACCGAAAAGCGGTATTTGGATAGCAGACAAAACAATCGTGTGTGTCAAATCTGGAATTGAATGATATGTTATGTTTGTATCTCCTTTCTACCGAATAAAATCGTTTCAGGAAAACTCGCTTGGCGGAGGAAAATAATGTTCTTTGGAACCAGAGTGCCGAGGTATTTAAACAAAACCGAGACAAACGCCTTGAACTGGTTAATGACCCCTATCCACTGGGTACTATAGTTGACGACATGCGCCATCTCTTCACGACGGATTGGTGTGATATCTGGGAGGAGGGGGAGGACGATTGCAGCACCATCCATCAAATCAGCGATATGTTGGAGGTTAATAACTTTGTTTATATAGGGTTTCAGTTATGTATAGGCCTTCCTGGACTTCAATAGCCCAAATGATCCAGACGTAGATATTTAAGTTACAGCTTGGATCATCCGAATTAGAATTTTACCAGTACTAGGCAGGAATCTGCAGTGTCTTACCTAATGACACTGTAACGATAAAATGGCTAGATGGTTTGGTAAATAATATGGTTATCTTCGTGTTTATATGTAACGCATTCATCTAGGGGTTCAAAATGAATTATCAGTTGATAGCTACTGTTATCAATGATGACGTACATGATAGTGTTGATAGCGGCTGGGGTTTATGCAGAGTAATTCGGTCACTTGACTTAAAACTCTCAGTAACATGCATAAATATGATCTTGACTTCAATAGGTAGTACATGGGCATTGAAAAGTTGAAAAAGCAAAAGAGTTGCAAGCTGGGTTTCGAACCGGTTAATCTACAACAAATACATGGGTAAAAGTGTTTAGGATTATTCCTGAATTTCAGGTTTTTGAGACTTTTTGTCCCTATCTAATGCTATAGCAAACATGCCTTTTCAGGTTAATGAACTACATATTTCAGGTTTTTGAAATTCTTCAACTTTCACCCATGCAAATACTACGTTTAGTTCGCAAAGCTTGTTTCAGACATATATATGTAATATGCGGTGTTAGAAAGATATACCCTTGAGATTGCAAAGCATGTGTGATTAGATCCTATTGTGAAAATTTACCGTCTCAAACAGCTGATACAAATGTGTATGATTCGGTTGATGTCAGGTAATAAACCTTTCACGACTAACCATTATTTGGAACTATGATCAGCATGTGTAAATCTGTTTGAATTCTTGCAGGTGATCAACAAAAACTGTAGTCAAATGGCCAATCAACAGATACGTTCATTGTTGTGTCTTGATGTCAAAAATGGTCCTGTGCCAACAAGACAAGAGGTGATATCGTTTGTTTGATGTTATTTACATGTACACACATACTTCCCTGAACTTAACCGTGAACAAATAGAATTTGGTTTTATCTAATATGAACAACCGTTGAAATGCAATCGATTGTATAATGTTGCTTTAACATTAATGTGTCTTTTATTTGAAAAAAGTGGTAACGACACTTGAACGTAAAAATCTAAAAAAAAAACAAAAAAAATAAAAAAAAATATTATTTTAAAGGATTGTGGATTAGATACATGGTGTTGGGCAATATTTATATGGTTCAAACCTTGGGGTTCAAGAGTATACGCCTTCTGAAAAGTCTAGTTTGTCGTCTAGTATCGCTTTCAAACTGAACTTGTCACAATTTCATATTTTATCAAAAATTCACAGAAGTGTGCAAACACACTGCCGAAGCACTTTGATAAAGTAAATTTAAATTGTTTTTGAGAGTAGTATCTCTGTCTGTGTGTTTTTTCCCTCAAATATTGTATTCTTCACGTGTAGTTTATCCAATTAGAACTGTTTTGTGTGTAAACCTTCAAATTTTAGAAACATAAATATCGTATCGCCAGTAGATAGATAAGTCATTGTGACGTTAAATATATTAAAATAATTATTGTGTTGTTTAAATATTTAATTGCTTTAAACAAATAACACTGTATGAATCCAACTTCATGTTTTGTTGTACAAGATAATTTTTATATGTTGTTCTTTAGTTTATCAAATAAACAAATTAAATGATAAAAAAACTCAGTGTGGACAAAAGGGATTAGACCCCCATGTTTTACGTCTTCCTTTTTTTCAGAAGCCAGATATATACAGGTTGAGGCGGAAAGAGGGCATTGACCCGGATGTAAGAGAAAGGGTCACGACAGTACGTGCTATATTCTGTACCTATCAACATTTTCTTTATCTTCGACATTTGAATCTCAAAACGTGTAATTAATGAAGGGTCTGTTTAATTTAAATCGGATTTGTTTCAATATTACACTTTGCAATATCGACAACAACGGTCATACATCCACAACATCGACCACACCCGGTACATTTTGGAAAACAGACCTGAGAATTTACATTTTAAAAGTTTGGTTATTTCAATATACAAAGCGGGTCAATCATTCTTGATCATTTATACCATATTCCAATCACGTTCACTTCTATCAATTCCAATTCATTTTATTTAGTTCTGTTCCTGTTAGAGAAAACAAGAGGTTATTAAATATGAAACACATTTAATAAGGCAGTCGGAACAACGAAAGTATACAATGTTTTAAAGTCATATACATGTACATTAACTTGCACCAAACAAACAGTATTTCGTCTCGTGATACTGTGTGTCTTTGCATGTGCCTTATATACGTGTAATGCAAAACAATATGGGTTGTTGGAGTTGTAAATATTCAAAAACTAGAAATTGATTATTGAAGGATTTTTTCATACTGTCAAGAATTATTTTTAAAAAATGTTAGAACCAGCCAGATTACAACAAAAGAGTAGGTTTATCCATTAATGATCATTGTTTTCATTGTTTTAGAGAATTGTCAGTGAGTTGCTGGATGGGTCAAGTCACCCAAACATGAATACAACCGCTGAAAGGAGCGAAGAAAAAGCTGAAGCTCGTAACTTCTATGAGAAGTTTGCCGATTGTTGCTGGTTACTAGCAATAGCAGAAGAATGCGTAATAGTTGACTTTAATGTTATTGGCAAAGATTATGATAACATTAAACACCGTTTTAATAAATACATGACGAAACACACAGTTACTGGCACGAACCTTAACTCTGTTAAGACCTTGGTTTGGCCATGTATTGTAAAGGAGGATGGTACACTTCTGGAGAAAGGTCATGTTATTGCCGTGGAGAATATTGAGACAAAATGTTAATTCTAGAACATTTCATAGACAACACTTAATTTTAAAGGCATATGAAATGATATTAATGCTAAATCAAACTATTCTATTTGGTAAATCTTTAGTCGGATTCAAAAAGTTATCACAAAAAACAACATCAGCACAACCAAAACGTTATAACCAACGATAAATAACCCAGACCAGCCAATTTAATAATTCAGATTGCATGATTCTTTCACCTCTGACATGGTCATGTGATATACACATTTTTTAATCGACCAATCAGAGTTCGTTCTTGGAAATATACAGACAAACAGATTGTTGATAAGCATGATTGAATTGGAGACAACTATATTTCAAGCACGAACTTACTTATGTTTAATGAATCTATTAGATAGGGTATCACATCATCCATAAACTAATTTTCACTTTTATGATAATAGTAAAAGAACTCCATATATTTTTCAGTAATTTATATGTACTCATATCCTATCACGTGCCTTTAAGATTGATTGTTGATGTATTTGTGATACACTAGAGTTATTATAATTTGTTCTTTGATTTTAGTTCATGGTTTACGCCAATCTGAACTCATCGGGTTTATCCAATGAAAACACAGTCATATAGAAGCCACCATATTGTTTATCTCTAGACTTCCTTCCTCATACTTTTGTTTCCAAATATATATCTTAAATGTTAAATCTAATGAGTCGTTTAATTTGATAAAGAAAACAGTTATATATCACAACTTGTTATTTCAATATTATGCATGAGTTACCAATCATAAATAATAATTCAAAATAATCTATGTTCAACACCTTCAATTTCATTAAACTACTCAACGTGGTTGAACCTAGAAAATGTGTGATAAGCCAGGGACGATTTACCTGAAATATTGTTAAGTATATTTCGCTGTTCACGGAAATACCCAAGCAGTTACGATTGGGTTGACGCTAGCTTTTTGTCACCCAATGCCAATTTGACGCATGCGAAATGTATAGTTTCATTGTGAATTCTGAAATAAAATAATGAAGACAACTCATTAAGAACTCACCATTGTTGGATCATCTCTTCGTTTATAAGGGTTTGATTTTTATCACGAAAAAATGAGACACTAATTGGAGGCATATTTCACATGACCGTAGGACAGATGTATTATTAATGCATTTTGTCTATTTATATACATTCCGTTTATATACATGTGTAGGGGTGAGTACAAGCTTGTGTGCGTGGTACATGTATATAGGGGACGCTGTGGGTGTGGTCGTGAGCTGGAATTGTATGTAAGTAAGGGTATGTGAGGTGTACGTTTATATACATGTGTGGGGTGAGAACCAGCTTGTGTGCGTGGTACACATATCGTTCCGAACATTATTATACAGTCGCATATTCGGAGAAAAACAAACACGCCGTGACGTCATCACCGGAAGTCACAAATACAAATTCTCATAATTCAAAGAAAGATTTGTTTAGTTGCTGAAAGGAAAACAGGGAGGGTCTATAACTATAGGTATAGAGATAATTGGTACCATTCATCTACGAAAACTTCCATTATCAATGAATGTAAAAAGGGCAGGGAAGATACATGCTCAGCCTCCGGCTTTACTCTAATAATGCTCCCCATCCATCAACAAGTCTTGGAATGGTGGGGGGGGGGGGCATTATTTACCGTAAAGTCTTCGGCTTTCACATGTATAGATCGCATGTTTCAAGAGCAACTGAACAAATAAAACAAACCATAACTGAAACATAAGAGCTGTATTTAAAAATACCCACAAGTATATACATGAACCGTACATTGAATAAATGAAAAATGACAAACTAAGTTACTGTAGAACTGCCTTAGCAAAAGTGAACTGTGTGTTGCTCAAGGGTTGTCTATGATAAAACTTTACAAAGTTCTTATCTGTGGACCAGTCTGCTGTCGACAAACCCCGACTCAAAGTACAACCCTTACTATAAGCAGCAGAAACAGGGGCACTTCTTAAGGAATGTGCCTTAAACACTGTGACATCTATCCCAGACAGCTCCAGAACCGTTTTCAACCATCTAGAAATGGTGCTTGGTGTAACTGCATTAAATGTCTTGTAGGAAATCAACAAAAGAGGTGAGTGTCTCACAGACATAGTTCGTTGAATGTAACACTCTAAGATATGAAAAACACATAAGGATTTATCATTAAACTGTTCCACCTTCAATACAAAAGAATGTCCTTTCCGAGAAGTTTTAACTAACTGAGGGAAAGTAAAAGTGATGACACTTTTCTCATGGAGCATATAATCCAAGTTTAAATTTACCAAAGTCTGAGCCCTTGGAGCATTGGATAGGGCTAACAAACCCACTAGTTTAAATGTTAGAAATTTAAGCGAAAGCTCCTTTAGAGGAAAAAGTCCTGAGATACTTAAGGACAACCGAAACGTCCCAAGTAAACGGATATTTAGGCAAAGGAGGTTTATAAAGAAACACATTCTGCATTAGCAGGTCAGGCATTAAAAGCTATTTTTAAGCTTAAAGCATATCTTTATAAATTTACTAACATCTCTATAAAACATACTATGGATCTATTTGATAAGCTTGTTTTACCAATTTTAACCTGAGGAGGCTTGAGTGTGGGGGTTCTCAAGGGCAGATAATCTAGAAAGGGTACATTTGAAATTTTTTAAGGAACTGATAATTGTGAGACAGCAAACACAGAACAATTTTAATTATGGTGAACTTGTTTGAACATCTTTAAAAGAGTATAGATTCATTTTAATCATCCATTATTGGTTAAAGTTAGTTCATTACGAACACATAAAATACACTAAGTGTGTCTACAATATGATGTTTAACGATCTAGAAAGGTTTCAACACAGACAATCCTGGTTATTTAAAGTGAAAAACCTGTTGCAATCACTTGGTAAAAATCACTTTCTTCACATATTTAAACAAAGAATAAATGATCATTTCATACAGCAATGACAAGAAGAAATTACTAACTCGTCAAGAGCAGACTCTTATAAATTATATTCGGAATTCGGATTGCATAGTTTTTTATCTAATGTTAATATAAGAAAATATAGACAGACACTATGTCAATTACGAACATCCTCCCATAGGCTGGAGATAGAATCAGGACGCTGGCACAAACCAACGTCAATACCACGGAATGATCGCAAATGTTTATCTTGTAATACTCTAGAAGACGAATTTCATTTTATCCTCTAATGTCCTATCTACCATCATATCAGAAAGAAGTATATAAAGAAGTACTATTGGAAACATCCAAATATTGTTAGATTCATAAGTATTATGAAAACAGAAAGTAAAAAAGAACAGAAAAACTTGGCTGTGTATGTTTATAAAAGTTTCGAAATAAGAAATAGAACATTTTACAATAAAGTCTAATAAGTTTTATTGTGAAACTTATTGTAGATTGTCCTATTTCAGTTACAATTTGCCTTTTTTGCCTTGTTTATATATTTGTAAATGCCTATAGAATTATTGTTTTATGTTTAGGTGATTATATGTACTCATACATGAGTTCTTATAGGGCTTATATATGCATCTATCTAATAGTAGGCAAGTGCATGTATGTGTCTGTGGATATATGTGTGTGCATTTACATGAACAAATATATGTGTATGCAATGCATAAACCACTATATGTAAATTCTAGTCTTATATATTATTGTATTCTTCTCCACAAAAGCAATACGCGACTTACAGGTTTAGTGTTAGCAATTGCCTTTTGTATGGACCTTGTATTAACAAGAACCGCGCTAAACATTGTTGTAGCTTTCATCTTATAAACTACTCCAGCAAATATATTGCTTGAGTTTTCATTTTGATAGTGAATACTTTAAATGATACTTTGATATATTGCAACTATATCCTACATCTAGGTTTAGCACGATACTGGTGTGTCTCTTAAATGTTTACTTCTTGTGTACTGATGGGCCTATGGCCTTATGTATCAATAAAGTGTCTATCTATTTATCTATATAGGGGACACTGTGGGTGTGGACGTGAGCTGGAAATGTATGTTATAAAGTGTATGTGAGTTGTATGGCTAAAAGAAGAGAGCTCATTTGAATTTTTCTTTTTTTGTAGATGTTTGTTTGCAATATCTTCAGAAAAAGGGAGGAAATAAGGATTATATAATTATATAAGATTTCCGCTATGCTTAATTCGGATGCTTCATGCTGTAACTGTGTTTCGGAGAATGACATTTCTACTTCTGAATACACACAAACACGGTTTGCCAAAAATAGTAACATTTTGAAGGCGAAGGTTATTTTGAAACGAGGCTGCCGAGTAAACAAACCATTATGCCGACATACTACACAGCGCTAAAATGATCTGTGTCTCCTAGATACAGCGTTTGGACACCTTTCGGTGCCGAGCTTTCAATGAATTTTGATGTCCTGTCTAAAGAGGGTTTCAGGTTTAAGATTTTGGCAGCGCTTTATAATTTTTTATCTGTGTGAATACTAACCCATTAACCCATTATACCACACAATACTACACCTCTCATAAATGACTTTAAAACACACAGCGGCAAAATGCAGAATAACTCCATTTGTTACAATGGTTTATAACTTATATCAGAGGGAAAATGTTGCTTCTTGAATATTAATTGCTTTTGCATATGAAGTTAAATAATTCACAAATCCCCATATGAGACAATGGGTTAATCAAAGATAGTAGTATCATTTTTGATATGAAATTAGTACATAATTAAAGGAATAAAACAGTTTCAGTGGCAGAGTTAAAAAAAGTTTTGTTCATGTTGATGATACATTGTACATAAGAAGATGACCTTAGAAATTATTTTTGAAAATTGAGAAAATGCTCATAAAGATACTATCAAATACCACAAACAAGTCGGATTTTCATATTTTTTTTAATTAATGTCTGTAATTACTAGTTAGATCTGCCTGAAATCAAATTAGAAGGAAAGAGTAAATGAAAGTTAACTTTTTTCCGAATTCTGCTTTGTTGGTCCTTGGTCACATAAGTATTTAGTCCTTATTACATAGGCTATTTCGAATTAAAAAGGACGGAACAAACTAATATGGGGAATACACCTGATTGGAACTGTCTTTTGATGATTCTGATAGACCTCAATTGCCTTATTATTAGTCAATTAGCTGGATAAAATGAGCAACCTACACATCATCTGTATTGAATCATTTATTTGCCTGTGCCATGCCATAAGGCTCTAAATAATCTAGAAGCATGTGTAGGTAATTGGTTTGTCAGAAGCACTTCCATGGAATATATATGATAGCAGAAAGCTTCTGAGTTTGGAACAAATGCTTTAAAAAATCGGCAATGTCGTGATGTTTGTAAACAAACAAATGTGATGTTTGTAAACAAACCAGGCTGGTGCTTGGATGAAGGCGGTCTTTCAGGTTTCATTTGAAAAGTCCAGAAAATTCAAGGGTTGCCCAAGTTTTCTATACTAGTAGAGTTTTAGTAAAATGTCGTACATTATAAATCTACCAGCAGGATTCTTTTTGAACAAACAAATGTAAAGCCTCATGAAAGTCAGTGGAATTTTTTTCTTCGTAAGAACAAAATTTGATGAAGCTAAGGGACTGTGTGGTAAACTCAAATTCGGTGAACATGTTTTAAGAAGTAAGAATCTCTATTGTGCTAAATGTGACCCTAAATGCACGCCCGTCGTCCTATAAATAGCAGTAGTGAAAACTTCGACGTGTCACGGTACAAAAATTAATGCAACATGTACAGCGTTATTTTGGATGAAAGATAAGGAAAAAGATCTGTTTTATGATAGAAAAATTATCAAATTTCATAACTGTCTATATCATTTCTTTATTGTTTGGGGTGTTATAAAAGAAATCCTTCGTAGAACAACGCCTTTACGCAATTCAATTACAGTGGTCGTTTGTCACGTGACTATTTGTTTACTCGCAAAACAAGATGGCTGCGAAACCGTGTTTTTGTGTATTGATATTCAGACTAGCTATGCTGCTTTATTTATATAGAGACCAACGAACGGTTACCCTGCAAAGACAATTGCTGCAAACAATATCAGCTAAGTTACACTTACCTCTGCCTTAACCCATAGAATGCCGAGTAATTCTAAAAAAATATTTTTGTATCGCCTGCGTTCCCAAACCTTAAATATCTGTTTAATTTTGTTGAAGGAAGAAACTCAGAGTAGCAATCAGTGATAGGCAAACTAGAATGGATAAACAACATAACAAAGAAATAGCTTTTCGTCCAAAATTCACAACAGATGCCGATCAATTTTTATCACATTAATGTATCATGAAATATGATCAAGCTTCTTAGTCGTCATGCAATTGATTTTGATTTCATTGCATTATACTTTCAGATAATAATTTGAAATGAGATTGATTAACAGAACAAAACACAGCTTATCAAACAAGGACATACTACATAGTCATTTTATCCTAAGTGTACACAGTATAATATATGACGTAGTAAAACGAGGTTTCTATAGAAGGCTATAATATATAAAATAATCAAGATTTGATACCAAAGACTCAAGAAAATATTCAAAAAAAAAATCAAGATGGCGTTGTTTGATAATGAACAGCTGAAATAGTTTGACGAGCCTTCAATGTTGTTTTAATGTATTTTGCCAAATTCAATAACAAAGCATCATCATTTATTGAATGAGAGCAATGAACTTTTAACCAGACGGTTTTCTATGATAATACTCAGTAATATAGCGTCTTCTGATTGTTTGGAAGGCTTTACAAATACATATTTATATCAAATTACAAACATGCCCAAATGTCACACGATGTGCAACACACAACTCCTCTCATTTCAAGGTAAAGCAGTCTGGATTCTTAAAGAATGTGTCGATGATCTGATTGTCGAAAAGAAAAGGAATCTACGGTTTGCCGGCAAAATGTCTAAGTATTCCTCGTACACAAATTTAGGTTTAAATGTCCTATTTCTGAAAGAGATGAGATAGACTTTGGGGAAAGTGTTATTCTTGTAAAGAAACATTTGATAACTTCGTTTTTAAACCATTTAGGAAATGATTTAAGGCAGATGGTTGGTGTATTTGTAAAATGCATTGGAAAATCCAAAACTGTCCGATAGGTGTTTAACATATGACACCTAGGTTTTTTTTTCTTCACAAAATTTCAATAAGTAAACGAAAGTACATGATACCATCGGCTGTCTGTTATATCTTGCAGTAACACTTAATAACCTTATAATAACGCAATACATAACGTGAATATCGACCTAAGTCCTGATAAACACCTGCAGGCGTGGTGCTGGTCCTCACCTGAAGATGCCCTTACGTCATTCAAACTAATCGTTTCTTCTTATTTATGTTTGCAATTTTCGACGATCAGAAATCCGACTTATTTTTACAATCACTAGAAATATCAACGTTAGCGACCGAAATTGAGATAATTCATTGTATACAAGTCATTGTAAGAAACCCTCTATGTAAGTATGTACAGTCGAACTTGTGTTAACAGGCCAGTCTATGGAATTTAGACAATTGGCTGTTAAGACAGGTTGGCTGCTGAACACAACTTGATGTATACTATAGATCCAACAATGCGACTTTCTGTATTGGTTGGGTTGGCTGCTTCAAAGGATGGTTGCTTAGCACTAATTGATGTACACTATTAATCCAACAATGCGACTTTCTGTATTGGTTGTTTAAGGCAGGTTGGCCGCTTCAAAGGTTGGTTGCATAGCACTAATGGATGTACACTATTAATCCAACAATGCGACTTTCTGTATTGGTTGTTTAAGGCAGGTTGGCCGCTTTAAAGGTTGGTTGCATAGCACTAATGGATGTACACTATTAATCCAACAATGCGACTTTCTGTATTGGTTGTTTAAGGCAGGTTGGCCGCTTCAAAGGATGGTTGCTTAGCACAAGTTGGACTGTATGCTGAAACGTTTATGAGAAAATTGTCGTCCAAGCCTTTGTAAGACAGACCAGAAAAAAATCGGTCGACATTGCAGAACTTTTTGAATGACTAGGTAACTGAACTGGATGAAGAGGCTATAACAATGTTTCAATATTGCTGTTGTCATATTTACGGTGATTTTCTTTAAATTTCCGCTGCCTGCAAATGAAAACTTTGACATTAGGAGCTTCCCAGAAAATTGAAATAGACAGCACCGCGATATTTCCTACACGTAGAAGACGGCCCCGTCAACCTTACGGTCGGTCACCGTCGGGAGCACCGTCAGGTAACGGTGCTCCTAGTTTAAAGTACGTTTTACTTGGTTTTAAAATTTCTAATGCTGCACCGATTCTGTAATAGCAACAGTTCAGCCTTAGATAAACTTTGGTGCCAACCGCCTATATAAGAAGGCTAGCAATGTTTTATAAGTTGGATATTAAAGTTTGTGTTCCATTTAAAGAATTGTCTATTTAATACTTCGAGTCAATGTTTCAATTTCTCACCTTCAATGTGACGGCGAAAATACCATACAATCTTCTACAAAACTCAACAGAAAGAATCTCCGTCACAGGTCAACATGTTAAATGGTCATATGACTTCGTTGAATGTCAAGTGTTCTATCAATAAGTCCTGTTTGGCTCAGTCGTTAAGATGACGGACTTGAGCCCAATCGCTACTGCTTGCTTCGTGAAAACATCCTTTGGTGTGAGACTACAGATACATAACCTAGTTATGGCGAATCCAACCAAAGTCCTTGTTTAAATGAATAATTGTTGAAACAACATTAAACTTTCATTAGATATATCCACGTTGGTATGACATATCAACAATGTTAACGCTATATAGTGGTTAGAGAGCAGGGTACCGTTTTACCAAACAACTAAGGAAAATATTTGCGTAAGTCATAACTGATAAACATTGATAGTATCTTCAATAAAAATACAATATTGCAATGTGATACGTAACTGGAAGCGTCTTGGAAAGACGATTCCAATGATGTGTTACTTTGCAATACTGCTTCGCTCAATATCGAAGTATAAATTGTTGTTTTCGACTTACGCAAATCTTAAACGTAAACTGTTTAGTAAAGCGGTACCCCCGGTTTGTCTTACAAAAGTATGAAACTTTACGTCTAGCTTACAGAGTTATCGCAATCCCTGTTTTTCACATGTAACTTTTTGTGTGATTGAAAGTATACATGCATTTAAAACATTCATGTCAAGGTAAACGCCTTTTTGAGGTACTCTTTTTCCTCTTCGTATTGACGTTCACGATGAAACCTATCGTTATAACCTTTGTGAGGCACGCCCCTTTACTATTGCGTTCAAGTAAAGGAGGTTAATTCTTATCTCGTATTTTCTTGTCTTTTTCAATTTATCTTTAACCCTTTACCAAACGCCAGATTTTCGACTGTCCCAAATTAAAAGAGATTGTAGACGACATCTCAAAATGTGACGAGATTGAAAAATGATCTTCTGAAAGGGCAGAAAACATGATGGGAAAAGGGGACATTGCTCGTTAAGAGCAATTCCTCCTTTTCACATCATGTTTTCCAGTGCCGTCTGCAACTAACTTGTCAAACGTCGTTATTCTTTGGTAATGGATTAACTTTTGTTATTTTTCTTTACAGTACGTATTTTCCTATTTCAGCGTGTATACACGTAAAGTCACGTATCCGTTAAGGGTACTGGAAAAGAACTGAATACGCGTTGCTTCGGTTCTAAGTCTGTTTCATCTGTATGTTATAACTTATGTTATATTGTATGCATATTGTGTGTAATTCTATGAATAAAATATGTTTAAATAAAAGGAGGGAAATCAGTGTTATGGATAGAGATCAGGGGTAATGCTGTTATTGAGAGGTAAAAAGTAGACCATTCGTTGAATTTATATTTAGCGATAAAACAATTCAGTTTAAAGAGTAAAAAAAAAGTTTGTTCGTTTTGCATTGCTATTCAAAACAAATTGTCTAACACTGAAAAACGATATAGATTTTTGGTAAATGTTTCCAAGAGTCTAGTTTGCTTTAAAAAAATAAATATTTGTATAGAGGTTTGATCAACGACGAGTTATGTAGATGTATTAAAATTAATGGTTTTCAATTGAGTATTCTTTTAAATACAAGCCGCGCCATGTAAAACGCGGGGTTGGTGACTAATCCAGGCGTAAATGTTCCGTTCTACGAAGTAATAGCGTGGATGATCCGGGTTAGGTTTTGACATGAACGGGATTATCTGGCTTCTTTGATTATTCTGCGTATGATACAGCCTCAATGTTCCAGGGGCTGTGTTTGAAAAGAATGCTATAAAAAAGTTGTCGAAATCGAATATACATGTACCATTAAGCACTTCTGCCCTAGCTTTAATTACCAAATACGGAACTATTCCAATATATTCTAGCTAGGTTGTTGTTTTGATTTGTCATCATAAATCTTTCTGGGTTTAATTGGTCATTAATTGGTCATCTGTACTGGTATTGGTAAACCGATCTCCCCGTGAACACGGACATTCAAAGCATCGCATTTTTTCTTTGTCACAAAAGTATATAATGTTTTATGTTTAAGATGAGAGGCGGAAATTCTCGAATTTATATAAAACCACATGACGCAAATGTGTTAATGGATTATGGCATTCCCCGTATGATCTGTAATAGAATTAACCCTTTACCAAACGCCAAATGTTTGACCGTCCCAAATCGAAAGAGTTTGCAGACATTTCAAAATGTGCTGAAATTGGAAAATAATCCTCTGATAGAGTATAAATCATTGGGGGAAAGGAGAGATTGCTCGTTACGAGCAAACGTCGTTATTGTTTGCTAATGGGTTAAGGGGTTTTAAAGTGCTCATAATTATTTACCTATGGGCAAAATTAAAAGCCAAAATAGAATGTCTTTTAAACAATACATTGTGTGTATAATTAGTGTATTTTCGTGTGATATACAATAAAAAGTAGCTTTCGAAAGCGCAATTAATACAGGAAGCGTGGATATATCTAAGTATGTACAGTATATGTACAGTATATATTGAGTATATCTCAAACCCGTTGCAACGCTTTTAGATCTAAATACATATTAGTTCACTGTATACGGGCTTTAAAAACTTAAATAAGACCTACTTCTGCTTCCAATGCCTATTCTCCATTGTATATCACACAACAGTACAGCTTTTTTTTTAAACAACGAAGGCTTAACTTTCAAATTCCCTCACATCGGCAAACAATCACCTTTCATCATAAATGTAAAAAGAAACTTTGGTTCTGCGAGCAATTCCGTGTTTCACAACATGCAACGAACTTCAACCAGGAGGAATCTTCTGACTGCATGTCGAATATGTTCGGTATCTGAAAAAGCTCTTTAAATAGGCCGGCAAATGATGAAGTGTAAACCAATAAGTCCGACCGATTTTCCATTGTAAAGGATAGCGGGCTAGAGCGTGTATGGGTATACAAAAGCTACCACACTCCTGTCACAATTAAACAATTATCGGATATATAAATAAAATATTATCGGATTCGGCTCTCTACATATGTTTTGTTAAACGTGTACGCTTGCACAGAAAACACAGGTTTAAATCGTTGGATCTTTGAATGGGTGGGGTAGTTTTAAGGGTTGGTGTAATTTCTTGTGTATTTTCTTTAAAGATTATAAACAGTTTGAAATATACACACGTGGGAACATCATCACGATATATCTATAATACAAAGGAACAATTTAAAAACTTGTGGATTTAGATAAGCACAGACTTTAATACAATATCATAAACCATCATGGAGGTTGCCATGCGACAGGATGTTACCTTACGGGACGAGTATGTCCAAAAGATCTGGGACAACTATATCTTTGATAACCTTGTCGAGTCGACTCCATGCAAGGTGGCCATTTACGACTTTAAACGTCGGCGCCTGATCGTCTGCAGCCATGGGTTCCATCTCCTCGATTGCGAGCTCGACGCCATCATTGAAGGGATGGAGTACCCGGATGTGATATACCGGGACGGGATCACGGTACAGACCCGGCATTACGGTGTCCGATTGGCTGACGGGAAGAACGGGATCTACGCGAAGGATGGGGAGGACGGGTGTACCGTGTGCAAAACTCTCACCTTTCTCATCATAGGGGTGCATGATGCGCGCGTCAACAGCGAAACCTGCAATATGGAGATCATGAAACTCGGAGATTACTTCCGGAAAACGGGCTTGTGATGTGGGGGTGGATGGGGGCTGGGGAACTTAGTATCTGTTCCTCTTTTATGGCATCGATGACTTGTTGCAAAACGTGGATATCCAGTTTGCCTATCTAGTGACTCTGCAATGCTGTTTCATATGACATAAGACATACATTCAGTGCTTTGAAAGAGCGGTTTGTTAAAGTGTCTTGTATTTTGACTTATTGATAGTCTGAACATGACATGTGTGTTTAATCCTTAGCATGCTGGGTACTTTGATAAAAACATGTTTTTCTGTCGTCTGCTTTCCAGAATATTAAATAGCTGCTTAATTTGGATGAGGAAAGATACTCCGAGTAATAAAGTGGTTAGATCACAGACCAGCTGCAACTTCACTAGGCGGCTCGCCTGGGTCCAGCCTGTTTGCAAAAGCATGAAGTCGGTTCAAGTGCTATTTGGGAAAATGACGAATTATCAAGAGTTTAATAAATACAGACTATAGTAAGTCCTCAAACCATGACTCACGTATTATTTGGTTTTGGGATAAAGCGATTCTGGTGATAATCTTGGACATAGGTTTTGTATTGTATGTATGTGAAACATCAGCCTGATTCGTATACTTTCTCACTTTCGAATACATTCAATGTGGAATACCCCAAATCAACCATTTTGAAACTCATTCGTTCGTCGGATTACTTCAGTCGTTCACGGTATACCTCGGTATCGGCAGGAACTATTCACATGGAACCGAATAGCTCCGGAACCCGACCGAGGTTATCCGATCACAGAACGAAGTTCAAAATGGCGGTTTAAGTATTCTACCATAACTTTCATGATACACTGGCAAGAAAAAAAATCCATATTCTGATCGATGCCAGCAAATGTTCGTAATGTTTGGCGAAATAGTATGAACCGAGCCAAATGCATGAGGAAATGATTATTTTGAGGCAGTGAACGAGTACCGGTTTCGCAACATTTTGGGCGTTTAACCGATTTATCAGTCGTAACTACTCGGTTATTTCCGTAACCTTATAAATACACATCGTATTGCAAATGCAGTGTTACACATTTTGAATTAAGTGTCCCGGCTAAAACACATTTCCTCCGAGCGTCAACGTCGAATAGTTCAATGAATAAGGAAGTAAAGAAAATGACTTTAAACAATTGTGTTTGGATCGTTAATTATATGTAATAATAAAATGTCCAAGTTGTGAATTAGATGACTGTTTAGATATTGCAGTTGACTTTTACTTTTGAAAAACGAAAGTGCAACGAAAGTAGTGGCTTGTAGAACTATAGCGACCGATGAGTTAAAATTGTTACTCTACGTTACTCTACGTTACTCTACGTCATTTCCAGCCAGCCATACGATCGAAATGCTGCATGGTTGGCCCATGTTTATGAGGAAAATGATTTTCATATTACTCCCCTTCCATAGTGTTTGTTCCGGATTGACTTCCGACCCATACAGAGATTGTTGACATACCTTTTCACAAACTCAAACACTCAGGAAAAGTGACCAAGCAATAAGTTTCTTTTGCAGTCTGCTTTTGGCGCTTTCAAACAAACACCATAAAAGATTACTAGCAAATGATGATTAAAACCACTGCGAAAAGAGGAGATTTTTATATTATTTATCGATTTGAAGGAGAAAGTTTGTAAATTATTATGAAGCAATTAAAAACAAATAAATGGGGACATCGTACTTTAACCGAAAAAGAAATAATGTGTGTTATTTCGATGATGTGTGTCGCATGTTTTTGTACATTAAAAAAAATCTTTTTTATAAGTCGTTGGGTCTGAGTTGCCCATCGGGTTTACATACTCACATACACATTTACATACCATATAGTTATATATATTTTAAAGAGCAAAGTCCCCTTTGGAAATTCCAAATTCTTTGCGCAGAATTGGTTCTACTGCGTTGTAATTAAGTATCGTTTGATAGAAGATGTCGAAAATTAGCAGTCAGTTTTTTCTTACAGATTATTCTTCGAAACGCAGTCCCTGATGGAAAGAATGGGGCGTCTAAATGCAGGAAGTTCTATATTTTAGTATGATTGAGGCATGTTTTTACAGTTGGACATTTGTCGATTTATTTGTTTGTTGTCAGCACAAAACGACAAATATTTGTTATCAGCAACGCCAATGGGACTGTCTTCTCGGGTGTCTCATTTTTCAATAAAAAGGCAAAAGAAAAAAACACAGTAAATCAAATGGTCACATTGTATGGTGATTAACCCGTGAAGTGCTTGAACCGACTTCATGCTTATGCAAAATGGTTGGATCGAGCCGCCAGCCGCCAGACGCCAGTAGCTTTCTTTATCAAAATTAAGCAGATATTTAACGCTTTGGAAAACAGACGACATAAAAATCTCTTTTTAGACAACAGTTGTTTTACGTTTTGGAAAGAATATCTTGGAGCACATGTAAGGAAATACCATGGGTTAGGATGGGTGTGCTGATCGACGTTATATGACAGGTATATTGTTGAAAACGTCATTAAACCTAAATCCAACACATAATCAACGACATGGCGTGTATATACGAATTAAAACTGAGGAAATAAAACCAAAACGACCTGAAGAGACGATTATCTCAACAATAGAGATATGTCTGGCCGGCTTAAGAATGTCTTTCCTATACATAATAAATACCGCGGCTTAATCCTGAAAAGTAAGTTCGAATTCCAGAATCCTTCGCTAAAATGTACACGTTTTCAATTGAATTTTGGCAAATCATTTAAGAAACAGTTGTGATAAAGTGATTTATCATTTGATAACATCAGTTATTTTTTTTTAATTTTATTATGACCAGGAAATTCTGCATGATTTATAAGTGTCGTCTCATGTTGCTTCAATTTGGACAAGTCTCAAATCTACACATGGGCAAAGTCTTTATTTCATTACACGATAGACCGTAGTTTACGGATTAGTCTATTGCTTTATTAATGCTCACGTCGCTTGAAGTTTAATAGTAAACTTACATAGGAAATATCACGATCATATAAGTTTTTATCCTGTCACTAGTGCCATTTTGGGACCGATAACTAGGTGCCGTATATCATCATTTGTGATATCCGGCACAAACCATATAACACATACACGCGACAAATCATGAAGTCATAAGAACTACACGACGTCATGTCTACATCATTATCTTCTTATTTTTTCCTCTTATCTCGTGTTTTATGTACATCTTATTTGTTTGAAAGAATACATAAAGGTAACAGGATAAATAGAATAGAAAGTTTGTGTTTTTGAATGGGAAAAGTTATCGGGCTCGGCTTCGGATTATTATCCGTTTCGCCTTCGGCTCACCGGATAATATTCCTAAGCCTTGCCCGATAACATTTCCAATTCACGACACCAACCATCTATTCGCTATAAACATTTGTCCTTTTCTTTCCATCGCATTATATTTGATTATATAATGCAATAGCATCATTTAGAATCGCAATAGTAAGAAAAAAGAATGTCCCTTCTTTGATGCATATTTCAATAAAGGCTGTATTCTTTCGTATCTAATCAAGGGTGATGCATTGTGGGAAAAGAAACGAAATCATATCCTTACAAAATCCAAATACGATAAGTTAATCGGTCTCCTGTTGACATTTGCTACTTTTTCCTTCATAAGTGTGCCATTTCAGATTTTACGCATCTAATACATAAATTAGAAAAAAAAGCACGTTGACTTGTTTAACTGTGAAACGAACATCAGGCTCATCAGTACCTTGGTTGAAAACTTGGTTCATATAGTTTGTAATGATGAAAGAAGTCCAGAAGATTAAGTCCAATTAGGGCTTATTATGACAGGCATAATTCTTTTTCATGTTCTGTTCCCAAACAACTTTTAAATATCGACACTATCTCGCACACAGTTTACAGCAGCTATCAGCGACACCCTTTGTCGTTTTAACCCTTTACCAAACGCCATATTTTCGACTGTTCCAAATTGAAAGACGACATTTCAAAATGTGGTGAAATTGAAAAATAATCTTCTGATGGGGTAAAAAGCATTGTCGGAAAAGGAGAATTGCTCGTGCAGAGCAATTTCCACTTTTCCCACAATTTTTTCCTGAGTCGTCTGCAACCAATTGGCCAAATGTCTTAATTGATTGATAATGGGTTAAACACTGATGTATAACCCGTCAACGAGACGGCAACATTTATCATTCACGGTACGCAAAATTCTCAACCCTCGTGTAAAGATTCGGTTCCTTCCCTCTACCACGTCGTCATACTACATTATAATCAGTTTGAATAAGGTAAGGGCACCAGATTACGCTCGTGACTACCCTGGGACCTGGCCCGTCCGTATACCCCGAACAAGGCGGGCATGCATTGGCCAGGACCCCAGGCTAGCTCGTAACTTGAAGCCGATGCTCTATCCACGTATCAAGCCGTGTTGTCACAATGGTTTCGAATTCGATCTATGCGGGCAGTCCCAACAGAACAGTATTGCGACGTAACGATCGAGAGCTGATTTAATTGAATGCATTCCTGTATATTTAACAAAAAGCAAACATAATTTCGTCCATATAGGCCTTTGGCATGTGGCACCAAAAAATTAACACTGTTGTGTACGGAACTCGGTGTAACGGAATATTTTTATCATACAAATGTATTTAGTCAATCCTGTTGGACGAGCAAGCTTAGTTTGGTCCTGCAGAAAGCACTCTTCGAAGAGGCGACGTAAAATAATGTATTTCACTTATTTTGATGTCACATTGACATCAATATTAAACAGTCCACAGGGAATCGTAGTTAGGATTCTTTGGTGGTAATGGCGTTATACATATACAGCCATTACCCCAAAAGAATCCTAACTACGAACATATGTGGTCAAAACGAAAGGATTACCCAATTGCAGCAATTAAATTATACACAAATCGAGGCGAAAAACGAATAAAAAGATTTTGGCCAAGGATAATATTGGAGAAATGGGTAAGGCACTATGTATTATTAGTTTATATATTCATTTACTCGACAAAATGTTTTCAATCTATATCAAAGAGATCCTAAAGCACAATGGGTGTTGATAAATCGATATCAAAATATTGATTTCTTTCTTTCCCTTTCCATTCAATAAGAAAAACCTCTCCTGAAACCAAAGTAACTTTAGGGCTTAGCTTCGACTATTTGAAAATTACGTGGGGTCCGGGGCATGCTGCCTGGAACTAGTTTTACTAAGTGCGATCTTGTGCTATTTTATGACAATTTTATGCAATAAAAAGCTATGAAATACATGTACATGGCTAATACAGTGAGTTCTCGTTAATCCGAACACTTCCGTTCCCAACAAAATGTCCGGATTACCGATTCATCCGGACTATTGAAGTAGAGCATGTTCTTATACACATTAAGGCATAAAGGTTCTGTATGCACGTGTATACTTAAAACACTATAGCAAACGCCAAATTGTCGACCGTCCCAAAAATAATCTTCTGATATGGCAGAAAACATTGTGGGAAAAGGAGAAATTGCTCGTCATGAGCAACTTCTCCTTTTCCCACAATGTTTTCAAAAGTTGTCTGCAACAAACTGGTCAAATTATTCCGTTCCCTTACAATTTGGTTCGGATTGCGAGACATTCGGATAATCGGGGTCCGGATAAACGAGGCTTCACTGTATATGATTATATATTGACGATATTAAAAAACTCCTCCCCCAAAGTTTTTTGACAATAATCAATTTAATTGCATCAACAATGTGAATTGGTATACATCATTATACACTTGGAATATTCTAGAACATCAAAACTTACACTAATAACCAATTAATCAATTTCCCAAAAAGCACTTGAACGTTTTATTCATTGGAGCCAGTGCATTTTCATTTTTAAAGTCAATATCGTGTATGTCCACCACCATTGGCTATAACAGCAGCTAATCTTCTCCTGGATCCACACCAGCTCCGTAGCAGGTACCGTGGAATCCTATCCCATTCTTGACGAACGGCTGCAGGCAATTGTTGTAACGTTGAAGGTCGGTTAAGGCGTTGACGCAGAGGTTGTCCGACGTAATGCCAAACGCGTTCTATCGTGTTGCAGTCAGGAGAACAATAGGGTCAAGAAAGAACGTTTCCGTTCGTTGACTTGGAGATGATCCCGGGTAATACGTGCAGCATGTGGTCATGCGTTATCCTGCTGTACACGTCAAACCCTGATGTTGTTGAAACATCGGTAGAATAACCGGATTCAGGACTTGGTCGATGCAACGTCTTGCTGTAAGATTGCTTTGGCAAATAACTAACTCTGATTTGAATCGACAGTGTATGGCTCCCGATACCATAATCCTGCCTCTGCCATATCCGTCGTATTCAAAGACGTACGTTCATTCCGCCGTCAGTAGACCCTAACACGATCATCCGCACTAAACTGATTGAAGCGAGACTCATCAGTAAAAACCACGTTGTTCCAATTATCTCAGAGATGGTTACGGGCCCATAGCAAGCGTTGTTGGCGGTGACGTCTTTTCAAGATTATTCAATGGTATGGTCTTCAGCACTGTGTCCCGTGTTCCAATAAACGATTTATGATCGTATAACGACTCACTGGAGCACATTGATTGCCTATCACTAAAAGACTTGTTGATTCTGCCGTCAAAAACCGATTGCATAGGTGGCTTTGACGTATGTAGCCGTCCTGTCACACACGGTGCTCCAGGGCGCGGTCTA
Organism: Cerastoderma edule; assembly: GCA_947846245.1. Lineage (NCBI taxonomy): Eukaryota > Metazoa > Mollusca > Bivalvia > Cardiida > Cardiidae > Cerastoderma > Cerastoderma edule. Next base: position 20,927,530 of record OX401405.1, on the reverse strand, counting down.
TTCGTAAATGTTCCTGTTTCCCTTTCTCGTCGTTTCAGCCGTGTAAATATGGATCTTGTCATGCTGAAGGGCATTGTGACGTGATTTTTTCACTCAGGCCACATTACAACATAGCTTAAGCCCGAGCCATTTCTTCATTATTTAGACGTGTTATCGTCGGTAGTTGTAACAGTCATATGTTGGCCTGGGGTCCCGGCCCGTGTGTATACCCGCACAACATTCCCTCACTGGGGAACCCTGGCTAATTATATGCGGGTGTCAATACATCTATATACATGCTCCTGGTATTTGTTGATAGATACAGCCTATATAACTTAGCGATATTGGTGGGGAATTAAATAAACAATGAATTTCAAGTTATTCCAAGTTGTTGGTAGACGATTGTTTACAAATCCTTTAAAATTACATTTTCTATTTGATGAAACACATTATTTAATGTCAAAAAGAGAAATTGTCTTAACCCTTTCCCAAACAGTAACGACATTTGATCACTTTGTTGCAGACGACTTAATTAAGGAAGCAATTTTTCCTTTTCCCACAATGTTTTATGCCCTATCAGAAGATTATTGTCCGATTCCATCACATTTTGAAATGTCTTCTGCAAACTCTTTCAATTTGGGACAGTCGAAGATTTGTTGTTTGGGAAAGGGTTAAAACAACGGTTGTAGTCTCTTTTCTGACCTTTTTCCGGATTTGATATCTATGGGCAACAGGATTAAAGAACATGGAAAAACAAAGTAATGAATAAAACATTCACTTTATATCTTTAAAAGTGACAATTAATTTCTAGAATAAAATAGCATGCACAAACCGAATATTACATATAAAACACACCGGCTCCTTATTCTGTGCTAGCTTGTTAGGTTTTCACTCTGGCATCCTTCACACTCTTTTGGCCTTCACCATTCTCTCTTCTTCCAAATTATAGCACACAATACTTATACAAAGTAAACAGTGAACATAGTTCTATTTTGGCACAACAAGGAAGCATTTGTAGGTAAAACAAATACATGTTTAAGACAATGAGACAGAAAAAATAACAAAATAAATGTAGAACAGTTGGTAACAAGCTGAGTAAAATCTACGTCATATGTTGACAGATATATCACACTCGGCCCGTAATTTTCAGATTGGTTCAAATTATTACATCTACAAACGACAATAACAAAGAATTAATATAACTATTTTCTCTGTATAATAGTGGTAGTAATAATCAAGATCAATGAAAAAATTGATCAGATAATTACGCAATTTCTCCATAACCCTTTACCAAATGCGAGCTTTTCGTCTGTCCCAAATTGAAAGAGTTTGTAGACGACATTTCAAAATGAGATGAATTTGAATGATAATCTTCTGATAGGGCAGAAAACATTGTGGGAAAAGGAGAAGTTGCTCATTAAGAGCAATATCTCCATTTCCCATGTTTTCCAGAGTCGTCTGCAACAAACTGGTCAAATGCAATTATTGTTTGGTAAAGGGTTAAGACAAAGTAGTTTCTTAAATCTATGTGTTAACAGAAGTGAGACAGCTTGAGCACCAAAATTTCATTTCTTTCAAATTGTATAGAACCTGTGCGGTTGTTTGACACATACTTAAGACTAGCCATTGGAAGCAACATTAGTTTGTATTGAATTCCTAGAGCCTGTATACTATCAGTTATTATGTATTCAGATCCAAACGTGTTGCAACGGTTTAAAATCCATCACATACTATCTGTACATAAATAGATACTCCAACAAAATCCGAATCAATTTTGCTTTAAGGAGCTATTTTGCATGAAAAAGTATACTGCAATATCAAACTGAAATGTTTCAAAAACACTTTATTTTGACTTAAAAATTGTCTTATGTGTGAAGAAATAGCTTTAAATCTTCTGTTGTAGATACATGTAATACATAAAGAAATTGGTTTAACAAAAGGGTAAAATGGACAAATCTGAAAGCAAGTTAATCCATTAGAAATAAATGGAAGATCATCTGGATAATACATTTGATACTCTGGTGATATATACAAAAAACACATCAATAAATAGCCAACATGTATAGAATGTATAAATATTAGTGATTAGCATAGTTAATCATGAACACAAGTTGTTGATTTTGTTCTTAATAAATGTTTCATTGGTTTGAATTAAAAACAATTCTTACAATAGGATATATTTAAAAGGTATGAACAAATTATACAAGATTCTAATTTTGGCACAGCATATAAAGCATTTCCACATCAGCACTTTACAACAAAAACATGGTAACCCAAATAGAAAGGTTACAGTAGAGATGTAGAATCTAAGTAGATGTATAATGTGTAATAATCCGCATTGTGTTTCGACAATGACTAGTACAGTATACAAGACCAAGGAAGTCATTTGGATTAATATTCCTGTGGAAGACAAGTGAAAAGAAGTCTGCACAAAAGGACAGGTCCAAAGGTTAACATCTCAATATCTTTAATGTTGCATCAGAAAACAATATCAAACATTAAAAAAAAATGGAGACATCTTTCTAGAATAAGAATTCCTTTTGTTTCTTATATAATTAGTTATCATGGTCTCGCCAGAAAGGTTTGAAACTTTTAATTCAACATGAACAAAGACAGCTGATATGGTCAGCTGAAGATTTCAATTTCATCTCATTATCATCTATCTGAGAAAATCATTATTGCGTCAGTGTTCATTCCAACTGCTTAAACTAGACAATGCATATAAATACAAACAATAATAAAGTTAGACATGAATTATAAAATTATAATGCCTTACTCTCCATCTTGAGATTGCTTAAAAACAATTAAATCTGTTCACCACATTTGTAATTCGCTGATGATGTTTTCATGAACGTATACACATACAGACAATGCCAGCTAGGGAACCAAAAACCCAAACTCTCCAGTAGAGAGCTCTCCCTTGTTCTGTGGCCAGGAACATTGTAAGACAAGACCCGAAGAAAAGAAATGCTGGCACAGTTGTCCTTCGTGGAATTTTTAATGTTTCTGCATCACCGGGAAACCGCCCAAACAGGGCCGAGTCCTTGGAGTAAAAGTGGGACAACAATCTGAAACGAGAACCAGACAAAAAATTTAGCAATCCAATTGTAAGCACAAGAAGCCATTCTGAAGATGAAGTTTGTTTTTCTCACTAAATAAATCACTGATTGTTTAATAATTTTGATAAACTGTTTCAACACTCATCAAAAATAGCAGACATTTCAAATTTTTTTTTTAATATGCTAAAAATGATAAAAAATCAGTTCAAGATGCTTGAGAAATTTTTCTGACAAGAGAAAAAATTGCTGTTAAAACCAATTCAAAATCCTTTCTCACATTGGTTTCTTTAAAGTATCTTCAAGGAAAATGTAGTTTTTATGCTATTTCTGGTCACCTGCTATTGCATGTAAATGGTACCAATGCCACATTTCCGTCTAGGGGAAAAGGTAAAAGCCGATATCTAAATATAGCAGAGTGGGTGGGACGTATAGGTACCCAAAATTGTGGGGATCTATAAATACCCACAATTGGTGGGACCCATTAGTACCCAGAATGAGCTAGACCTAGAGCAGGGTTCACGCTGGCCTTCGCAAATGGCGCCATTGGCGACAAAATCAAGAAATTGGCGCAAGAAAAACAAATTTGGCGAAAGTGCCTGGCGCCGACTATTTTCCGCGAGAATTTGATGTTTGTTTACCTTATGGTTGCCGATCTCGAGTCAATATTGATTTGTTTTTACTGTAGAGCCGAGAACCATGTATCGATGGTTCTCATAATCTCAGTACTTTGAATTAGAACTCGGGAACCAGCTTGTTTATCAAATGCGATTTCCGATACGGGATAATCCTGTTTTCACACTTGTTCAGTTCATTATCTGTTGATTGTCAAGTTTGTTGAAGGTGACACTTTCTTGTGTACACCATTAAGTCATTCGCCAGCTTTTACAACTTCAATTATATGGGAATTACGACTTTGATTACTTTAATTGCTTTTCAATCAAAATGTTTGCCCTCACGCTCCTTTTAAAGAAGTTGACATCAAATATCAACGAAGTCAGTTGTGTTGATTGACAAATAAATGAAACTCTTTTATGCACCGAAGTTTTGGTAAATAAAATCCGCGATTTTAAGAGACACTTAATTCTGATCCAACACAAGAGTGACTATAAATCGATCTTCTCAGTCGTTGAATATGCCTCCCACTAAAAATCAAATAAACATCTGACTAGGAGGCCTGGAGGACAGGAAATAGTTGGTTATAATATGATGCCAAGGTGAAAGTCATGTTTCTGATATGTCCTGTTTCAAATGCTGAGTGTGAGAGAGGATTTAATCCATAGAACCTAATGGAAAACAGCACATACAAATAGATAGAACAAACGAACACTTGAGAACCCCTTTAGAACCGTAGGTGACCCTAATGAAGGATTTCCCCTTCTACAAAAGACTATTTTGGCTCCAACTTATTGAATTTGGCTCCAATTTTTTTAATTTGGCTCCAACTTTTTCAATTTGGCGCAAGTGTTGGCGCAAAGAAAATTTTAGCCAGAGAGAACCCTGCCTAGAGGTAGCCAGAATGGGCAGGACCAATTAATACCCTATATGGGCGGGACAAATAAGTACCTGTCTTTATGTTGAAACCTGGAATAGAGCCACTGTTTTGACTTGGGCTCATCTTTCGGTACCTCGGATATGAGAATCCTTTCAAAGTGAATGTGGATCTCTGGGGAAGCTCCATTCAGAAACTCTGGAAAGGAAGTTATACAACTATAAAAAATGTCAAATCAACCTAGGAAAAAACAAAAACAACTTTGAAATTATGATGATCAAATAAGAAATTGTATATGAAGAATGAGTCTTTCTGTCATAATGTTAAACAGTTTTCTGTGCTGTAAAGATTTATATCATTGTTTGAATGAGAAGCGATCAAATGTTAATTTGGAACACCACCTCCACAAAATGAATTGAACTGTAATGCCATTCCTTTGAAACTCTATCCCAGGTTAAACTGTTTTTAATCACCAAATGATTAAATCAATTTTCCAAATTTGTGAGTTTCAAAATAAAAGCAAAAGCAGCCGACCAAAGATGGCATGAAAAAACACATTAAGAAAACTTATTAGAATCTATCGTCACCAAAAGAAAACTTTCTTATGGGGAGCGGAGTATCCTCTTGCCAAAAAGGTTATCTGTAGCAGGTGGGTAAAAGTATTTATGATTAATTTTTTATGATTTTATTTGTTCTAAAACAAACAATTGAAACTTACAAAACGGTCTTCAATCGCAACATGTTACATAATCAAAAAGAGATCACATGCAATCATAATTGAAACAACCCACTACTACATAATGTATCACTTTAACCCTTTCCCAAACAAAAAATTTTCGACTGTCCCAAATTGAAAGAGTTTGCAGACGACATTTCAAAATGTGATGAAATTGAACAATATTCTTCAGAAAGAGCAGAAATCCTTGTGGGAAAAGGAAAAATTGCTCGTTCCGAGCAATTTCTCCTTTTCCCACAATGTTTTCTAGTCGTTTTCAACAAAGTCGTCAAATGTCGTTAGTGTTTGGGAAAGAGTTAATGCATATTGTTACTGAAGCTTAGATAACATTATGATTTAAGAATGAATTGTTATTAACAAACAATACAGATTTTCTTACCCAGCATTCCTGGCGCCACCTGCCTTTCTCCTGTAACTTTATCTGTGGTGTTACTGTACGCCACTGTGACATCATACACTGCTGTTACATGACCCTGCAACTGCTCTAAACTCAACTGTACGCCTTTAGACTTTGGCACCAAAACATGCTTTAGTTCTTCTAAACCTAAAAGGGTTTGTTATTATCATCATTATTGATTTTCACATTGCATAATGATGCTCCGCTATTCATCAATGGACAAAGATTCCACATGATCAACCGATTACAGCTGGGGGAATCACATAACCAATGTTAACACTTTTATTTCTAAACAAGATGGCCGCGTCACTCAGCAGAGAAATAACAGTTGACAAGTGCGCATGTCTTAACCAGTTGGTCTTCATCTGAAACATCTCTACATAATGCCATTATAAAGCACATGTTATAATATACTACAACTAGGACTGGAAAGTTAATGGTCAACTTATGCGGGGTACACAATGTGGCTATCATTGGCAAAAGTAGGTGAAAAAAGGAAAATACCTGTTCTCTCATGGGTGCAGCCATCTTGTTTATACATAAGATCGTAAACATAAGTCACATGCCAGATTAACCACCCAAAATATCGCCTCTCATGCAAATCCAGATTTTTCTGTATAGGGAAATGAACCCATTGTGATGTCAGGTTCAGGGTAGAGTTTAACTCAACATCTTACACCAAGAACTTGTGTGAGTTAAAAAAAGTTATTCCCTCTTATTTCAATAATGAGAAAAATAATATTACAAAGCATCACATCATTGGAAGCATCTATCAGAGCTTCCAATGTGTCATAATACAATATTGTACTCTTATCAAAGCTAATATCCATGCACATGGGTTTGGGCTTACAGAACTATTTTCATTATGTTGTTAAGTGAATTTTTTTGTATGGTGTTGAATGCCTTATCAACAATTTTTCAGTTATATACATATTGATTTCCTGGATCCACCAGTACTAGGCTAAGGCTCTGAAGTGACTTGCCAAAGGTCACTCCAACGAAACCAAAAATGTCGGTGGGGCTTCAAGTTCTTAGTCCGCCACCTTAACCACTGGGCCACACAGGACCTTTTCTAAAAAAGCATTACCCATTTCTATATCTATAAGAATACAGAGCAGAGGCCACATCTACCATGGTACTGCAATAATTGTAACCCTTCCCTTGCTTTGGGTACTTGGCAGTAAACAAGGAAGAACATTAAAATCATTTATCTATTTAAGGTAATTATAACTTGATTAATTTACAATGACCACAATATAAAAAAAAGAAGATTCATTCATACTGAGCAGCACAATTTTACCTGTATTAAGATCTTCCCAGTAGTATTCATTAAATACATTGAATAACTTTTTAACACCTGCAGGCGACATTTTTGTCTTGAAGCAGACAAATTTAGAAAAGCTTTGTTAACATGTTAAAAACATTTCAGTTCAGCTGTTGTGATATGTGAATAGATTGAAAAAGCATTCCCACAACACAAGAAATTGCTTATGACAAAGAATTTCTCCTTTTGCTACAATCCTTTCTAAAAGTAGTCTGCTTGAAGCCGCAAAAAAGTGGCATTACAGTGTAATGTGTTAAAGCGACTTAAAAAGACTTAAAAACTCTTCCAGATAATTTTCTCTATTCTACCTTGATCTTTTGCATATTGTTTACTGTTTTCAATGACTTCTGGTAGCTCTGGATTCAGTCGTGTACCCTCAGGAAAGATGATGAGCCAAACCTGAAACATCAATCTCAATATGTTTCAACCGGACAGAGTAGACTCAATTATCCTCAATTCTGATTGGTCAGTACTTAACTGGGGATCCTGCTTGACCCAGTGGTTAAGATGGCAAACTTGGAAGCCAGTGATACCAGGTTCGAGCCTAACTGACACATCTGCCAAGTCACTTTAAAGCCATAGCCTAGTAAAGGTGGATCCAGAAAAGCTGTTACATAACTGAAAAATTGTTGATTTGGCATTTGAATCAATATAGTTCCATACCCAAACCAATATGCACCAAGTGGCATAAAAAACTGTCATGAAAGTCGTAAAAGATATCATGACAAAAGAACATAGTAGACATAACCTTACTCAATTTCATTAAACAATTATTTCAAAGAACCTAAAAACAGTTGACTAATGAAATGAGACAAATGAATAAATCATTCATAAAGAACATTTTGCTCTTGTTATAAATGCCAAAACTAAATATTAAGAAAAGACTGCTTGATTTGGTTGGTGTTTTAAGTGTTTTATATCAAATTAACAGTATTTCATCTCTATTGAGATGCAACGCTTGTTATTGATGTTGGAATGTCTCCCAAGCTTTACTTCCTTGAGAGCTGGTAAAACTGGGTTAGAACCATTACAGAATTCCTTATGTCAGCTAGAAGACTATTTCCTGTCTGGTGTATTCAGTTCCCCATTACACACTGGCAATAAGGGGGACATTGTGTATTTAGGCTCAGTACTCTAGCCATTAAAGGCCCATTAAAGGAGATTTATGCTATATCAAATTATATTATTTGGTAAACTTTTGGACAAATTCAAATAGTTATCACCAGAAAACACCATCAGCACAACTTAAATGTCAAAGTAAACCAGAAATAACCCAGATTAGCAAGTTTTATAATTTAGATTTCCTGAGTCTTCACCTCTGACCTTGACAGTTGATACACACATTTTTGAACCGACCAATCAGAATTTGTTATTTTGAATATGTAAACAAACGGGTTGTTGATAAACATGATTGAATTGGAGACAACTATATTTCAAGCACAAAATAACTTATGTTAAATGAGTCTATTTAATAGGGTCTCAATGCATTGCTAAACTAATTCTCATGACTTTTATGAACATTATAAAAGAACTTCATATATTTTTTCAGTAATTTATTTGTACTCCTCTCCTTTGATGTGCCTTCAAAGCAAATAAATATATATTTTTTCATACTCAATGGCTTCTGTCTCACAGTTTCTAATGATGTAATGAACCAAATACAGAGTGTTATGGTAACATCAATGGTACCTACTGGTGTGTTTGTATATGAACCAAATACCGAGTGTTATGGTAACATCAATGGTACCTACTGGTGTGTTTGTATATGAACCAAATACCGAGTGTTATGGTAACATCAATGGTACCTACTGGTGTGTTTGTATATGAACCAAATACAGAGTGTTATGGTAACATCAATGGTACCTACTGGTGTGTTTGTATATGAACCAAATACAGAGTGTTATGGTAACATCAATGGTACCTACTGGTGTGTTGTGAACCAAATACAGAGTGTTATGGTAACATCAATGGTACCTACTGGTGTGTTTGTATACAAATAGAGTGTTATGGTAACATCAATGGTACCTACTGGTGTGTTTGTATATGAACCAAATACCAGTGTTATGGTAACATCAATGGTACCTACTGGTGTGTTTGTATATGAACCAAATACCGAGGTTATGGTAACATCAATGGTACCTACTGGTGTGTTTGTATATGAACCAAATACAGAGTGTTATGGTAACATCAATGGTACCTACTGGTGTGTTTGTATATGAACCAAATACAGAGTGTTATGGTAACATCAATGGTACCTACTGGTGTGTTTGTATATGAACCAAATACCGAGTGTTATGGTAACATCAATGGTACCTACTGGTGTGTTTGTATATGAACCAAATACAGAGTGTTATGGTAACATCAATGGTACCTACTGGTGTGTTTGTATATGAACCAAATACAGAGTGTTATGGTAACATCAATGGTACCTACTGGTGTGTTTGTATATGAACCAAATACAGAGTGTTATGGTAACATCAATGGTACCTACTGGTGTGTTTGTATATGAACCAAATACAGAGTGTTATGGTAACATCAATGGTACCTACTGGTGTGTTTGTATCTTTTAAAGCTGCCAGCTGCTGTTCTGTCCTCTGTTGGTGGAACTTTTTGTCTCGTTTGACATAGATACAGGAATGCTGACAGGAAACAAACATACATATACATTTTATCTTAAATCAAACCATCACTCAAATGGAAACACAAAGAGCATCAATATTCGGAAAAAACAACACTTATTTATATGGCTGAGCAGTGAATAAATCTTTTATTTTAACTTAAATTATGTCAGTGAAAGTTTCCTATTTTCACTGAAAGAACTGGCTCAATATATTTAATAAACAGTGTTATGTCACCTAGCAAATCAAATTAAACGCACAGAACATTATTCACACCTCTTGAAAAGTAAAAAACATGCATATTGGAGCAGTAGATCACAATTTTACTTCTTTGGAATCTCATTTCGTTGAGACATAATGAAGTGGTTGGAAAATTATTAGGGCTTACCTGTTTAAAATAGAATCCATAGAGAGGAAAATACTTCAGCCCATCTTTCAGAATATACCTAATTGAACCAATAGATCCCTGGTTAGATGCCAGCATGTTTGCTACTATCCAGTCCACTGTAATAACAAGGAAAGAATGGTTTCAGGTTGACTTTTTCCTCTAAAAAGTAAAGTGTAATTTTCAACAATCATTTAGTTCGTTTAGAATAACAGCTAACATATTGTTTATCCCTCAATCTTAACCAGCACTAGTCTTTCCTATCGGTAGTATTATCTTAAATATCCAAATTGCCCAATTTACCAAGGGGGAATGCCATCACAACAATTGTGCCTTTGATTATACCTGGCCAGTTCTTACCCACAACCTTCCATGCAAAAAGTTAATACTATTCTACATGTGTAAAACCACAGTGGTCTTCCAAGAAAAGCATCTACAACAAAACTATCCCATGTTAAATAAAGTGGCAATATAAAAGGGAGTCAACTATATCTCAACATTACTTCAGAAACATCACAGTAGTCAAAGCATCTAGCTGTGTTTTAAGTATTTCCTAGCCAGCACAGACATTTATTTAAGTCATGGACTGCTTCCCAAAAAAGAAAACAGTATTAACTGACAGAGAACACATGTTGCAACAACTTTGTTAAACATTGAGAGGAAAGATCAGCCATGCCATGTTTGAACTTTGTACTACATGTTTCCAAATCAGGCCTACAATCAATTGAACTATCAAGAATTGGCATATCTGGTAAAAATTTAAACAGTTCTGATTTATTTCAGTTATGTGAAAATGTATATACACTGTATACCTTCATCACTATAGTATATCAAAATACCATGACATTGTATGATATTACTTTAACAATAATATTATGACATTGTATTTCATCACTACAAGTCTACAACACTAATATATTGGCATTGTAATTTATAAGTTTGACAATAATATCAAAGCATCTCACTATAACAATAACAATAATATCATGCAATTGTATTTCATCACTTTATCAACAATATCCAAACATTTTATTTTATTACTTTAACAATTTTATCATAGCATCATAGAATAACTATAACAATAATATCATGGCATCGTATTTTATAACATATCAAAAGTTACATGACATTGTATTTAATCATTGCAGCTGTGTACCAAAAATAGCATGCAATGTGGCTTTCAGTTGTATTGAACATCTGTGGTAGACTGGCAATCATAACTAACCCTTCATAAAAAGGACAATGATAAACAATGGAAGACAGCAAAATTAATTCATCTCATCAATTAAATAAACTCTGGTCAATGTAAAAAATGTTTACCTGTACACTGATGGTTGAATAAAACAATAACATTTTCCTTTGAGCCATACAAAGCTGAAGTGTCTCCATATATCTTTATCTGAAAATGGATTATGACTTAAACTCAATTAAGTATATTCTACAACATCCTTCAGAAAGCAGCTATTGATTTTAAGAGGTTGCAAAACTTCTGAAGCCCATCTTATACTTGCTACAATCAAGTCAATTCTAAATCTCAAAGCTGAACAGTAACAGTATATTACTAGTTGTAATCAGGTTTATATCTATAAATAACAAACTACACATTTTTGGATACTATATAAGGAATTGTTTAAATATTGAATGCAATTCCTTTAAGAGGAAAGATTTCAAGTCTTCCTAGAGGCACTTATAAAGGTATTTAGGAAATTCAGGGCCTCCACTGCCGATCGCCAATGTTCGTACATAAATGACTGTCACTTATCGGATTAAAGTTTAATCACTTCATATGACTTGCGTGGCAACAGTAATGTTTGCACCACGTGTGTGAAATTACCCTGAGACCTATCCCTGAAATTGGTGTGTAAATATAACAGTTTGACGCAATCACATGATCGGAGACAATGTGAAAATTAGATGACAATTATCAAACACTGTAGGGTTTTGAAAATTAAAGACGGTGAATAACGTACCTATTTTAGGTATGTTCTCATTCATCACAATGAAGCATTTACTACAAAGTCGGCGAGATGCATTCTCTTTATAAACTGACTGATTTCGCAATTTATTGCCAATTGAAAAAAAAAAAAAATAGACCTTTTATTTTAACAATGGTTTCTGTCAATTCCAAAGCTTGTTTCATTTTTTTTATAAATCCTCTCAGCTCAATTCATATGAGTTATGTGTTTCATGCTTCTTTTGTACAATTTAGAGGTATTTTCAGACAACCCTTATGGTATCTTTAAAACATATTTATATTAAACGCAAAATTCACTTGTCTGTTATCAGGTGTTATACAGTTTGACATCAACTCTTTATTGACAACGAATTATTTCTTTTGTAAAACTATTTAATTAGCACATAGGAAGAGCCAAAGACTTCCCCATTAAATAGTAGTTTATGATAAGATAAATAAAGTAATGAGCTGCTGTACATAGATTTAAAACATTATAATGAACAAAAGCTTCTTACTACTCATTTCTAATAATTACCGTCAAGCCTTCAATTTAAAATTGGCTCAACTTTTGGCTCCACTTTCTCAAATTTGGCTCCAAAAAAATCCAATTTGCGAAAATGGTTGCAACAAGAAAAAAAATTCCAGGGGAGGCCCTGAAATTTCAGTGGGAGACAGTGATGCAGCTTTGACCTCCAATACCGAGGATCCAGGGTTCGAGTTGAAAATGCCAGGACTAGCCCCACAATCATTGCTAGTACTGGTCTAGTATACAGGAAGCATTCATCAAGAGTGAATTCACGAAGCTTGAACCTTCTTCCACAAATTCAATCAGTCTAAAATAAATATATTTAAACTAATTTTACAGTATTACTTGAGGTTACGAAGTATCCTGTGTTTAAACCATGAACATGAAGGTGCATTCATGTCTTAAATATATATCATCAAAATCTTTAACAGACCGTGCAATGACCTTAGGCTATTAATCACTAAATCACTATAGATTTGGGCGTGTACCGTGATTTGCGTTACTGTGGGTACAGTGACAAGGTCAAGGTCATATCAGACTGTATACATGGTACCCGTATACATGTCATATAAATGATAAAGGAACCATCAAAACCAGATGTTAAGCCAACATAAATTAACAAACCTGGACTCCAGTGATTGTATTGAAGAAAAACAAGACGAGGTTTTGGTAAAGCGAGTACAGTCGATCATCAAGGGATGTGTAAAATCTCTGGGGTAGGCAAACTGTTAGGATTCGAACTGCTGTCCACAGCGATATGAACGTCGGTGAACTTCCGAGCATAATGCTTGTCGGTACCATGTACCTTAGTGAGTACGCATGCATAACAACCGACAAGGACATTATCGACGTCTCTGCAATATCTGTCTACGAAAATAAGATGTTTCTCAATAATTTTGGTCATGTGTGGACATAAATAATGTGCCTACTTGGTTGTGTATTTGTTCGCATTTCGAGAATTATGTTCGGTTTTTAAATGCGCAAAACCGAATAATATTTGTCTACACAGCATATCCTCTACCTTACTATAGAATGACAGCCCCGAGTCACGCACAGTCCCGTTTGTTTAAGTTCTTTGTCGACTCATGTATCATCTAAGTGGCTCAATTTCCAAAGAGAGTATAAAACTAACGACTTCAAAATGTCTGTGAAAAGTTATTCTTTTTCCAAAACATTATGGTTAATAAAACCTTGCAAATCGTTTGATAATCAACCATTCATCGTTGATTATTTTTCATTGGGTATCTTTTCTTCTCATGTATTTTCATTTCTTTAAATGTCCTCCTCCTCCTCCTCCTCCTCCTCCTCCTCCTCCTCCTCCTCCTCTCCTCCTCCTCCTCCTCCTCTCCTCCTCCTCCTCCTCCTCCTCCTCCTCCTCCTCCTCCTCCTCCTCCTCCTCCTCCTCCTCCTCCTCCTCCTCCTCCTCCTCCTCCTCCTCCTCCTCCTCCTCCTCCTCCTCCTCCTCCTCCTCCTCCTCCTCCTCCTCCTCCTCCTCCTCCTCCTCCTCCTCCTCCTCCTCCTCCTCCTCCTTCTTCTTCTTCTTCTTCTTCCTCTTCTTCTTCTTCTTCTTCTTCTTCTTCTTCTTCTTCTTCTTCTTCTTCTTCTTCTTCTTTTTCTTCTTGACAAATTGCGTACACTATTTTACATAGTCGTTTGGATTACTGTTATTCAAGACCTTATTTCTGGTTCTTTCATCGTCTTGATCGAAATGAATATCATTTTTTTCTATCGATATCGTGACTTTTCCATTCATAATACTGTGATATCTCCGTAACCAGGCAGTACCTTGAGAAAAAGCCCTTGAGTTTATTTTTTGTCAGTATTAATGCTTTTAGTAGTGTTTGGTAACGGATCAAAGAAACATCGAATCTGCTTTTATAGTAGGCGTTGCTTGAATAATGGTCTCCAAGAGATCATAAAAACTCAATCACAGAGCGTATAGATCTATCAATCGTTCCAATACAAATGAATTGTTTAAATAGCAATACTTCTAATGTCTCCTAATGGATGTTTGATTTACCCTTAGAATGTTGGGTTAAAATGGATTTGTTTGTCGATTGCTTTCCAAAACCTTAAATATCTGCTTGCTTGCTTGAAAGATACTAAGAGAAGCAAATAGGTTAGAGCACAGGCCAGTCGCCAATTTACTTGCCGGCTGGCTTAGATCTAACCATTTGCATAAATACGATGTCGGTTACAACACCATAAGGGTTAACTTCGCTGGTACTCGATTATTACTAAAAAAAACCATAAGCACGCCCATGGATACACGTATATCTAGTTTTAGAGTAAAATATACGAGTATTCAATTTCGATGCGTGTATTTGACTTTGATCGGATTTCATCATTTATGCAGCCCATCCCTGATGAAAAACTTGTATTTGCTTTGGTTAAAGAATAAATGGAACGTAAATCATGGAAGTATTTAACTTTACAAAGGCATTCACCAAACCCCCTTTCTGAATTGTCTAATTTTGAATTTCTATTTACAAAATTTTGTTATTGAATCAATAGTAACTACAGTTGTACCTCCTTAATTATCCATGTTTACATTGAAATTAGAATTACATGAATGAAATGTGGCAAATAAAGATTGATTTCAATTCATAAAAACAATCTTATGGTATAAAATTGAATCTATAATGGCATGTGATCTGTTAAATCTTTGACATTGTTATTCTGACTTTTCGTTATTATGGGCGGAATACCTTTCGGTTATAAGCCATTAATTAAATATATTTCAATGATTCCTTGAGCAAAACCATTCCCGCAAATTATTACCTGGAACTGGTTCAGTTTTCTAAGTGTCACATTCTTATGGCTCAGAGTAACCATGGAAACAACGTCTGATATGCTGTTTGTCTTTGGATTGCAGAACAAAATGAGTTGATATAATATCTGTTATTATTACACTTAATAACTATTGATGTATGAATCAAGTGTTTTCTAAACAATGAGTTGTTTTGTGGGGCTCCCTTATTTATTAGTGAACAAAATACGCATTGGTCAAATCGTGCGTTAACTTGGTATATGTGTTAGGTTGAACGACGATCAATACTCCTGGACAATAGATATGGACACATTTGGTTTGGTTGATCATCTGTGAAATGTTTTGTAAATGGCAATGGCATATTTTGATTCCCACAAGCAGGTCCCAAATCCACCAAAAGAACTAAGTACCTCGAACCGTATATTCCTTCACGCCTTAAATTCCATTGTTGAAATTAATTTCTGTGTTTAAAACCCAGCTTGTGATTCGAGATAAAAGCCCTCGGTAACTTGTAAAGGAGGTTGTGAAGCTAATTTCTGGTGAGCAAATTTATAAACGAAAACAAAATGGTTCATTTTACTAACTATCCCACTATAACTTTAATACTCATGAAAACGGCGTAAATGTTCGACCCAGCTAATCGAGTTTAGGACTCGACCAATAAGTGTTTTTCTATATACATGGTCGTCGTAACATTAGGTATGTAACTTGTAATGACAGTTTGCTTCCAGATGCTTCTGAGATCTACCGCATATAAAATGAGCATTCTTAGAAAGAATGATGCTTCCTGAATACATTATGCTTTCAACAGCTACCTTTAATTGTATATCAAACAACAATTAAAAGACAACGACACATTATGTAGACTTGTTAATCTCCTCTTCTGAAAACACTGGTTAGAACAAATTAGTTAAAATGCATAATTCATTAACTCATCTGTTTTTAACATTTCAGTGTTCGATTATGATGTGTTTGTCACAGATTGAGCGCTTACATGTTGGAAAATAAAACGAAAACACCTGTGGTCACGTATATGTAACCAATGTGAGATTGATATAGCTAAATCATGCAGCCAGACCGGAACTCGAACCGGGACCTCCGCAAACCGTACAAACGCTCTACCGACTGAGCTACCCGGCCTGCTTACGCAAATAACTCTACCTTCTAAACCGAGACTCCTACTACATATGTTTTAACAATGTATGCAATTACCACATTGCCAATTCTGGGAGTAGGGAAATTGAGGAAATGTAAAACGGACCACAACAAAACATAGCGAAATATATTAACAATAAATCTTTTAATCACATACCTACAGTTGTCCGAGAATTTGAAACACCAAGTTAGAGGAGTAGCAAGATATTACCGTCGATCCCAGTGTCCTTTCTTTCTATAGTAGAAAACGAGCGATCATTGGATATGGAGTCCCATAAAATATTTTATTTATTTCAAATTGTCCTACATTTAGCAGTAAAACTCTTACTGCTTACCCCTAAATATCACATTTTGATCGACATACCTGCAGCGAATGACTTAACTCTTTACCAAACGCCAAATTTTCGACTGTCCCAAATTGAAAGAGGTTGCAGACGACATTTCAAAATGTGATGAAATTGGAAAATGATCTTCAAACGGGGCAGAAAACATTGTGGGAAAAGGAGAAATTGCTCTTTAAGAGCAATTATTCCTTTTCCCACAATGTTTTCCAGAGTCGTCTGCAACAAACTGGCCAAATGTCGTTATTGTTTGGTAATGGGTTAAGCAGTAGAATCTTTAACCGCTTAACCCTAAATACCACTCTTTGGTTGACATTCCTGCAGCGAATGACATGAGAAACCACCGTGAATAAAGAAGAAATTGCTTGTGACAAGCAATTTCTCCTTTAGTCACAATGGTTTCTATTCACAATCGTTTTAGATATCTTGTTCATAATTTTGTTTGGTCGTCTGTTATTGCTTTTAATTTTGATCAGTCACACATTAATAAACTGTCTATAATCATACACCGGAAAGCCCTCCATTACTACCAAAACTATTTATGCAAGACAGTAAAGGGTTGTCATGCTGTAAACATGTAACTAAAAAGTATATAATTTAGAACAAAATGAGTAAATTAAAATGTGATCAACGACATACATGTACATGAAATAGTTAAAATCGAGTCTTCCCAATATTTTCTATCAATTCAAAACAGCGAAAAGGTAGATTCCGGTAAAAGCGAGGGATGTGCTTAAAGCTGAAAGCAGAAATAACTTGTCCAGAAAAGCGCTGACAGTTTTCCATGTTACCGGTTGGCTGGTCTCGATATTTTCCTGACAGTCCTCGTGTTCTTTATTCGGAAGCCCATCAATGTCGTCAATGTTTCCCTTTATGTCTGACTTCTCTAGATTGATAATCGATACCACAGTCTTGTTCGTGGCTTCGTCATCCAGTTCAGGCGGTGGGGAGACCTTGCGCCAGCAATTGGTGGTACACAGCCGTTTGCTCTGCGCCAGATTGACCAGTGATACGAAAAACCTTGGAACGGGCTCGCTGTCATTCTTGAAATAGAGTCGTAGATTCAAGATGGCGCCGAGGGTGTTGAGAATACAGACCCCTAGAATAGCAACTAGGTAGTAACTGAACCATGCGATTGAGGAGGCGGACTTGGGCATCGTGTCGGCGACTAGTGTGAGAAATACGGTGATGGCCAGAAGGACGGTTAGACAGAACGAGATCCTCTCACCGCTCTCTGCTGGGATGAGAAACACCAGAATGTCCAGTAGAAACATAAACATAACGGGAATCACAACGTTCAGTATCACAAACCGGGGTTTGCGGCACAGCGTCAACTCGACGTGTACGAGATTATACGAGTTCGAATACCGTGAACTTACCAGGTCCCAGGTACCATCCCCTGTAAAGCTTCGAAGGGACCCGATGTCAATGTTGGGAAGTAGCCGAACCTCGTCCTCTAAATACGTAATTAAGCCAAATGTAAGGGTGCATGTCTGTGTGTCCCAGGGATACTTTTCAACTTTTACTCGACAATACGAGGTGAATACGTCTCCGGGATAAAAGTAGGCCAATCCCCATTTCATGTACTTTATCTTCCAGTAGGTGGCATGGGCAATCCTTTCAAAGTTATCCATGGAATTCTGGAGATATATAGACGGCGCCCAGAAGACATCGTTATCAACAGTCAGTTCATTAACCCCTCCATGGACGTTTGGATCCCACCTGAGTCTGTCGTCAGACCAGCTTATCACCACGATCCCTATACACGAAAACTCCTCGGACGCTTCATCAAACTCTCGAATAGAATTCAGCAAAAACCCTATATTCACGGTCAGGGTCTCTGATTGGTTGTACGGAGGTCGTACCTGACGACTGTAATTTTGCTGCAATGTACTGATGAGTTTACTGACGTCGTCGGCAGTTGCTGCTTCAAGTCCGGGTAGGTTATGTAAGGCACATACTATTACAACCACCAGGAAATACGTGACACGGCTTGCATTCGACATTACGGCAGTGTGATTGTCAGATATCTATAGCACTCGTGATTGTATTCCTTCCGCCCAACAGAACATATGTCAAATACTGTAGCCCAGAAAACAATGTTACTTTCCATTACAAACATACAGTCATATATCATGTGAGGGTAATGACGTCAGATCGGGAATATTTAACTGACCTGTCCTAGAATTATTAACAAAAGAAAGTATTGATTCTATATTACAGGCTAATGGGAGACTATATTGTAGTACTTTCAATGACAACAAAGGCAAAATCGAATGATACAGTTTCGATAGCATAAACCTATCGGAGCTGCTAAAACTATACAGAAAACGTTTCGCTGAAATCTAATATGGTGATATTTCTAGGACTCTTCGAAAAAACAATTGTTTAAATAACATGTCTCTCGCTGAAAGGTATGGTACTTATTGCGCATCTTGAACAAGTCAAACTAACTTTGTCATGGTATCTAATAAGCTATCCAATCTTAACACAGTTTCAATATGCTTAATAGTATACAGTAACATATATAAATTCTGAAAGGCATATGATAAATATTTTTTCAAGAGGCAATCATGTATTGTGTAAAATGACTAAGATTAAAGTCATACTTGCGCTCATTACATTTAAATTGTGAAAGTTCTAGAATAATTGAAAATTAAATTAAAAGTACTTTAAATTTCCTTTTACATAGGAATTGAGACTGTATCAAGTTCATTAGATGCTTTTAAATGAGTGAACACTATAATGTTTGTTTACAATTAGTGCTATAACATAACATAATTTTAACATAATTTTATTTTTCAACAAGGGCTATAACAAGGGCAGCAGAGAAACGAAGGGAAACAAATAAAAAATAGGAATTCTCCATTTTGAATATTCATGTTATTATAATTGGATAAATGACAGTATTTTATGTGTTTCACGTGATTTTTCTAACCAGTTGATCACCACTCATTAATCCGAGGGCTCCTTGCTATTTTAGACGTTAGGCCTACTTAGATGTAAACAATGAAGTTAAATTGGTGGGCACCAAATTTGTGAAAATAGCACTTTGAAAAATAAATGAGACGTAAAATTGTCCTTCTGGCCATCAGCGTATTTCTCATACTACCCAGTTTTGCAGTTTTTCTGAGCGCTAGTATGCTTTTAAACTTAGTCATCTCTCAAATACAGCATAGTATATTCTATAGGAGAACTAAAAGCATTTAGCAATAAAGGAAATTAAATTAGAAAGAAACATTAAGGCTTATCAAAAATATATTCCAACTTGTAAAAATGTGCTATAGATATTGATGCTTTTTCCGATAAAATAT
Organism: Cerastoderma edule; assembly: GCA_947846245.1. NCBI lineage: Eukaryota > Metazoa > Mollusca > Bivalvia > Cardiida > Cardiidae > Cerastoderma > Cerastoderma edule. The sequence continues at coordinate 20,907,483 of OX401405.1, read as the reverse complement.
TAAGCAATGCATGTTGTTTAACAAAACAATAAATATTTTTACAGTCAATTAAGAGATGTAAGTGACGACGGAGAGAAGGTGAGAAAGATAAAGAGATTGAGTAATGGAGATGGAGAAAGATGTGGGAGGGCAATTACAAATAGCACTTTAAAAGATTGTCGGTGCAACCCTGTCCTTGTGGTTAGAGTACATCACTTGAAATCACATGGCACCTCTACGCATGGGTTCAAATCCCGGTGAGGGAGATGATAGATTTTCATGAAAGGTAGTCTCCTGACAGACTTACGGAATCCTGATGGTTTTAATCGGATTGGCAAGCCCTAATGGGCAGTTGTTTATGGGGTATTCCTCCGTCATAAAGAGTCGTCTGTATCGCAACATAACTGAAATTATGTTGACTCGATGTAAAATAAGTATATTTAAATGAATCAGTATGAATTGCACGATTTAAATCGTTGTATAAACATGTTATTGTTTACAATAAACTTATGTTCTGCACCAAATATCACTTTATTCTGTACATGTATGGTTTGGATGTCCATGTAATAGAATATCAGTAGAGATGTTAACTGGAAGTTTAACATAATAATTCTAATTTCGTTATAACGAGAACACGAAAAAAGTGAAGGGAAGTTTTATCACAAGAACTAATCGCAGACTCTATAACAGTTCTAGTGAATATGATATTATTAGGACCGCTACACTTTATCTGCTGCTGCTGAGAGGGGCATGACCCCTTTCCGAATCCCGCGTGCATGATGCTGAGAGGGGCATGACCCCTTTCCGAATCCCGCGTGAATAATACTGAGAGGGGAATGACCCCTTGCTGTATCCGGCTTGCGTGATGCTGAGAGGGGCATGACCCCTTGTTGTATCCGGCGTGCGTGATTTTGAGAGAGGCATGACCCCTTGTTGTATCCGGCGTGCGTGATTCTGAGAGGGGCATGAACCCTTGCCGTATCCGGTGTGCATGATGCTGAGAGGGGCATGACCCTTGCTGTATCCGGCATGCGTGATGCTGAGAGGGGCATGACCCATTGCTGTATCCGGCATGCATGATGCTGAGAGGGGCATGACTCCTTGCCGAATCCGGCGTGCGTGATGCTGAGAGAGGCATGACTCCTTGCTGTATCCGGCATGCGTGATGCTGAGGGGGGCATGACCCCTTGTTGTATCCGGCATGCATGATGCTGAGGGGGGCATGACCCCTTGCCGAGTCCGGCGTGCGTGATGTTGAGAGAGACATGACCCCTTGCTGTATCCGGCTTGCGTGATGCTGAGAGGGCTATGACCCCTTTCGGTATCCGGCTTGTGTGATGCTGAGAGGCGCATGACCCCTTGTTGTATCCGGCGTGCCTGATGCTGAGAGAGGCATGATCCCTTCCTGAATCCGGCGTGTTTGATGTTGAGAGGGGCATAACCTCTTACCGGATCCGGCGTGCGTGATGCTGAGAGGGGCATGGTCCCCTTACCGAATCCGGCGTGCGTGATGCTGAGAGGGGCATAACCACTTGTTGTATCCGGCATGCGTGCTGATGAAAGAGGCATGACCCCTTTCCGAATCCCGCGTGCATGATGCTGAGAGGGGCATGACCCCTTTCCGAATCCCGCGTGAATAATACTGAGAGGGGAATGACCCCTTGCTGTAGCCGGCTTGCGTGATGCTGAGAGGGGCATGACCCCTTACTGTATCCGGCATGCGTGATGCTTAAAGGGGCATGATCCCTTGTTGTATCCGGCGTGCGTGATGCTGAGAGGGGAATACCCCCTTGCCGAATCCGGCGTGCATGATGCTGAATGGGGCATGACCACTTGCTGAATCCGACAATAGTGATGCTGAGAGGCACGAAACCCGGTTGGATCTAGCATGCGTGATGCTGAGAGGTGCATGACCCCCTGATGGCATAGCTCAAGATCTTTGGAGAGAATATATATAAAAGATGTCTTGATGAAATATAGCGAAAAGCAGCTCTTGAAGCAAAGTGGTTTAAGTGTTCGTCAAATTTTCTGAGTATGCTAATGTGGTATGCGGTGGATCTTTTAACTGTGGCAATGCTTTTGGATTCGAATACATACTTATTCATTATAAAATAGGTTCTTAATAACTCAATACGACATAATTCTACTTCAAGTTGCTTTTACCAGTGCGCCTCATACAATAGTGCAGCTGCAATACTATTTTATAAGAAATCAGATTTACCAAACTGTCTTCATATCTGTGAACAAGGACCTTTAAGGAAATCCAGTGTGTGTTTTTGGTTGGGGCTGTAAACATCTACCTTAGTTCATGTTTTGTTGTATAATCTCAAAATCTAGAGTACAATTACAAAATAACGGATCAATGTGTCGAAAGCTAGTTCACTTATTGTTTTGTGTCATCTTATACCACACATCGAACACAATTAAATGTTTGCTAACATCCGGCAAGCTTTTAAAATCATTAACGGAACGGGGGAGGTTGCACTTATTTCCCATTAACAAACGGGTCAAAAAATAGTTCGCATAAACATCAAACACTCTTTATCACATTCCCTATTTCTCTGTTTATAACGAGTCAAAACAGTAAAATAGAGGATAATCAACTCCTTTCGATTGATATAAAAAATATGTCACTTTAATGGGTTGTTATTAGGTTGAAAAAACGAGTTCGTAGGTAGGATTCAATGCGCATTAAGAATGCTGGGTAAATGTTCTATAAATAGATTTTTGTGTCGTCTGCTTTCCAGGACCTTTAATAACTGCTTGGCCGCGCTAAATGACCTTAGCTGTCGATGCGCCTTAAAACACCATTCATTCATTCGTTCAATAACTGCTTGGGTTTTTTTTATAAGGAAATATGATCAGAGTAGTAAACAGATTAGATTACAGGCTAGGCGCCAATTTACTTGGCGGCTGGCCTGGATCCAACCTGTTTGCATAAGCATGAAGTTGGTTTCATCACTATAAGGGTTAAAGTACGCAAGTCGTAAGCAAACATTTTAATGAATGTGTATTTATTTGACAGGACATTGGTTGGTCTCAATGCAAACGGTTCTACCGTCATTCGTGACCATGCCACCCCACTGAGTCTGTTTGGTTTACGCAAACGAACCCAGCTCCGAAACCCCGGATCGGCCATTACTCCTCGCGTTAACCCTTAGAATGCTAGGTACTTGTATAAAAATAGATTTTTCTGCCCTCTGCCTTTCAAAACCTTTAAAATCTGCTTTGAAGAAAGATACTAAGAGAGGCAAAAGGTTTGATTACAGACCAGCTGCAAGTTTACTTGGCAGCTGGCCTGAATCTTACCTGTTTGCATAAGCATGAAGTCAGTTCCAGCACGATTAGGGTTTCACTTCCCTCGATGGAAAATTGTAACTGGTCCAAATTAAATGGACAAATCAACATATAAAACAAAGTAGCACCAAAAGGTATATTTTCGTTAGCGTTTTGTGCAGAAACCATTGTAACACAGACAGTGATTGCTCATAAGGAGCTATATATCATTTTGTGATTCCGTTTTTCTAGGATTTCTCCAACAGCAGATTGGTAGAAAGTTGGTATTGGTATAAATGTCTAAGGGGTTAGTGAAAAAACGTTTCTCCAGCACTGCCAAGCTGGCTTAGCTTGAAAAGCAGCCGATAACTTGAAATAGATACTGTGTGGACCTGCTGAGCATTTACCAGGAACGTAGTTATGTGTGTTTGGTTTAGCTCAATGGTAAAAAAAATTCAATATAATAGTTTCCGTCTATTTCAACTTTTGTGATCATATCGTTGGTATGATGGTTTATTGTCCTTTAATTGATAACAACATTCTACAATATAACCTAGCCACGGACTAGTGAGATTCGCTTGCCAGTGTGGTAAATCATTATAGCAGCCATCCATGGACTAGATCGTACATGTGTGATTTTATTATAGATGCACACTTCCTTTATAACATATAAAAAGTCCTCAGAAATCCCACCAGGGGAAGTACTGAAAAATGCATTTAAACTTTGTGTAAAGTGCGAGTTTTTCTTCTTTGACTGTGTCTGAGGTAGCAATTATCCCAAAGTTTTAATAAGTTTGTATCCCCAGTATCATATAATTTATGTATAAATGTGTATGCTTCTATCATGTCACCTCTACATCTTCTATAGGATAAGGTCGGTAGTTTTAATCTTTTAAGTCTCTCAGGATATTCCAAGTTCTTGAAGCCTGGAAATTGTTTTGTTGCACGCCTTTGTACACTCTCAATTCTGTCTATATCTATTGCTTTAAATGGTCTCCAGGCTGCACCTGCATATTCTAAATGATTGTGCTCTAACGAGACTTTTATATAGGGGTTTGAATGTTTCCTCAGTGAGAAACTGAAATGATCTTCTAATAATTGCAAACGTGCTGTAAGTTCTTTTCTTATAACTTGTTTTATTATTATTTATCATTAATACTTATGGTGTGTGAACTATGAAATTTATGGTGAATTAAGCTAAAGTATAACATTCAATCAAAAGTAAGATTAAGCAAGTGTGGTTGTGTTTAATTTAATATTTTCATTTGCAGTGACGTTAACAGAATAATACCACAATTAAAAATTCTGCAGTCAAAATCAAGGTACATGTGATGATACATGCCTTTTTATCTATTTTCCATTTGTAGGTAAAAATGGATAGTACGATCAAGAGTGCCAGAAGGTCACCTTAATATTGTGGATTCCATACCATTTTGAGCTTCTTCCGTTGTATTGAACAATAAATTGAAAAGTCAGTACTATCAAAATTTCTTAAAATGCGGTGATTCACATGTTCACTGACACGGTTATTTCCAGAGCAAATTGAGGCCATTTCCTATTGAGTGAACCTTTAAATGGCAATGACTTATAGCAATCTCTTTTAATACAGCATTGCTTTGAGAAGAAGTCACAATGCATGAAGTTGAAAGCATGTACGGGACTTCCAAACCAAAGACAAATACTGAAACCTTTAACGAGGATGAACCCAAAACCCAATAAAATGATAAAACGTTAGTTAACTTGTATGAAACCCTTATGTAAGAAGAAAAAACAGTTGAATACTTTTTGGTGACGTAGTTTTCAAAAGGTGTAGGACAAACTTGAAAAGAAGCTGGTTGTTTGTCAAATCGTATTTCTAATTGGTGGTTCATATATAAACAATGGCTGATCTACTGCATATGTTTCTTAAAGTCAAATAATTGTATTGCTGATAACTGTATATTCAAGCCATCAGAGAAATGTAGCCCCAGTCTAGAGCTCTGTTATCTTCCTATGTTATCTTCAAACTAAAACCAAACATTGCCTACAGAGTCCAGATTTCTTCACCTATATGAAGGAAACCATATAGTTTGTCAAAGCAATCTCGCATCGGCAATACTTTCAACGGATCAAGTTTTTGAGCAGGTCCTTATGAGAAGTTTTAAGACAATATGTAGAATAAAATGTGGTTATGGTTTGAAAGAATCACGGAGAAACCAATGATTTTCATCAATTCCTTTCTGGACATACTACAATAATGCATTGCAGAAATATACAAGTGATCAGCATGTAGAAACCAGTCATTCGAGGGTGGAAAGAGATCAAACGGACAACCTTAACATAGATATCCACATTGTTGACTGTACACTTGATAACATTGTGTCAGGTCAACTAGTATATATTGTGTAATTATCTACTATGAAAGGGAAGAAGGCCAATTGAATATGGTTTATAAATACGTTTCGGAATACAGTTTTAAAGGTTAAAGCCAGTCCTTAACCCCAAACTCTCAACTAACATTACGAAATTGGAGAAGCAGCTCAAACTGGTCCGCATTTGCGTTTAACGGCTCCGGTGGATGACAATGAAGGAGATATATTCAAGAAAGAGCTGTGTAGTTTCCCGCCATCACAATATAGGTCTTCTGAGTTATTGAAACTAGCTGACAAAGCTTCCTCGGTAAATGAAATATAAGCGCAGGATGGCTTAAAATGTCACACCAGCTCAGAAATGACAATGCATAGGTATGTTGCAAGCTGGTGAATCCCAGAACCATGTTTCCAGGTCTATTGGGAGGTCAAAAAGTGTTATAGCACGACTTGCAGCATTATTCTGCCAGTCTGGTGATGTTCAAATTCGGAGGGGGGCGTGGACACCATTGGAAAACAACATTCCAGCAAGATCACCTTTTATGGGTTATTGCTTTGCGCAGCCGTATCGTAACCGCACCATAACCAAAGCAGGAGATCCATACCTTGACAGGACTTTGCGTTTCTAGCAGTACAGTAAAGCGGGGACAAGGCGTCCTTTTCACGGTGTCATCATGTCAATGCTGAACAGATATAATCGTTTACGGTTGTGCTAGCAACAATAGGGTTGGCCTATACGTCGGTGGCGTCATGTGGACTTTTCGGATGAGTCGAGGTTCTGTCTGCGATTCACAAACGGGCGAATACGTATATGGCGTCGGCGTGGGGAGAGATACAAATGCAACACTATCTTGGAGCATGTCTTTTTTAGCGGGAGAGCATAGTGGTCTGGGGCTGTGTTTCTTACGGTAGGAGAACATAACTTGTTCCTGAAAACCTGAATGGACATATTGATAAAATTTTGTGCCCTATTGTTGGCCCGTAGAATTGGTCAAAACTGTGTCTTCCAAGATGATAATGTTCGACCTACAAAGCTTGTGTGGCGGTTGACTTCGTCAGACAACAGGGCATCGTGACAATCCAGTGACCTGCGAAATCACCAGATCTCTCTCCCATTGAGTATGTATGGCATGTTTTGAGTAGGCGAGTCCGTGCACGTCACCCAGCACCAGCCAATCTGAAGGAATTAGATGCAGCACTTCAGGAGGAAAGGCAACAGATTCAAAGAGCAGCAGTACGCCGTGTCAATTCTAACGTGTCCCTAGATGTCGTGCATGTATTGCTGCACGTGGAGGTCACACCCGATATTGATTTTGATTGAATATTTGGTCTGTCTTTTAAACGAAATTAAAGATACCCCAATATTGAATTTAGGCGTACCCTTATTTATTAGGCTTAGAATATTCCATGTGTAATTAAATGAGTGTACACTTAATTTTGAAAAGCTGGCAAATAGTAAGAAGGGTGCAATAAAATTGTACTACTTTTGCTGTTTTTTCCACTATGTTTCTTCTTTCATTTCATTTATTGTTTTTTTTACGTTCATAAAACAAATGCAAAACGTACAAAAATACCACATAAATATTGTATTTTTTGTGACATATATTTCGTTTTCCTTATATTTAGGCATATATGGATTTCGGTACTTTATTTAAAGCAATACCTGGGTAATGGAAAACTGGCAATTGCTTTGGTTAAAGAAAAAGAATCTAATTCATAAAATACTAATCATTTCAAAGGCATTCACCGAGCCAATTTTTCAAAATTTGTCTGAGTTTGAATTTATATTTATAAAATGAATATATTTATAAAATGAAAATCAACAATTTTGTTCTTTATTTCATAATAATTACCTTCCTTTAATTTTCAATTTTCACATTGAAACTTAAATTACATGAATGGAGTTGGCAAATACAAATTCCAATCCAGAAAAGATTCTAATAACATGAAACTTGACTTTAAAACGGCATTTGTTCTGTAAAATCGTTAATTTTGTTATTATGACCTTTCTCCATTACCCAGGTCTTACCTTAAGTGATTGTCTTTATATATAAGTTATCTAATACAAAAAGGTGTGTTTCGTTTTCAATTAAAGTTTCATAGAACAAGCTATGACAGATTACAGTCAAACTTGTGTTAAGAGGCCAGCCTATGGGACAGAGTAAATTGGCTGTTTAAGATAGGTTGGCTGCTTAATACAAATTGATGAACACTGTAAATCCAACAATGGGACTTTCTGTAGTGGTTGTTTAAGACAGGTTGGCTGCTTAAAAGGGTGGCTGCTTCACACAAGTTAGACTGTATATCGAATTCTAGCATATAAGAATACATTGACATGAAAAAATATTCTTTGGTTTTAATGGGTGGGTGGGGTAAGTTGACACTTTCAATTTACAGTTCAAAGGAATAAATCAATTTAAGAAGGCAAAATGCTGTGAATGATAAATAAACATGTAGACAGAGTATAGCGCTTATCAAAACATCATTTTTGTGTGAATTGTTGGGGTTTTGTTCCAATTTGGTAGGTATATACAAATAAATGCTATAAATATTCCAAAAGGCCTGAAAGTAGCAATAATAAAACGAGTTTTTAACCAATTTACCCTGAAGGGATTTTGGAGGACTTTTTTCTGTAATCTCTTATACACTCATGATAACTTTAAAATATATTTCGTTTCTGTTGCAATTAGTTGACGGTTGAGTCCATTTTTTTTCATAGGATGACTGGACTATATGGGCAATATATATATTATCTATGTAAATAAATCAAATTGCTTAACCCGTGTCCAAACGCTGTTCGACTGTCCCAAATTCAAAGAGTTTGTAGACAACATTTCAAAATGTTATGAAATTAGAAAGTAATCTTTTGATAGAGTAAAAAACATTGTGGGAAAAGGAGAAATGGTCGTGACGCGCAATGCCTCCTTTCCCCACAGTGTTTTCCAGAGTCCTCTGCAACAATGTGGTAAAATGTTGTTATTGTTAGGTAATGGTTAAAGGAGTCTTAAAAACTTAATCCTTTATAGAATACAATGTCTTACACGGATAAAATGACACGGTTGTTCTAACATAAGTCTAGATAGTTGATTCACTTCCCCCAACCTCGTTCTTTAACGTTTAGCAAAAATCTGGCCCATCTATATTTAATAATCGGGTTTTACATCGCATCAACATTATATCAGCCAAATATTGCGATACCTACCTCGATATGAAAAAGGAGGACACAACACTCAACCGCCCATGAGGGCTGATCAAGCCAGGAAGGACCATCGTCATTCCGTAAGTTACTCGGGAAAATACACAAACAAAAATCTAAATGCCGTCACCGGGATTTAAACCAACGCTGAGAGGGGCTATTTTATTTCAAGATTCCTCCTCTAACCACTAGCCCATCTATCTGGCAGACAATGTCATCCTGTGAAGTCATATGCAAATGGTTAAATAGAAGGGGTCCTGGTCCATGTGTAAACTGCGACTAGTGTGGGTATATGCACGGGCCAGGTCCCCAGGCAACGTTTAAGGGCATATTAAACCAAAATAAGCTATAGCCAATACCGTATTCATCAGACTAATGGCTAAGAGCATTTTGAACCAAAATAAGCTATAGATCAATACCGTATTCATCAGACTGATGGCTAAGAGCATCTTGAACCAAAATAAGCTATAGATCAATACCTTATTCATCAGACTAATGGCTAAGAGCATTTTGAACCAAAATAAGCTATAGATCAATACCGTATTCATCAGACTGATGGCTAAGAGCATCTTGAACCAAAATAAGCTATAGATCAATACCGTATTCATCAGACTGATGGCTAAGAGCATCTTGAACCAAAATAAGCTATAGATCAATACCTTATTCAAGTGACTAATGGTTAAGAGCATCTTGAACCAAAATAAGCTATAGATCAATACCTTATTCATCAGAATAATGGCTAAGAGCATCTAGAACCAAAATAAGCTATAGATCAATACCGTATTCATCAGACTAATGGCTAAGAACATCTTGAACCAAAATAAGCTATAGAACAATACCTTGTTCATTAGACTAATGGCCAAGAGCATTTTGAACCAAAATAAGCTATAGATCAATACCGTATTCATCAGACTAATGGCTAAGAGCATCTAGAACCAAAATAAGCTATAGATCAATACCTTATTCATCAGACTTATGGTTAAGAGCATCTTGACCCAAAATAAGCTATAGAGCAATACCTTATTCATCAGACTTATGGTTATAGAGCATCAGACTAATTAAGAGCATCCAAAATAAGCTATAGAGTGACTAATACCAAAATAAGCTATTACCGTATCAGACTAATGGCTAAGAGCATGGCTATAGATCAATAGTATTCATCAGACTAATGGCTTTGAACCAAAATAAGCTATAGAGCAATACCGAGTGACAATATCCGCTATTCATCAGACTAATGGCTAAGAGCATTTTGAACCAAAATAAGCTATAGATCAATACCGTATTCATCAGACTAATGGCTAAGAGCACTTTGAACCAAAATAAGCTATAGAGCAATACCGTATTCAAGTGACTAATGGCTAAGAGCATCTAGAATCAAAATAAGCTATAGAGCAATACCGTATTCAACAGACTAATGGCTAAGAGCATTTTGAACCAAAATAAGCTATAGATCAATACCGTATTCATCAGACTAATGGCTAAGAGCACTTTGAACCAAAATAAGCTATAGAGCAATACCGTATTCAAGTGACTAATGGCTAAGAGCATCTAGAATCAAAATAAGCTATAGAGCAATACCGTATTCAACAGACTAATGGCTAAGAGCATTTTGAACCAAAATAAGCTATAGATCAATACCGTATTCATCAGACTAATGGCTAAGAGCACTTTGAACCAAAATAAGCTATAGAGCAATACCGTATTCAAGTGACTAATGGCTAAGAGCATCTAGAATCAAAATAAGCTATAGAGCAATACCGTATTCAACAGACTAATGGCTAAGAGCATCTTGAACCAAAATAAGCTATAGAACAATACCTTATTCATCAGACTAATGGCTAAGAGCATCTTGAACCAAAATAAGCTATAGATCAATACCTTATTCATCAGACTTATGGTTAAGAGCATCTTGAACCAAAATAAGCTATAGAGCAATACCATATTCATCAGACTTATGGTTAAGGGCATCTTGAACCAAAATAAGCTATAGAGCAATACCGTAATCATCAGACTTATGGTTAAGGGCATCTTGAACCAAAATAAGCTATAGAGCAATACCGTATTCAACAGACTTATGGTTAAGAGCATTTTGAACCAAAATAAGCTATATATCAATACCTTATTCATCAGACTTATGGTAAAGAGCATCTTGAACCAAAATAAGCTATAGAGCAATACCGTATTCATCAGACTTATGGTTAAGGGCATCTTGAACCAAAATAAGCTATAGAGCAATACCGTATTCAACAGACTTATGGTTAAGAGCATTTTGAACCAAAATAAGCTATATATCAATACCTTATTCATCAGACTAATGGTTAAGGGCATCTTGAACCAAAATAAGCTATAGAGCAATACCGTATTCAACAGACTTATGGTTAAGAGCATTTTGAACCAAAATAAGCTATATATCAATACCTTATTCATTAGACTTATGGCCAAGAGCATTTTGAACCAAAATAAGCTATAGATCAATACCTTATTCATTAGACTAATGGCCAAGAGCATTTTGAATCAAAATAAGCTATAGAACAATACCTTATTCAACAGACTTATGGTTAAGAGCATTTTGAACCAAAATAAGCTATAGAGCAATACCTTATTCAACAGACTAATGGTTAAGAGCATTTTGAATCAAAATAAGCTATAGAACAATACCTTATTCAACAGACTTATGGTTAAGAGCATTTTGAATCAAAATAAGCTATAGAACAATACCTTATTCAACAGACTTATGGTTAAGAGCATTTTGAATCAAAATAAGCTATAGATCAATACCTTATTCATTAGACTAATGGCCAAGAGCATTTTGAATCAAAATAAGCTATAGAACAATACCTTATTCATCAGACTAATGGTTAAGAGCATCTTGACCCAAAATAAGCTATAGAACAATACCTTATTCAACAGACTTATGGCCAAGAGCATTTTGAACCAAAATAAGCTATAGATCAATATCTTATTCATCAGACTAATGGTTAAGAGCATCTTGAACCAAAATAAGCTATAGAGCAATACCGTATTCAACAGACTTATGGTTAAGAGCATTTTGAACCAAAATAAGCTATAGATCAATACCGTATTCAACAGACTTATGGTTAAGAGCATCTTGAACCAAAATAAGCAATAGAACAATACCTTATTCATCAGACTAATGGCTAAGAGCATCTTGAACCAAAATAAGCTATATATCAATACCTTATTCATCAGACTGATGGCTAAGAGCATCTAGAACCAAATAAGCTATAGATCAATACCTTATTCATCAGACTTATGGTTAAGAGCATCTTGAACCAAAATAAGCTATAGAACAATATCTTATTCAACAGACTAATGGTTAAGAGCATTTTGAACCAAAATAAGCTATAGAACAATACCTTATTCAACAGACTAATGGCCAAGAGCATTTTGAACCAAAATAAGCTATAGATCAATACCTTATTCATCAGACTAATGGTTAAGAGCATCTTGAACCAAAATAAGCTATAGAGCAATACCGTATTCAACAGACTTATGGTTAAGAGCATTTTGAACCAAAATAAGCTATATATCAATACCTTATTCATTAGACTTATGGCCAAGAGTATTTTGAACCAAAATAAGCTATAGAGCAATACCGTATTCAACAGACTTATGGTTAAGAGCATCTTGAACCAAAATAAGCTATAGATCAATCCCGTATTCATCAGACTAATGGCTAAGAGCATCTAGAACCAAAATAAGCTATAGATCAATACCGTATTCATCAGACTAATGGCTAAGAGCATTTTGAACCAAAATAAGCTATAGATCAATACCTTATTCATTAGACTAATGGCCAAGAGCATCTAGAATCAAAATAAGCTATAGAACAATACCTTATTCAACAGACTAATGGCCAAGAGCATTTTGAATCAAAATAAGCTATAGATCAATACCTTATTCATCAGACTGATGGCTAAGAGCATCTTGAACCAAAATAAGCTATAGATCAATACCGTATTCAACAGACTTATGGTTAAGAGCATCTAGAACCAAAATAAGCTATAGATCAATTCCTTATTCAAGTGACCAATGGTTAAGAGCATCTTGAACCAAAATAAGCTTTAGATCAATACCGTATTCATCAGACTGATGGCTAAGAGCATCTTGAACCAAAATAAGCTATAGATCAATACCGTATTCATCAGACTGATGGCTAAGAGCATCTTGAACCAAAATAAGCTATAGATCAATACCTTATTCATCAGACTAATGGCTAAGAGCATCTAGAACCAAAATAAGCTATAGATCAATACCGTATTCATCAGACTGATGGCTAAGAGCATCTTGAACCAAAATAAGCTATAGATCAATACCGTATTCATCAGACTAATGGCTAAGAGCATCTTAAACCAAAATAAGCTATAGATCAATACCGTATTCATCAGACTGATGGCTAAGAGCATCTTGAACCAAAATAAGCTATAGGTCAATCCTTATTCAAGTGACTAATGGTTGAGAGCATCTTGAACCAAATTCGTTATAAAGGTCAACACTTTATTCAAGTGACACTAGCAATGTGCAGCAGAGAGCAACTTCATGACTTTCTTTTATTCCTTCAAAGCAAGGAAAGGAACCTATACTCAAAACTTGTTTGACATTGTACTTTTCAGAGAAACAAAAGGTTTTCAGCACCTTTACCAACTGCAGACAACATTTTTTTACTTGAAGCAGATGACTTTAGAAAACCTTTGTAATTTCGATTCATAAATCTCCTGCATAAAAGAACACAGAAACAAGTTTTTTTACACATTGAATATATTTAATTGCATCTTTTTAAAACATCTTCTGTTTACAAAACATCTTCTGTTTACAATCCATTTATATATAAATTAATGATTTATGTTCCTTATTAATTCGAATGCCTAATGCGCAAATCAAAAATACACAGCAAAAGCTCTCTTAACATGATTTGATGAAAGATGTCATTTGCTAAAAAAGTTTTTTCACTATTAACCAGTACACAAAACAGGCACACCTTGCTGTGGTCATTATCCTAACCCAATTTCAATATACTTTATTTCACTAAGTGACTGTTACAGAAAACAAAAAGGTGATTTAATATGAAACACATATTTGACAGGGCAGTATAATTGTATTTTGTCATTTGGGTTTCAAGATGTCCAAATCTCAGCTTGTTTCAGCCTGGGATGAAGACTTTTTGGAACCAATCATCCATATAGGTATGATGAATACACATGTACACATACGCACCCACACCTACAATTCAATTTCTTTTATTTCACTCAATTCCTATTCAAAACATAAAAATTAATTTAGATTTCACTCACAAAAATATATTATAAAGCACATAATAATTCAAGAAACCTCTGTGACAAACAGAAATCAATTTCCATAGAAAATACCACAAATAATGTTTTTCATATTTGAAAGTCCCAAAGTCCAGTAATGGAGATCATCTGAACAAGTTTAACTTCAAATCCTGGCCGAGAAGATACTTTCTGTCTTCAAAACGATTAAATGATATTAGAATGCTTCTTGATAATGTTTGCATTAAGGAAATTTTGGAGAACTTATTCATAACTGAGATACCTTTTAAAAAAGTGTTCAAGTCATGAAATAAACTTCATTTCTGTTCTATTTAGTAATAAAAGGCAATTGGCATGCACAAGATGTTAAATACGGACTAAAAAATAAATGCATGTAAATGTATCTAGATATGATAAATCATAAGATGAAGGAGTTTCGATAAATCAACACATAATCTGCTCTTAAATAATACATAATTCATAAATAAACATTAACAAAGAAAGGATGAATTGAAAGGCAAACATAACACAAATAACATAAGTCAAATCAAAGATAAAGATTTCAATATCTACAGCTAATGCAGCAGAAAAAATAAAGTTATTGTTACAGAATAAGGGACTAGTTGTGAAATAAAAATGTTAAAACTTTCATATAAAAAAGGTAAAGGTAGAGTTTAGTCCAATATCTATGCTGGGCATATTCAGGCGACTTTTACAATTACCTCCCGATCACTGGGTTACAAGCCGACCATTTATATATGGCGCAAATGCGGCCACAGCACACTGGTTTATTCCCTCACAGGTACCCAGTTATACAACTGGGTGGAGAGAAGCAATGTGGGATGCATTTTTTACTCAGGAAAACCAATGATCCAGCCGGGATGTACGCCTTTAGTGTCAAACCCAGTATCCTCTCATGTCTACCTAATCTATTTGGTATATGTGTAGCTCTAATGACTTAGAAAACTGAACGACAGGAAATCAGAAGAGAAAACAATTCCAAATTCATAATTATGTTTTGCAACATATTGAAACTACAAAAGCCATTGTATGATTGTTTCAAATGTTTTAAGCTTTCAGGAATACAACTTAAATATGGGAAAATGTATTGCAAATTATCAGTCCTCTGCTACAAAATTATCAGTTCCATTATCGGAGGTAGATCCTGGGGACAGAGGTCCAGGACTACTCTGAGACAATGACTCAAATGTGAAGTCTGGAGATAAAGTCAGTTCTGCTGTACCTCTGTCATACAGCGTTGCCATGTACGGTGGGCTGGAGGGCCTTCTATCATCCACTCCTGAAGTGGATGGTGAAGTTGACTCAAACGTCTGGTTTAATGTCCAATTAAGTGATAATTGGGGGCTTTCCTCTGGTAACAGTGACGTCATTCCAGCATAACTTGAAGTCTGAGGTGGGACAGGCTTGGTAACTTTTTTGACATCAGACAAGTTCTCAAAAGATGTGCCTTCTGTGATAGCTTGTTCTTTTTCAATGGTAGAATTTGGAGTTAAATCAATCTCTTGGTTATCTTTATTCAAAAAGTGATTATCTTTATTCTTTTCCACTACATCAACATTTTCTTTAACCTTGTTATTTTCACCAACAGCATTGACATTATCTTCAATTGTGTCAACTGTTTCTTTCGCAAAATGAATGTTTTCTTCCATCACTTCCTCATTAATATCCACAGTTTTATCATCTTCGGAATCTTCTTTTTCTGCTAAAATGATATTCCCTCTAAAACCTTCATCACTAGCTTCATTGTATTCATAATTTGATTGTTCCTTTGCTTCATCAAGTCCAATCTCTTTAGATTCTGTTATAAAGTCATTGGAGTCATTTGATGAATGGTCTGTTTTTATACTATTGTTTTGGAATTCTGATTGAACCTCATTTTGTTTTTCATCTTCATATTCATCACTGCTAGAATATATTGGCGACTTTAATTCCCTCTTGTCTTTCCTATCATCATTCTCCTGATCAGATATGTTTATTTCATCAGCATCACTTTCACTATCTATGACTTGAAGATGTTGAGAAACATCACTATCAGAGTCTCCTGTTATGTCTATATTTTCATGTTCTACATCTTCATTGAAATCAATAGTAGTGTCTGAATCACTGTTGGAAATTACCCTTTTAGAACACAATTGGTTTATTGAGTTTGAGGTCTTTAAAGTAGAACCAGTAATGACAACATTTTCATTATCAGAATGCTCATCAGATGACCCAACAACATCTATATGTTTTTCTTTGTTCCTTAGTTGATCGACTTTTTCTCCCCTTTCAGTATCATTCAGTTCATTTGCATAGATATATGAATCTGAATCTGTGTCTGATATTCCTTCTACATCAATGGCTTTCTCTGCATGAGGTGCATTTTCTACATGTGTAACATCAACATCTGAACCTTCAGAAAGCGTCTCTACATCAACTATGTCTATATTCCGATAGCCGCTACTTGTCGGGGATTCATAAATATTTGGTGATATATCTTTACTGAAAGAAGAATTAGAAACATTTGGAATGGACATTTTATGATTACCTGTACGACCCAAGTGGTCTACAGAACTCCCTGCCTCCATATTATCTTGACTTTTAATGAGTAAATTGATACGGCTTTCAATGTCGGTGCAAGATGTTATATCACTTGATTGAATATTGCTTTCATCATTAGTATTATAGAGTATTGATTTATTCTCCACAGATCCAACAGAAGAATGAGCCATAGTATGTCCAGCATTTACTCCTTGTGAGTTTGTACTGGATTTTTTATGACCATGTGGATGCTTCTTAAATATTTTGGGGGGTACTTGAGCTGTATTAATCACACTGCTTTGCTGTGAAGGAATAACAGGAAGATTTTTAGTAATTCTTTCTAACTCCTCATCAAAGGCGGCCGACTCTAGTTCTGATAGCTCAACTAACTCCAGAGTATTCAAGCCATCTTTTTTAGTTCTTTCTGAAGCCTTGTCTGTCAAAAAATCGTCTGATCTAGAGTCTTCATCATCTTTATCAATATTTAACAACCCATGATCTGTATCACTGTCTAAATCAGAATCACTTGTACCCTCTGGTAGCTGCTTCTTTAATTTCTTTGTTCTTGACTTGTTTTTCTCTGTTTTATCTATAACAGACACAGGGTCTATTTCTTCCTCTGAATCAGGTGCAATTGTGCCAACTGCATCTTTGATTGAGCTGTCAAGATATGTATATTTTCTCATCAGGTTGTCCAAATCTTCCTTGCTATGAACTCTACTTTTCTTAGATTTAGACTTCTTTTTTGTCTTTTTGTGTTTTTGATCTTTCTTATGTTTCTTTTGTTTGTGTCCATTATGAGTGTCACTTTGTCTCTCTCTATCACTACTTCTGCTCTTACTATGTTTTTTGCCACTTTTATATTTAGAACTCCTTTTCCTATATTTAACAATTTCAATGCTGGAATGACCTGACCGGCTCTTCTCTTTTCTTGATCTTATAGAGATATGTGATTCATCATCAGACACTGTGTCGGTGCTGGACACAGATAGGGACCTGAATGGATTGGCTTCATAACCAGGACGCTTAGAAATCGAACTCTCAGGATGAAGGTAGTGATATTTCTTATGCAAATAATTTGAGTAATTTTGAAGTGTTGAACTAACTGGTGATTGGGAAAATGACCTCGATCTGGACCTCGACCTGATATTTACACTGTCAATATCTGCCTCAGGAAGTCTTTTATGTGTACTAGAACTACTTTTTGAGGTGCTCCTTGAAGTCTTCTTTCTCTTCTTTTTATGATGTTTACCACCGGAGGTAGATGCTTCCTCTTCATCACTTTTCTTTCGCTTCTCATTTCTCTCTTTCTTATCATCTTGAGACTTCTTTCGTTTCTTCCTTTTATGCTCTTTCTTCACTGGATCTGTTATATACGTCGTACCTGTTATCATGAGCTCAAAGTCACTCTCTTCTGCTGATGAAAGTCTGATAGGAGTTCTTTCCTCCCAGGGTTTCTCATAATCCACAATCATGACATCACTTGCATGTGAATCTGTGTCCGATTCTAGAAAGGAAATAGGTTCTGACTGCGAGTTGGACACAACAGGAGGGGCACTGATAGAGGGACCAGGATTTAAAAACTCGAAACCAGGTCCGGTGTTTGGAGTGTTAAACTCATGTATAATGTCAAATAACATTGCTGATGAATTTCTACTGTTGGTTGGAGATAATCTACCACTGGTACCAGCATCTCCAAACCGAATCAATGAGTAGGCATTAGTAGATGGTGTAGGGGAATCCCAGCCTGATGTTGATGTACTGGTGCTGGGTGCAAGGCTGCAAAAGGAAAAAATACATCAGAATCTAAAAAAAAAAAAACAGTGGTCTTTACAAAGGGTCATACTATCTATATGGAGCAACTTTGACATGAATACATACAATACATCACTAACAATGTGTATATATATCATATGTATGAATGTATATGGGCCAGAGGCCATAAATACAAGAACAAATTGAATTGAATTAAATTGAATAATCCTTTTTCATAAGTAATTATTAGACATATCCCATTGGGACGATTCTAATGAGTACCCACAGTAGAAGAATCCGAAACAAGAAAAAAATATAGCAGGGAGATATGCCTTTTTATTCTGAGAAAGATAAACATAAATCCACAAATAGACAACTTTGATACGAAAGGTTTAATAAACCACTGTTAAAAGGGGAAAAAAATATTGTTATTGCTTTTTTCCTAATTGCTTCCTACTCAATACCAGAAAACGCGATGAAAGGGTGGGTCAAATCATTACCTCAAGTTATCTCTATCTATAACTTTCTATGTTTTCCAAATTTGTCTCAGATAACACATTAAAATGTAAAAGTAAGAGAAAAAGAAAAGATTTGAAAATGGATAATTGAAAAATTGTTTTAAAAGAATGTTACAAATGGTGAATGGCTAGTTAAGGATCTTGTTTAAGCTATTTTTTACATACCCAGGATTCAGTGCATGATTATAGTACACGTTTCATGTTTGTGAAAGACTTTTGTTTTCATTTTATCATATTATAATTTCCCAATTACTGAGCATGTTTGGATTGGATAGCTTAATTAATGCAATAATCTCCGAATTGAATTAAGGACTTGATAGATAAAACAACTTGATATAGTAAATGATGCCTTCAGGCAATTTAAAAGACATCGATATCATGTAAAATATTGATTTTAATATAAGGGCATAATTTAAGCAGACAAAAGCATCCCTTTTCTTGATCTCTGCCTGTGCTGTGCATGTTAACCCTTATAGTGCTGGAACTGACTTCATGCTTGTGCAGACAGGTTAGATCCAGGCCAGCTGCTAAGTTAATTGGCGACTGGCCTGTGATCTTACCTGCTTGCTACTCTGAGTATCTTTCCTCATCAAAATTAAGCTGCTACTTAAGACTTTAGAAAGCAGTCAACACAAAAATCTAATTTAAGGAAATTACCCAGCATTCTTAGGGTTAAAAAAAAAATAACTTACCGGCTATAAGGCTGGTCAAATTGAAACTCTGAGAGGTCATTATGGGCTCTGGATCTCGATATGGGCGGGAACCCGAGATATGTTGGGTTCCCTGCAGTCAGTATGCTCCTCTCCCAGGGGTCCAGAGAGGATTGGGCGTGAGCTGGGGCACCAGGATACATGGGGGAACTAGATCCATGCTGATCCGAGGTGGGAGATACAACTATCACATCACTGTCATTACCATCATCGTCTTCATCATCACCTGAAAAAGCATCAAAGTATATTTTACAATGGAACCTTTTAAAAGGCTTAAATCTTCCAACTTCCAGCAATTGTTTACAAGAGTTTAACCCTTATTGTGCTGGAACCGACTTCATGCTTATGCAAACAGGTTAGATCACAGGCCAGTCGCCAAATAAATTGGCGGCTGGCCTGTGATCTTACCTATTTACTACTCTGAGTGTATTTTCTCATCAAAATTAAGCAGATAACACAAAAATCCAATTTTAGAAAATTACCCAGCATTCTAAGGATGAAGAGCCTGATTACATGGCACACTTCCTCTCACAGTTAACCTCTTTTGAAACTTTTACTAAGGAATCAACCTAAAATACCTTGTAAAAAGTAAAGGGTTACACAAAGTCCAAAAACAAGGTCAATATAAACAAAGGACCACCAATTTCACAGGTGCTCTGAATAAAAAAAATGACTAGTAAACCATAACAATAATCAATCTCATGATGTACTCATTTAGTGGATATTTAGTAAAATTGTCTTGATGATATGATTCTAATGAATACCAACAACAGCAATTTATTTAGTGTGGGTAAAAAAAATATAGGAATCATCCAATATAATTAAGACAGATGAGAGCGAACAAAACAGGATAAAGAGAAGAACTAAAGAATCTAGCATTTAAATATGCCCATTGCCTCCTCAGGGTTTTCCTTGACAACCTACTTATAAAGGATATGACCTCGAAAAATTTATAGATTATTATTTCCATTTCACAATTTCATAAATCAGGGGTCAAAAATCCCCCAATTAGTATGAATTAAGGGTTCAAGGAAAAAGCCTGCCTATTATTTGAAGCTCTAATTCTACTTACGATTTGCATTGACCCCTGAATCTGATTCTGAGTCATGGTTGAGAGATGTCTCTTGTGGCTCATATGTCACATGTCTGTCATAGGCTGCCATCATGTGTGGAGATTTGGCAAACTGGAGGAACTCCTCCATGAACTGCCGTGTACGACGACCGATGAATGGGTACAGATGCTCATAAACCTCATCACTATCGATAGGGAACCGCTTTATGAGTCCCATAATCAACTCTAATACAAAGGCCACCTGGGAACCGTGACCCTCCAGTAGAGCATTCAGTTCTCTGTTTAACCAGGGTACCAGTCTATGTGTTTGAGCTGGATTGTCTCTAAAGAATGTCGGCGATGTTTCTCGTACACGTCTCCTTGTGTTGACCTGATGGTCTTGTTTTACCTTTAACTTTTGTTCGTAAATGGATCGTCGGAACTCCGAGTTGGCTGGCTGACGCATCCGTCTCAAGTTAGGTATGGGTACATGTCTGGATGGTCTCTGTAGGAGCCGACTCTGTCGCTCTCTCTCCCATAGGTGTGCAAACGCGTACCTGTGGTCAGTGACTGTTGTCCTGAAACAGAAATAGATGGTTCAGTGCAAGACTAGTACAGACAGTAAGTCTTCCACTACTTGAGAAGAACTTTTAATATTCTTGCAATGAAGCCTCAAAGCCTCAAGCTGTTCTATTTTTCTAAAATGTTGATCTTTCATTTCTGTTCAAAGTATAGATTTTAATTGCCATTTGCAATGTTTTTACAAATTTGGGGGTATTTATTTACTTTATTTACTCAATCAGTATGGGTTTAACATTGCATGAACATTTTTTCATAATGTCATTAGATCATTGCGTTCTAAACAATTTGTAGCCAACGCATAATGGATTTATTGACAATATTGCCATTGAATTCATAAAAGTAACTCTTTTGTGAAAATATATTCTAATTTCATCCGCTGCAAAGGCTTCTTAAGATGAAAAATGCATTTTCAAAGGTAGATTGCATTCATGAAAGACATCCAAACTAATGGATAAACAACTTTCCCATTAGAGGAATT
Source organism: Cerastoderma edule (assembly GCA_947846245.1). NCBI lineage: Eukaryota > Metazoa > Mollusca > Bivalvia > Cardiida > Cardiidae > Cerastoderma > Cerastoderma edule. The sequence goes on along the minus strand of OX401405.1, from coordinate 20,885,758 downwards.
TTTGGATATCTGGCTAACACCAAAGAATTATAGAAAGCAATTTCTTTAAAATTACAAAGTGAAAATGTAAGTATCAAACTCCGGTTTTAAAAATAGATATTGGCCATTTTACCTGTATCTAAAATGCTGTCCATTCCATGCATCTGCATGAATATCGAATGCTGCTATCCCTGTGGTTGGTGGTGGGCGCTGCACCTGGTATTGGTCGTAGTCATCTAGGGATCTTACATTATGTATTATACTCTTAAACGTCTGTTTACAGAGGGGACACTCCGCTTTCACTTTCGACCATTCTTCAAGACAGACAAAACAAAACATGTGAAAACAGCTGTCAGTAAATGATTTGTTTTCAAGCTTTCCGAGGCATATTGCACAGTTGGGTTCAGGGGATGCAGATTTTGGCCTGCTAATTGAGGCATCATCATTCCCATGATGTGTGGAGGTCGATGCTGCTGCATCGTTTAACTGAGTTTCATTGTTTGTTATTTGAGGTGGTGGTCTTGAATCATCCACAGCTTCTGTTGTTATGGCAGACTGTTTACCCAAGTCTATCTGTAATCGCTTTTTTCTTGTAGGCCCCCTTTGTCCTTTTTTCCTGGATCGGTCCATTGCTTTAAATAGAAAGAAGTTGATTCAGAAAGAACCTGGCTAAATGGCATTAATTACAAAATTGAATTTTAGTTAATTTTAGGGAATTTCGCATTAAGAAATAAAAACAAATTTTTTAAAGATCGTAACAAAGGAAAGTTTATTCAGGTTAAAAGTATTGCTTGAAGATGGCCCTTTTTTGTAAGGTTGGTATATACAAATTCGTGCTTATGCTTCAGATGACGGTTACAAGTGATGAATCACAAAACAAAGTTGAGACATCAATAAAGGCATTAATTGCCGTTAAACAATTAAACAAGAGGGCCATAATGGCCCTAGAACCGCTCCTCTGAGATTACCACCTATTTGAAGAATAGTAAGAAACATTACTTTAAACTTTTAAACACGGCAATCGCAAAAGCTCACCTTGAACACTTTTGCTCAGGTGAGCTAAAAACACTAAATTAAGTTTTTCACACTTCAGTCAGCATGCTCAATGGAAGTTTGTCTGAAGCAGAAAAATCATCACCTAGTTCTTACAAAGTAAATATGAGGAATATCTATATCCTATGTTTATGGATCGATTAAAATGGATTAATTAATAACTGTGAGTAATGTCATTTGATGTTTAACTTTAATAATGGATATATCGGTCTTCAAATGGTGCAACAAAAATCTTGTCACATCGTCCTCCATTAAATGAATCGTTCGAAAGATTAACTCAACAGGAGATATTGCCTGATGCAAATTTTTCTCAATATTTCCTGATTGAGTCAAATAAGTTTGATCTAATCCCTTCACTTACTGTGTAAGGAATCCGAGATGATCAGGTTCAATTTCTGCAAAACAATTCCATCTTTTTATTCAACATAGAAGAGCATAAAGGATCGCATCTTATGAAAGACCCTCCTACAACAAATTGGCCTGACATCCAAGGTGATCTTCTAAAAAACAACACAAAAATCCCTACAAAACATCAGCTGTTCGAGATGGTTATAGTTATTGTGTCAACTCAAGCCATCATCTTTCTGTTAGAAATTAATTCAGTTTCATTTACTTTAATGAGTAATTAGCGTCAGAAAATTTACCTTGTTTCGTTTCCTAAACCCTCATTTTGAGGTTTATTTCGTAAGAAAGACAGAACAATCTCAAGACTATAATCTAGACATGCTTGTTGTAAGCCTTGCGTAGATTGGTCTGTGACTCGTCACCTATCCAATCAAATTTCATCTACTTTGAACCAAATGGGCTAGATTTATCAAAACTAGAACGTGAGCTGGGACGGGGTAATATCCGTATTAAGAAATCATCTAAATAGTGTCTTCGAGTGAAATACTTTTCGATAAAATATCTATATTTTCTTTGTGTTATTTTTTCTTTACTTTTACGAAAACTTTCAACAAAACATATGAGGGATTTCGATTACTTACATTTCTCATTGCACAATATTTTCTCGAGTAAAAGACAACCGAACTAAAGAGTTGGTTTTCCGATTGTTCGTCATGTGTCAGATTGTGAATAAATCGAACCGGGCACCAGGAATGAAAATGTAAACAACACGTTTTGACAGCTCTGGACAGCAGAAATCCACAGCCATGAATCTGTACTGTTATTTAATGGTTTTATTGCCTTTATTGTGTGAAAGCTTTCGACAGCTTGACACATGGAAGATAGAGGAAGGCAAGCGACAATATGACGTTATTGAAAGGAACACAAATATGCCCAAATATGGCCAATGTTGGACCAATACACTTGAAAGCCTGCAGGCTGATTGTAGAACTGTGACTGACGAATTACAAACCAGACTATCCCTCGCCTATCTGAACTGCTTTTTAATGACTCAGGGAAGAAAGCCGTATCTATGTGAGAATGGGGAGTCTCTCCAGTCTTGCACTAAACACCTTGCCGATGCTGACCGGTCTTCACTTGCCACATTCTTTACTCACACCCACAATATATGCTACTTCTTACAAGCCCAGTTGTGGCATGAGAACACTGAAAATACAATCAGTAGATTGTCTTCTAGATCAGATGAAGTAGCGATACAGCTAGAACAATCAAGTCTACTTCAGCTGGATATAATTCAGCAGCAGAACCGGTCGCTGCTTAACCAGAAACATCTATTAGATCAAACAACAAATCTTAGTTCTGTCATAAACGAATCCACAACAAATATTCATGGTTTATTCAATGAATTCCAACAGACAACTTTTGAGCAGAGGGTTCTCATTAACGAAATATTTGACAGGGTGTCCAGGATTCAGTCGACACTTATTGGAGAGGTTACTGGGTTTTATTCTGTTCTAATCTATACACTGGCTATCTCAGTAAGCTACTTGCTCACATCTACTGCAAGAACAAGTTATGCTAGATTCCTTCTTTTCGGAATTGTGACATTGAATTTCCTAGTAGAAAAGGAAATTTATTCATTGATTGTTGACCCGGCAGAGAGCTTAACAAGAACAGAGGAAGCTGATCAAAATGTAAGAATCAAAATGAAACAATTTCTTCAACAACTACACTTATTTTTGGAATTCAAACACTCCAAGGTTCAAGAGGTGATGGAAAGCAGAGCCTTTCTTCAAGTATTTCTTTTCTATACATGCACTATTTCTTATGCAAACTCCGCGCAGGAATACTTCCCTTCGCTACACTTCAGTACAATATCACTGCCAACATAGAAATCATGTGACGACAGATACAGTCATGTGACCCAAACACTATAACTGAGACGCAAACAAAATTGGGTCTCTATGACATATTTCAACCTGCCATGCTTTGAAAATGAACGAAGAATCAAATTCATACATAACTTTGACAATATTTAAGGGTTTGGAAAGCAGATGACACAAAAATATATTTTAAAAAAATTACCCAGCATTCTTAGGGTTAATTAGACAAAATATATTTGGTTCCTGGATCATAGGATTCTAGAAAATCATATAGATACCAAGTTTGTCTCAGCTTGTCTTTCACTTTGAAACATGGTCAAGTAACAATTTTAGTTATAATTCTACTACATTTTGCTCCCCACATTTGGGGAAGCTGTTATCTAATTGGGTGAATTCTTACCTTGAAATCGCAATACCTATCTCGCGGGAGAATAAGCCACAGGGTTTGATTTTCTTGACAGGTATTCAACAAATTTGTTCTTCTCAGATGCGTTGTAGTTTCAGTAGATAGGGTCTTTTTATAACTCTTATAAGCCAGGCATCATATTAACACATGTATAACTGAAAATAACTTAATAAATTGGATCTAGCAAATTGTTGAACAAATACCTATGAGCTCATTAATTCTATCTTCAAAATGATTTGAATGTTCAATGGTGCATACAGATTAAAAGTTGAAGTTAGGTTGTATGCATAGATATTGGTTTTGGTTACCTCTAACGGGCATTAGTTCATTTATCAATACGAATAGGGCCAGTGGTAAACCCTTTCCCAAACAACAAATTTTCGACTGTCTCAAATTAAAAGAGTTTGCAGACGATATTTCAAAATTTGATGAAATTGGAAAATATTCGTCGGATAGAGCAGAAAACCTTGTGGGAAAAAGGAAAAATTGCTTGTCACAAGCAATTTCTCCTTTTCGAAAAATGTTTTCTAAAGTCGTCTGCAACAAAGTGGTCAAATGTCGTTATTGTTTGGGAAAGGATTAAGGTGGTGGACTCAGAACTCGGGAGTCCTGGGTTTGACCCTAACTGATACCTCTGGTTTGTGGGAGTGTGGTTTGACCCTTACTGATACCTCTGGTTTGTGGGAGTGTGGTTTGACCCTTACTGATACCTCTGGTTTGTGGGAGTGTGGTTTGACAAGACACTTAAGAGCCTAAGCTTGATACTGGTGAATCCAGAAAAGCTGTAATATGACAAATAATTGTCGACAATGCATTACATTCCATATAAACAACCAACTAACTAGACTACATTAATGCAGATTTCGTCATGAATCAATCTATTTACAGGAGAGGGCATACAGATATCAGTGGGCTTGTCGTCAGGTATCGGGTGTGTGTAGTTTGATTGTCCTTGTGTGGTGTTCATACCAATACAGAGATTATAATGCAATCAACAATCAACTTCTCCTTGATATCCATTCACAGAACATAGAGCTTAAACAGGCTTTACAAGGTAATGTAACCAATCACCTAGTATCAACCTATTGGGGGTCTTGATAATGAGGGTACTTTTCTAGAAATATTTCTAAAACTACATTGTATTAGACAATTTCTATTGCTATGGGTAGTCAAGGAATCGTGTTGTTGGGATAATTCTAATGAATATAAAGAATATTAGGTAAGTTAGAAGTTAGAATATGTTTTTAACGTGTGGACCTCAAATACATATAAGGTTCCTTGACTGTTCCATGTTCAAAGCATCAATATATGACAATTATAATGTCTAGAGAAACTTTGTGATTAAGGTATGAATCATTGTTATAAAAGGGGGATATTTTTAGTGCAATAATAAATAGCTAGAATATGATCATTTCAGAACGGAGGAAAAGAAGCAAAGAGAACAGTTTCACCAATGACCGACATATAGCAACCATTTCGAATAATATCAACTTAGAAAGTAAGTAGTAATCTTTACAAGCTGACAAATGGCATACTTTTTTTAGCAATATCTCAACAACAGAGAATGAATCATTGATTTATTTACAAGAATAATCTAATGATTAACAATTATATAAGTGTTAAAGTAAACATGGGTATTACATCTCGAAATAGATGTCTTTTTTTAGATTAAGTTAAGATACCAAAGCGATGCATCAGTTTTGAAAGTGACATCGTTTCATCTGCAATTATGAAAACATAATGGCTCTCTTTGAACCAAATTAGCTATGAATAGTGACTTTTCATTTTGTTCAATACGTCAGTACCGAAATCGTTTATGTTTCATGGCACTTTTATTTTTCCATTTTTCATATATGAAGAAGCACCGTGAAGCAAACAAAGATACTTTTTTTTGTATACCTCGTCAATATAATTGGTGATTGTTTTCAATTTTGAGTTGTTACAAAATTCAACAAGAAAAAAAAGGTAATTTGCTCCATTTCAGCTGGAGAATTTGATTCTGAATCAAATATTGATGACCATGGTTACCATAGTAACACACACATTTCCTTAGAAACAAAAGTGAAGGATAAAGCATCTCCTCAGCCCATTAAAGAGAATCATCTGGATGTGGACACTGGGTCAGAGTCAAGTTTTACCACAGCTTTATCAGGAAATATGGCTGAAAGGTTAAGGCCTTTAACAAGGTCATCCTCAAGATCATCCTCAAGGTCACCGACCTTGCAAACAGAATTAGGAATCATACAAGACGTGTCCAGTTATACCAAGATTAGAGAAAAAATCTCAAACTGGGCAGCACATGGATACTATGATGCAGGTAATATTTCATAAGATGACTTTCTGGGGTTTTTTTAATTTTTTTTTTCATTTTTCACCGTATTTGTTTTACATCGATTGTAAAGGAAGCTTAAAGCTTGTTCAAAGCCACTCTCGATGACTGCTTCCTGGATACTTAACCGATTTTGTTTGCTTACATATGCTATAATGCTGTGTCAACAATTTTACGGCTTAGTTTGTGTATCAAAGTTGGGCTAAAAGACCTAAGCTAACTATGCACCTTAAAACACCATTCATTCATATATCAAAGGGCTGCAAATCATGCATGTTTGCAAAAAAAAAGAAGTTTGCCAATATGACGTATTTATCTTTTACCAATGATTCTTTCTTGTATGCAAAATATGGATTTTTAAATGAATATACTGAATGGATTCTTATTTCTTTAATACAAGAATGAAAATATCAAGATGTTGAGGACAGTAAGCCAATTTGAATAAAATATTTTCATGCCTCTGTGATGCGCCATTGTTTATTCTGCGGCTGGGCAATTAAGCCATTGGGTCAACATGAGTCTGGATTGAAGATTCGCAATGGAGGTAAAAACATAGATAGGTACCCTGAAATCTAAGTACTGATCCAGAATATGAGGTTCAAAACTGTACGAGGCAAATTACTGCACAATAATTCTGTTCCCATGCAAATATGATCTCGAGACATCTGGATTATCAAGGTCCGTAATTAAAAAGGGTTCACTGTATATCAAACAACAATACAAAAACTGTATTACTTCAACCAAATTTTATTTTGACTTTCAAATGTTCTGGTTGAGTACTAGTTGTATATCCAGGAAGCAGAATCTAGAGTGATTAATCTAAGTTGTTAGAACTTATTGTAAATTGATGTAAAATAAATAAGTTTAAACTAAACCAAACTAATTGCAATAGGTGCAAGTAGGGCTGGGACGGGTACTCGAGTCAGCAATTCTGTGTGGGACAGGCGCTAACACGAGTGGCAATGATGTCAATCACGACCTCGTGGTCTTTCAATAGGACACATTGATGTAGGAAATTTATCAAGGCTTTCCAAGGTTTTGATGTGTGAGGAGCAGCATTGGAGAGTATATATAGTATTTGTGACTGATTTTTACATGTTATGTTTGGGAATATTTTAGTAACGTCTGATCCACTTGTTAATGGGTGCCAATGATCTGATCTTGTGTTTCCGTTAGCAAACCATTCATTTAGGCCTCCATGGCCCAAGTTCTATCAAACATCGCACTACCGAGACCAACTTGAAGAGTTTAGATAACGACAACTTCCAATCATCTCTCTAAAGTTATAAAATGCGATGAGTTCTTAGGCATATCCCCTCTGAATTTAAGGGAGAATAATATTGGGTGTAGGTACTCGGGTACCCGCGGGTAACATCTACTCAGGTACCTGGGTAGTGCATTGCTACCCATTCCAGCTCTAGGTGCAAGCATAAAAAACCCTGTATTCCATAAGTTCTTTGACCTTCAGACACTGAGATAGAGTGTATGATACTCAACCCTCATTATATCTTGGGTGGTTTATAGTGATGTATATCACCATTGTTACAGATACAGAGGATTCATACCAAGAAAATACAGAGGATAGCTTGAATGCAGAAGAGCATCTTGCGCAGGTAAATAAATCTACATGTATTAGATTCCTTACTCCATTAATTTTCCTTATGTTACAATGTTTACAGTTTTGAACAGATTAAAGGTCTAAGCCTGTGACTCCTGCATTTTTTCTGGATCCTCCAGTACTAGGCTAAAGCTCTAGAGTGACTTGCCAAAGGCCACTCTCTCAAAACCAGGGTCTCGTGGGGCTTGAACCTGGGACCCCCGAGATCTAGGTTCACCGCCTTAACCACTGTATTGTTGGTTGATAAACAACTAAAAGTAGCAATTGAAAGCATATTTAATTCAGAAAGCATCAATTTATCATAGTATGATCAGTTTATATGGGGTAGATCTCACGAATGTTGTCACTTTTGGATGAGTTTGCATCTGAAGTCACAATATACACACTTTAAAGAACTTAAAAAAAAAATCTGATTCTGCTTCCAATGACTATCCTTCCGTATGTATCACACAACAGTACAGCCGCTGTGCAGTTTTATCCCTTTCCCAAACAATAACGACATTTGACCACTTTGTTGTAGACGACTTTAGAAATCATTGTGGGAAAAGGAGAAATTGCTCGTAACGAGCAATTTTTCCTTTTCCCACAATGTTTTCTGCTCTTTCCAAAGAACATTGTTCAATTTCATCACATTTTGAAATGTCGTCTGCAAACTCTTTCAATTAAGGACTGTCGAAAATTTGTTGTTTGGGAAAGGGTTAATGCAATTGATTTTTAACTTCCAAATTTCTTTACATCTGTGAATGAAGACCTTTAAAAACCAAAATATTTATTACAAGCAATTTTGTCATTTGGTCGAAATGGTTATTGTCTTGAGTAGTGTAATTATAGGTCCACATAACTGCATATACATGAGGGAAATAGTCAATGATATACATGTAAATGGTACTCGATATGTGTATTAGATTTATAGTCTTTTACAACAGGCCTGTTACAGACATCAATACATAAAGCTATTAATCTATTTTGTTTTACATGTATTACAGATTAGTTCATCAGCAGAAGAGACCCCTGTTATCAGACGTTATAATCTGAGACAAAAGAAGCATGAGATATCGAAAGAATCTAAAACTAGAGCCAATTTATAACATCTTATTACACAGGAGGGGATCACATGATCAATGTTTAAGATATAAAACAGATTGTAAATGGCGATGCCCATGTATGAGCAGGTATTTTTGCAATTTTTCAGCAGATTACTTTTGTTTTCCATTATTTTATATACGCTATGTTCCGACGATTAATTTTGCGCAACCGCTGTTGAATATTGTTTCAATTTTGGCCGTGTTATTTGCTTCAAGACCTTGTAGGGATGCGAATGACCTAAAAACATCATCCATCGACTGATTTCTCTACTGAGTGTTAGACGTAATGCCGTTATAAATTATGGGTTATCATATACCACAAGAAACGGAAAGTTGATGGTCAGAAACATGGACTACTGTATAAGTACTTATATTTGCGGGGGTTTAATTTTCGTGCGATTCGCGGTCGGTCCGACAGCGCAAATTTTAAACACCACTAATAAAAGCCTCATCAATGTAATTCTGTGTGCCATGCCAGGTCGCCATTTCACCTGGATGTCACTCTGTTATCCCGTCCACCATGTATTGTTACGTTATGCACAGTTATTGTTTTTGATTTTGTAGATGAATACATTTCAATTTTGTTGTTTTCATTTTTGAAATTTACGTCACCCATTGCGAGGTAAGATTTGATGAAAACTCAATCTGAATATAAGATAAATATGATATTTTACACACCTAACAATATCTCTGGGATCACAACTTTAATCCATTAACTGTTATACCCTTGTCAAACAATGCCCGAGGCGTGTATCAATTGGGATTTAATTGCAAACAAATCAGCATGCTTGCTTGAGAAGTACATATGACATGCTTGTTCCGCGAACTGATTTCTATTACGAGTAACAATTAAACATTTGTTACCCTTATCAATCATTTACGTTGACTTAAAGAGAGAAAAATAAAGATAACACATTTTATTTAAAAAAAAAAATTAAGCAGTTCATTTAATTAATTATCAATTAATTAATTATCAATTATATGTATTTTTTACAATCATTTGATCCTCATGTCGATCACAAAACATTGATCCTTGCTGTAAAATACGAACAGGTATTTCGAAGTAGTTTTATGTTGATATGGACGATCTTTGATGATGGGGTTTTAATTTCGCGGTACCTTCAACCACCGCGAAATATAAACCTCGCAAATTTAGGAACCCTTAAAAACGCGAAATATTGGCACCGCGAATATAATGTGCTATACAGTATATGAAATAGTGAAAAACAAAATTAATCTGCTGAAAAAAGCAAATATACCTATGGCGTGGCCATCTTGTTTGGACATTTTCTGAAACATTGGTCATGTGGTCACTTCGCCTGTTACAACTTAGTCATCTTGGACAGATGAGGTCCATTTTTAGACCGAGACTGAGTTAAATTTGGAGTTAGCACTTTGTTTGTAATGCTTATGATTCAGCTTATTTAAATCATTCATAAACAAACACACCTTAGGTTCAGAGAAGGTATGATGGCTTGGTATAAAACTATTGAGTGATAGTGTTACATATGGTCATTTACCTAGTCATTATTTTTTAACTTGTTATATCATTAATTAGGATGTGATTTGTGTTACTACTATTTATTATGAGATGTACATTAATGATGCAAGCACATAGGGAGACTAAATAGAACTGTATTAAATGGGACTGTGCAGTATTATTTATTATTCCAAAAGGGCCCACTCCTTTTTCTAATCTAAACCATTCACTTAGGTAGCATACTACATTATCATCAAAATATATAAGGTATTTACAGAAAATAAATGTTTTTGTCGAGTAAGGGTATTGCCTTTCATGTTTAAATGGAGTTAACATGTTTTCCCCTCAATGTTTGGATGTTATTTAAACTGCTCAAAATGAGTTAGATTCTGGACATTTAGTTAGTTGTCGGCTGTCAAATGTTTTAAGGAAGAAAAGATTGATTTCTTTAAAGCTGCCATTTTTGCATATGATTCCTAGTATACTCTAGGGTATAGAAAAAATAAATGATAAAACATGTCTATATTTATTGTGCAAATTTGTAGCCAGAGTCAAATCTATTTGCTGTGATCAATTATTTTGTATCAAACTTATTTATGTATTATTTTACTCATTGTTGATTTTTACTGTTCTGAACACATTGATTATTCAACTGCTGTTTTAAATGTTTTCCCAAATATACAGAATATAAAAAATTCATGCCGCATTTTTTTATTGTTAGAATAATGTGAGACTAGGTAAAATTTGCCAATCATTGTCACATTTATTTCAGTATTAATGTTGTTCACCAATTTAAGTCAGAAGTTTTAATGTTTCATTTATAGCACTCTACATAGGGAAACAATTATTCAATTATTTTGTACTGTTTATTACTTGGTACAGACCAACCTCTATAGAAGAATTTAAATTAATTTTTGTGTTCTTACTATTTATTATAAGGTATACTTTAATGATACAATCATCCAGGGAGACTCAATAGAACTATATTAACCTGTTACCAAACAATAATGACATTTGACCAGCTTGTTGCAGACAACTCTGGAAAACATTGTGGTAAAAGGAGAAATTGCTCTTTACGAGCAATATCTCCTCTTCCCATAATGTTTTCTGCCCTATCAGATGATTGGTTTTTAATTTCATATCATTTTGAAGTTTTGTCTTCAAACTCTTTCAATTTGGGACAGTTGAAAATATGTTGTTTGGTAAAAAGTATTGGAAATACAGAGTAACAAGTACTATTGCAAAGGGGCGCAGGCCTTTAGCCAAATCTAACCCATCCAGTGAGTGTACCACATTATATTTATAAAAAAAAAAGATATTAGGTGTTTATAGAAAACAAATGTTAATGTTGGGTTAAGATATTTCCTTTCATGTTTAAAATTTTCCTTTTGAATTGATTAAAAATTACAGTTGTCTTGGAAAAAGTATAATGGGTCCTTGCCAATATTTAAAAATTTGATTCAAAAAGTGGAGTTATCATGTTTTCCCCACAATGTTTGAATATTATTTAAACTTTTCAAAATGAGTTAAATTCTTGACATTTAGTTTGTTGTCTACTGTCAAATGTTTTGTAAAATACTAAGTCAACTGATTGTTTTGGTCATCAATCATCCTCGTTTTATTTCCGGTTCAACTGCGCATGTTCTAAAATACAATAATCAAAGTATCAAGAGTATCAATAAAGAGTGATCCTGATCGAGCTGCAGACAACAGCTGTTATCATATATTGCAGTTTTATAGAAGAAAAAAAATATTCTTTTAAAGGTACCCTTTTTGCATAGGATTTTCTAGTGTCAGAAAAGAAAATTATTAAGCATGTTTATATTTATTGTGCTAAATGTTGTCAAAGTTAATATATTTATTTGCTGTGATCAATTATTTTGTATCAAGCTTAAGTATGTACTATTTAACTCATTGTTGATGTTTTACTGTTTTGAAAACACTGGTAATCAGACTGCTGTTTTTAATCTTTTTCCAAATCTATAAAACATTGAAACTTTCAGTAAAAACAAATGCTAGTTGAAATACATGTAATGTGTAACTAAGTAGAATTTACCAAACATTGTCACAGTTATTTCAGTATCAATGTTGTTCACCAATTTAAGTCTGTAGTTTTATACATGCATGTTCATAGAAGAAAATTTGAAAACAAAAATAAAATGTTGTTGAAACAAGACAGTTTTTGTATTGTTGTTTCATATAAAATTGAAAGAAGCTATTGAAAGCATAAGTAATTCAGGAAGCGTCAATTTGTATAAGTATGTGCAGATTTTGTGCAGTGGTTCCTATAAATGTTATGATTTTCGAATAAAAAAACATGTTAATTTATTGGGTACGACATTTGCCAGATTGTTGCATACAACTCTGCTAAAAATTATGGGAAAAGGAGGAAATCCTCTTAACGAGAAGGTTGTTTTTCAATTTCATTACTTTTTGAAATGTCATCTGCAAGCTCTTTTAATTTGGGACAATCAAAAAGTTGGCGTTTGGTAAAGGGTTAAAGTATTAAGAATTATCTGATTTTGCTTTTAACGACTATCATTCAGTGGGTATCGATTAACATTACTGCTGTTGTGCAGAGTGAGTATGGCGCAGATCTGTTCAAATCAAAATGAAAGCTTTCACTTGTGAACGAATGCAAGATAAAATGCCGATTCCTCTCAATTTTTATTAACATCATAGATAACATTTCAGTGTAAATAGCGATCTTCATTTTGTGCGTTTGAATAGGTGACTACCTTGCATAATAAAAACAATGATGTAAGATTTTAATGGATTGTTGCTTAATTCACTTTATATGCTGTGAAATGTCAGCCGAAACAGGGTAAAAAAACAGTTTGTACAGATGACACAAGGAAGAGCTTTTCAGTGTTTGAAACTAAATGGATAATTGGATGAAGCTTTCATAGTTTATGGGGCCACAGGAAAAGCATGAGTGTAAAGACAAAGATGAGAAGAAAGTACCCTGTTAGATAAACTGCAAGTGCCTTTTTCTGACTATGATTTGGTTTTTTTATAGTTCAATTCATGGTTTGACAGTAACTTTATGATGTATGCATGCTCATTCTAATATACCTTGTGCAAAAGATTAGACAAATCTTTCTGAAGAAATGAGAAAGCTTGTTTATGAAAAATTACTAGGAATTTGTAAAAAAATATTTTGTAATGAATGTATGAATTAGATAAATTATTTTAAATGAGTTTATGATATAGATAAATGAATGCTTTAAATTGGCGAGGAATCACAATCTATTGTAGATTCAAATATCTTGAAAGGAAAGAATTGATTCAACCCTGACAGTCTCAAGCTCTTGAAGAGTCTCAACATTAAAATATTTTGAATGAATTCTTTGAAAATTAATGATAGTTTCTGTGTAATATCCAGGAGAAACCATTATCAAAACAAAATGAGCAAAATACCCTTTTATCATAATGGTTCATTGAGTTTTATGCAACATACGGGCCAAAGTAGGGTGGTAATAGGTAAAACGTTAAATTGACTACAAGAAAGCTTATTTTTGACATATAATCTGTCTTTTAAGGACGTTCTCGGTAGTTTTATCTGCGCACTTTATCTGCACATCCAAGGGAGATAATAATCTGTTACCGAAGAGGTACTTTCATAGTAGTCGGATAAACTTTTATTCAAATGACATTTACTGTATGCAAATTTTTTCAAAGAATAATCATATGATCCATACAACTTTAAAAGGTTATTAACATTATTTATATTTCTCATGCAAATTAAGCCCCAAGCTTCTATTTTTCAAGTTTAAAGTTATTTTAATCATTTTTTTAAATGTTTTTCAAATACGGTTACCATGGAAACTTTTATTTTACAGGAAAACAAACTCTTCAACATATACTTTTTTTGTTTTTTGGCATTTTGTATTCCAAGATTAAATTTTACTTCACATACTGAAAAATAAGAAAATTCTATGAAAGGAATTTTTAAATATCTTCATTTATTTGTAATATACCGGGTACATATCAATTTTCATTGTTTTTTGTCGAATACAAAAATTTGAAAAACAGATTTTGATTACAAAACTTGTTCAGATTGTAATAATTTGAAAAAACATTGAACTATAAAGTATTGAATATACGAATTTATGTTTTTTGTGTTAATAAACCTTCCAGAAATTAATTTATTACCTTTGAAGATGGAATGGTCATTTTTACATTTTTGCCCCAAAAGGTTACCATGGAAACATGCATTTTTCTTTTCATTATTGAATTCACAATAAATTTTTGAATAACATATCAAAAATTTAGAAAATTCTGTGAAAGGATTTTTTTCTTATTAAACTGTAGAACATGTCCTTAACGTAAAATATTTTCCTCAGATTAACAATGATAATTATATTCTTTCATACTTCAAAATTGTCATCTGGTTTTGCTGTAAATTTGAACCAGTTGTGAAATTCTGCATATGTGTATGGGTTGAAAGATTTTGAAATAAACATGGTAATGTGATAAGAAATATAATTATTTATTTATAAAATGATATGAACACAAATTAATGACAATTAAATTTGAGTTGTAAGTTTTGATGTATTAATTATTTAGTTTGTTCTTAACTTTTTTAAATTCATTATTCTTGTGACATTATATATAATTTTTATCAGGGTTTTTTCTGTTTACAAGTTCTCTTCTACAGAATATATTGATGATAAACAAATAAAAAGGACTATGTCACAGATTGGGAATTTAATTTTTTACAATAAATTATCTTCTACAAAAAAAATGACAGAATAAATTTGTAAAAATATACAAGACTAGATTACATGATAGATTTCCAATACCATTCATAACAGTTAAGAAAAGATATAAAACATCTATATTGTAGATGTTGCAAACCATTTAAACAGATTTTATTCATAACAACGATAAAAACTTAGTGTAAGTCTGTTAGAGGTGGTATTCTTTGATACCATTGTCATGGGGGTCTTTGGAAATATTTATCTGCTCTTGTCACACGATGCTAGCAAGGTGCGTCTATTTATAAACCTATTTTTGTCATAGAAAGGCTGGGAGGCCCACAATGAAAACACATGATTTCAGCACAACTACAAAATAAAGAAATAAAATATGGTATTTGGACTTGTAACAATGATTGTACATATCAAATCGTTTGCCTTTACCACTCCCAGAGCACATATCTCTGAGTAAGTGCCTTTAATCCATTACCAAACAATAACGACATTTGACCACTTTGTTGCAGATGACTCCGGAAAACATTGAGGGAAAAGGAGAAATTGCTCATAACAAGCAATTTTTCCTTTTCCCACAATGTTTTCTGCCCTATCAGATTATTTTCCAAATTCATCACAATTTGAAATGTCATCTGTAAACTCTTTCAATTTTGGACAGTCGAAAATTTGTTGATTGGTAAAGGGTTAACAGGCAAGTCCTGGAAAGAATCATTGATCATGAAGCCCCGTAACAAATCTGCTCTCATCACTATTTACTCTGTCTACTGCAGAACACTTCTAGTACGGCATATTTCGGCAGATTTTGGATCGAATCGTTCAGATTGTGATAAAAGCATGAAATTTGGCACAGAGATAGCCTGAGATCTACTGGTAAAAAAAAATTAAAGACCCAATCAGAAAAATCCAAAATGGCCGCCATATTCAAGATGGCCGCCAGGCTGATAAAACACATACAAAATCAAAATATATCAAAC
The DNA here is from genome assembly GCA_947846245.1 of Cerastoderma edule. Classification (NCBI taxonomy): domain Eukaryota; kingdom Metazoa; phylum Mollusca; class Bivalvia; order Cardiida; family Cardiidae; genus Cerastoderma; species Cerastoderma edule. Next base: position 20,869,891 of record OX401405.1, on the reverse strand, counting down.
ATATGTATTTCTAAGTAGATTTTAATCGTAAAATATTTCTCAATACTATGAATTGACATTTTCTACAGATATATGAGAGCAAAAATGTTGAAAAAATCAAAATGGCCGCCATTTCCAAGATGGCCGCCAAATATAATAAATCCCGTTTAAAGGCACTTCCAATGCATATAACCATTTTCAATTTGATAGATTTGCTCTGCAAGTAATTGTTGATGTTTTAAAAAGGTATAATTTGAGTTCAAGATGGCTGATATTTCGAATATGGCCGCTGATTTCTCTTTTCCATTATAAATTTTGCATTTTTTGTCTCTTTCTAATTTGTTATAATGATTCTGCTATTGAGGTATATTAAAGTTGAATATATGTTGTAGTCTTTCATATTGAACACAGGAACAATGCAAATATTTTCAAAGCAATCATGATTTTAATTTGCAAGATGGCTGCCAGAACTTTGCCATATTTTTGTAGCATATGTTATGCACTATTCCAAAGGACAGAATATCTTAAATCTTTCTCATTTGAGTTTGTCACAATAACACACAAAATAAAAAGTCATATGAATGAACATACTGCCATTTACTCTTTAGCTTATTCATTGCAATATCCTCACTTCACAGGTTATTTAATCAGAAAATAGTTTTTCTGATAACTAGCCTGTGCAGTGAAAATATGTTTTTTTATTTGAGTGTAATGGCTGCTAACTTCATATTTTGGTTCCTTCATTTCTGTTATGCGTCACTTTACAACCTGTCGCAATTTCCTCCACATTTGCATAGTTCAGTACATAGAACATGTGCAGTCACACACTTACAACGTCCCCTACACCCCTTCTCGACATTGCAGCTACATTTGAGCAACTCCAGACAAGACTCTGACGCCTGTGGCAGCAAGGTCCACACAGGTTCCCATGTCTGAGCTACAACCCCATGTTGCCAACCCCATGCTGATGGATCTGGAAGGTCTTGAACAGCAACCATTGCCTGGCCCCAGCAATACCCCGCTTGGTATGATGCACGCTTGACATGTTGGAGCAGAGCAGCTGATGTCGGTGGTATGGCTTCAATTGCCCTACCCTTTCGCGTAAACAGGTCCCTGCGAGCCTCATCTACAGTTGCACTTGTACTTGCTTTGTCGTACACATAGATGACAAACTGCTCCACCAATGGCATAACTGCTTCAAGTGCTTCTTCAGAGGGCTTATTGCTCAGTGCTTGGAAGGCAGGTGTAACATCGGCGAACACTTTCCATGTCTCCCATGCAGTTTTTTTCCCCTTACCTGCAAAGGCTGATGTTTGGTCACATCCTGTTATCGCATGAAATGCAGGTAAAGCCTCTGCCATGGGTGTACCGATGCGCTGACACACGTCATGAATTGGTATGCAACGGAAACTTTTTCCCGTACCAAACCCAATCCACAGTTCCTGAAGTCCCAACTTCCTATACGCTGCTGTTGCTAGTACTACTACATCTGTGTCCACTGTTCTGATCATTACCCTAGCCATGCCTTGTTGAACTACATCTGCTGCATGTAGTATTAACCGCGTGTCTGCTTCCTCGTGATCAGATGGTGATATTCTGCCCAAGTCATCTCTATGACTGCTGATCAACACCTGATCCCCATCTGTCGACAACACTTCTTGTCCCTCTTCACATTCTATACTCACAGACAGTTCTGCCAGAAACTTGAACAGCTCCTTCTTATTCTCATCGTTCCTCAGAAAGGACTGCCAATTGGCTGGCATCACTGTGTCAGGTTTTACCCTTCTTCGCACACCCTTTCCTCTTTGGCTCCGCTCAGATGCTTTGAGGCTGTTTTCCATGTACACATCCCAAACGATGTCTAACCTCTTCACACCTCGTAAGCTTCGTTTCAAATAGGGTTGAAATACCAACTCCCAATAGTCTTTGAAAGTTCTCGCAGCCCCTGGCTTCAGCATGTTGACGATTGCCGCACCATCCAGTAGAAGGGCATCAACGACAGGAGTTGTCTCAGTGCTATCATCAACTACAAGGCAGGCTATCAGGTCGGATTTTGTGCCGTGTCTCAGCTTTCCTTGGCTAGACAAAGATGGAGGGCAGGGTTGATTTTCATGCTTGAAGAACTCTTCCAGATTGCCGCTTCTAACTTGGCAAGATATGTAAAGTTTTGAGAATAGGGCACAGTTCTGTTTGAGAGACGATATTTGTTGCTTTTCTTTAGAGACATTTTTCACTGGTGCTGTTGCAAAAAGGGGAAACTTGTTCTGTTTGATTGGATCAGATAGGGGCTTCTTTCTCTGACTCAGACGTTCAGTGACGAAATCGTCGAACTGTTGTTGGCCCTTAGCTTCTATGTTTTGAATTGTATCCGACACACGCTGATCCACAATATCCCTTGAATCAAGTACTAGCACATCTTGACTGGTTTCCATAAATGGATTGCCCATTTTGTCAATGACATCACACATGGCTTGCACCTGCTTTCTGAACGAATTTTGTACACTCTTTACTTCTTCATGATGGCGGTAGTCAGGTTTTTCGTCTTGCTGTCGTTTAAGATGCTCTAGGGAGGTTTCAAATTCCTTAATCAGCCTCGTTTCTTCTGGACCGGAAATCATCCAGCGTAGTAACTGCATTGGATTTTCAGTAAGACCAATCGCACCTCCTTCCCCTTTGACGCACTTGTTGTTTTGTTCATGAGCTTGGTCGATTGGTATTGCTGAGAATCCACGGTGAGTTTTGTGCACCACAAACTTGCCGTTCTTGAATGCTTCTAGAACTGTAGGGTGATTTTCACCCAGAGTCACCATGTCCCGAATGTGCACTGGTACCCATCTAGCATAGTTTGGATGATCGAGAGCGAAAAACCAGGGAGCAAGTTTTGTAAGGGCGTCCATGTAGAGCTCGAAGTTTCCTTCACGAAGGGACCTTACGAATAGCAAGATGCTTAGTTCTAGGTCTAAGTACGACCAGTACTTGAAGAGCGGTGTCTCATTCAATCTTCGATTTCTCCATTCTTCGAACCCCTGTGGGTTGTTGGCAGCTTCTTGTGACTTGAGATATTCTTCATATGCACGTCTCATTAGCATGAACAGTGCACATGCTGTGACTTGGTGTGCGTGTCGTGTTCTGCTCATATGAGAAGCTTTGAGGAATGAATCAGCTTTCCCAGCAGTTGCCACGTTTGCTTGCACTAGGGCGCTTGTCCATCCACTCCCTTCTAGCCAGTTCCCAGCTGCTTTCAATGCTGCCATCTCGATATGTAATCCGCCGAGTATCACAACTAGGCGATTTTCTCCATGAGTGTCCTTGAAATACCACTGAACTTGTTTAGCAACTGCGTATAACGGCTGATCACATGTCATGACTGGAACCTGGCCTGGGTTCAGATACTCAACAGTCTTGGTCACAATGTCCATTGAATGGCGAATCATAGCTGATGACTTTGCTTCTTCGGGAAACAGTGGCAATAAGGCACTGGTATCTAAGGGCCTATCGTTTCTGTGTATGTTGCAGTGGAATGCTGCCCAAGAAGTTTTCATGTCGTTTGAAGACTCGGACTGGAGTTCATCATACACATGCTCTAGCCACCTGCAAAATGTTACAACAATATTTTGTCACTTTCTTTCAATATATGACATGTTTGTATATATACATGAGAAAAGATTTTATTTGAATACTGTAGTCAGAAGTATTTAAGTTAATTTGTACGAGTAAAAACGTTTAATAGTAATGCTATTAAGTCATACTCAAATATATAATCAAATCAATAGCTTTAATTATTGATAAGTTAATTAACATAGCTAACTGTAGCATTATAACTATGAAACATGTATAAAATTGCAAGACAAAACTGGTGACATGAAAATTGCATACAAAGTCCATAAGATCTCACTGTGGCTTAGTGAAAAGTTACTCTCAGATTTTAATTCTCAGTACCTGTACTCAGCGTTTATTTCTTCACCAATTGTGTTGCATTGTCTTTTCAGGTGATCGCTTTGAGCTTCAGGTGCAATGATGTCCTTCTTTGGTATGGCTACAGGAGGAACCACTGTGTAGAACTCTGGTAGTGGCGACAGTGATTTACCATAGCCAATGTCTGTAACTGGTGTTCTGTCGTCTAGAGGAACACCTTCCCCTTCTGTGCTCGGGTGCTGAAACAAGGAAATTCCAGTGCCATGGAACGATCCCTGTGCAAGACTAGAACTTGGGTTATGGTCTATGTTATCAACTGCACTGGTAGTGAATATGCCTCTGCGAAGTTTTGGTGGGCACACAACATTTTCATCATGAAATCTGGCACACACTTGGTTTCCAAGTTCCGTAGATATCGCAAGAGCGCGGTTGTAGTTGATCGACAGTCCGAGATCATACACCTTGTTTATTGTACCTTTCTTCCTAGTCTCTCCATGCAGCAACAGACCCAAGTACACAGGCAAAGGCGGTTCTCTCTCAGCCATATGATACATCCCACCCTGTTCTCGTCGACGTTGTACTGCATTGAACTGTATCAACTGGGCAATGGTTAGTGGCGCTTGTTGTTCAGTGGCCTGTTTGGACTGTTCCTTTATACTTGCACCTCTGATAACCATGTTGACGAATGAGAGGAGTTGTGTGGGAACTGATTCCTGTTGACATTCACTTGAAAACTGTCCTTCAAACACACAGTTGTGTTCAAAAATGTCCTTCCTGATTATTGTCGCCGCCTGCTTGAGGATGAGTGCATCACTGTCGTAATCAACCTTTGATACCTCTTTCAATGCACCTCCAATATCATCTTCAAAAGCTAAAAGTACATCGCGTCCTTTTCGATGAGCATGCATCTCAGGGAAGTTTGACAGAATTCGGTTCTTCAAATGTGTTGAATTTACAGTGTCTGACACACTAGAATCTAGCTGCTTTATACGACTCTGGTACAGTTTACTAAGCTCAGACAGTTTGAACACTGTAACACGTTCTGTCTCTGTTCTAGCTTCCTCAATATAGCATACAAGTTCTGCCAAAACAATGCCATGCAGCTGCTTCCTCGAATCAGCTAACTCTTCACCACTCTGTGTTGGTCTTGCTCTATTATACAAGGACACTAAACACTTTGTATGATACACTGCATCTTGGGATACTAAGTCTCCAGCACTTAACTTTGCCAACAGTATAGTATCTTGCAAGTCAAGAGCACACTTCCTCACCTTTTTGTCCATATTAAACGTTGATGCTTTGTGCAACTCTCCAGAAACTTCATCACAGAAGAAACACTTCTCTTGATTAGTGTCTGTTGCTCTTCCACAACTTCTTCGTGTAATCTTGCTAGAACTTGGACCCAAGGAATCTTCTGCATACTGTTTTTCTAGTCGTGCTTCAGCTCGTTGCAGTCTTATGTTGCTAAACTTGGTCTTGCAGCGCGTATGCCAACATGCCTGATTGCTTTTCAGCAATTTTCCGATCTCATTGGTTTCACCTATCAGAGTTCTATCAACAGACATTGGCAAAGAGTTAATGCCTTCAAATTTCTGAATATTGGATGACACAGAAAGATACCCATCACCGGAATTACCACGTTTCCAAGTACTAGGGTTCTGCAAAGGTTCTCCTTTTAAATCTGTCTGGCAGAATATACACAGACACCAGTCAAAGTTGGTTGCCGCCATTTCTAATACGTAAACCTCTGTTCTTCTTTATGCCTAGACGTTACATCTGAAAAAATGAACAAATATTCTAGTCCATTCTATTAAAAGTAAAATATTTATTCTTATGTGCAAAGTTTTGTTTAATATAAAGCATTGGTCCATGGAGCACCAAAGATAATTTCTATAAAAGAAGTATAGTTATCTAGATCCACTGCCTCTTTGCAAAGCAGATATGAGATTGATAATGGAATGAGCACTGGAGTCTAACTTTAATTTGAAAAATACCATATAAATGTGTCATAGCAGAAGGAAAATAGGTACTCTTAAGTGTAAGGATCATTTTTGTTCCATATAATGGATACAAACACCTACCTTGAAGGTATTTCCATGATGAACTCAAATTCGTCTGCTTATGGTATCAAAATGTAAATGGCGGAGAATTGAACAAGGGGAATAACTATTGTGTCATTCAAAGAAGTATATCTGACAATGTATGCTTTTCTGCAGATGCAGCTTGTGCGATTCAGCAATTTGGCGGCCATCTTGTAGATCGTAGCCATCTTGAATATTCAGGGTGGTGTACTTTTTTCTCTTTGTGTCATTATAAGCTATCATTTTGTGGTTAAAAAGGCATACTTTTACACAAATTGAACAGTCTGTGTATAAATACTCTTTTTTTAACCAATTTTTTGGCGGCCATCTTTAATATGTCAGCCATTTTGATTTTTTATTTATTAGATATTTATCATAATGTCATGAATAGGTAATATTGTACTTCTATACAAAATTCCAACCTTCTATCAGATACTGAACTGTATTTATGCAGCTTTTTCTAACATTACCATTTTTGCGGCGGCCATCTTGGATTTTTCGGCCATTTTGAATTATTTTGCTTGGGCCTTCATTTTTTTTTCATAAGTAGCCTATAAGCTACATTTGTGCCAAATTTCATGCTTTTATCATCAACTGAACGATTATTGCACAAATATACCGGGCTATTCAGGAACAACTGTGATTAAAGGATTAATTGCTCTTATTAATTAATCCTTTTACACACTTCTTAGTAATTAATTCAATGTGAAAGATGTACTCCATTTTGTCTTTTGCTGTTACTTTCAAATTGGATCAGTAATACAATTCTATATGGGAAATTGGTTGACCAAAGCTGTAGAAAGGTTCTTTACAAATGAATGATCTCGTACCAAAAAGAGACATAAGCTTCTTGTAAGCCTTCTTACTAACATCAAGGTATAACTATGCAAGGAAATGATTCAAGTCAATGTGAAATGCAATTACATTATTTTATTCATACATTATAACAAAATACATTTTCACAATTTCTTTCAAATATAAATTTGTACAATACAGGCATAAGTAAAACGACATGTATATCACATTATTTATTCATAAATTACAAGTGCCATTGATGACAGAGTGTAGTGTGCTTTTTATCCTCCAAATTGAAAGAGTTAACTCCTAACCAATTTGACCTCATGAAGTAACTACCAACTGCATTAGATATTAATATAAAAGTGACAAAACCCTTCTCTCAAAAACTGAATAACTTATCAATTAACGTAGAAAACACAAAACATCATATTTCTTTTACAAATATGAGCAAGTTCAGTTAAAGATTGCTTTTAATAAATATCTGCTACTAAATGTTTCATCTTAGGGACTGATGAAAAGGCAACACAATATCTTGGTATAAAAAGGAGAAATTGCTTACATTTAACTAATTGCTTGTTTATCAATCACCAATCGCAATTTTACAAGAGTTCTAAGCCCACTTTGTTCAAAAGCTTAACCATTTGCTGTAAAAAATTAACCAATAAATAGATGTCAACAAAATCGTCTGCTTCATCTTTTATTTCTGGACAAGGATTGAAAGTTTCCCTCTGAAAAAATATAAATCAATGTTTAAAATGTGTAAAACCCTTTCAGTACTGCTGTTGTGAAATGTGAAAAGATTGATAAATCATTGTGGCAAAAGGAGAAATTGCTTGTTACAAACAATTTCTCCTTTTGCCATAATGCATTTTGAAAGTCTTCTGCTGCAAGATGCAAAAATGTGGCATTAGGTGGTAATGAGTTTATGACTGCAAAGAAACATTAACCAACAAACTAGCCGACAAGACCTCACTTTAACACAGATGCAGCATAAGACTACAAACCATTGCGACAAAAGGATAAATTGCTCAAATCATCCTTTTGTCACAATGGTCTCTTCACAATACTGCAAATATAATCACAGTGGGCTTTGTGGTTAAGGCCTTAAAGCATGGTTTGCACCCCACATGAAGTGTCTCGACAATTTTACTGGTAGGATTTGTTCCAAAATGGCTTGTTTGTGAGCCACAAGCTAATTAAATTAATGGTTAGCAACTTATCTTCGCCCCTGGCATAGTGATAGAAGTTAAGAGGTACTTGGTATATTCAGTGAAAAATGTCTCATAAGCCAAACTGTCTAGCACTTTCACTAGGGGTGACACCATAATAAACAAAACCTTTATCTTATAATGTATTATTTTATGCTTTATTTTGTCCTCTGCTGATACATTCCATTTTGACCAAAATCTGGCATTAGAGGGAATAGGTTAACCCATTACCAAATGCCAAATTATCGACTTTCCCAAATAGGAAGCGTTTGCAGATGACATTTCAAAATGTGATGAAATTGAAAAAAAATCTTTTTTTTTTTTTTTTTTTTTTTCATAATTACATCGATTTCAGTTATGTTCCTCTTAATGATAGGAAGCGTTGGGTAGAACCAGATGAGTCATCATGAAAATCCATAAGGATGTGCCATGTGAAATTGAAAAAAAATCTTCTAATAGGGCAGAAAACATTGTTGGAAAGGAGGAATTGCCTGTCAATAGCAAGTTCTCATTTTCCTACAATATTTTCCAGAGTCGTCTGCAAAAGAACTGGTCAAATGTCGTTATAGTTTGGTAAAGAAAAGTTTGGTTAACAAAAGAAATGTCTGCTTTGACTAATCTCATCTAATGGTATATTGGTAACTTATAAGCCACCTTATGCAGTCATTTAAAAATTAGCATATAAACATGGATAGAACAATACAAATACTGGATCATACAAAGTTTGTCTTTAGCAACAGCTAAATTAATTTAAAAATCACATCTATGAGAATTTAAATAAAAAACACAAAGTGAATGAATATAATGATAAAACATGAAATTAGTTCCATTTCCTTGCAGCATGACTATGGTGTTACACAATGTCTGCTTTAAATGGCTCATAAGGATGATTTAACCAATTACAAAACAATAATTACATTTGACCAGTTTGTTGCAGACAACTCTTGAAAACATTGTGGGAAAAGGAGAAATGGCTCGTAACGATCAATTTCTCCTTTTCCAACAATGTTTTCTACCCTATCAGAAGAATTACTATTATTATCATCCTATTTAATCACATTTGAAATGTCGTCTGCAAAGTCTTTAAATTTTGGACAGTCGAAAATTTGACATTTGGTAAAGGGTTAACCCATATAGAGCAGAGTGATACCGGCCTCTAATTTTATCCTTGAGTTACACAGATAAATAATTCATACAGCAGCAGAAGCATTCTCTAAATATTAATATAAATGAACGAATTTTCTGTAAAAAGGGGATTCTGAATCTTTCTTTCCAAAAATGTAGTATTTTTTCCTGCCAATTTTTTGTTTTAAAACAGTCAAAAATTCCCATATGGCAAACTGGGTTCAGAAAAGTGTCGGTAATTCGAATTGTTTCAATACGAAACTCTTCTCCTTTTGTCCTAGAGCTACATAATCGTCAAAGCTATTACATGTGGGGGAAAGCATTAACTCCTCACAAACAGTTTAAGTACCAGACAATCATTAAAGACGTTATCTACACAATGAGGACTTGTTCACAATAGGTAAATTGATCTTATGGCTTGATTCCATTTTCTCATTTGATTCCGAATTAAAATCCATGATCTTAATAAGTTTGATATTTTTAAAGACTGATATTTTTGTTGATCTAATTGTTTATAGAGTATAAAGATAAAAGTTAAAAAATAAAATAACATTAAATTATAACATGAAATTTGCTACCTTAACAGCACAAAAAATCATCATCATTGGGTGAAAGTTCAAGAATTTCAAAAACCTGAAAAGGCATGTTTGCTATAGCATTATAAAGGGACAAAACTTCTCAAAAACCTGAAATTCAGGAAAAGTCCTAAACACTTTCACCCATTAAAATGTATAGTGACAAAAATTTATTTATTGAGCAATCTCTCACAATGTTTTCAACACTAGTTAGACACTGAACAAATAAGCAAGGGTTTTAAAGTACTGGCAATTCTGGATTCTAATTCATGGAGTAAAATATTGTCACATCAGAACAAAGAATGCATGTTAAAGGTGAGTACAGACAGTGAAAAATTACCAACCTTACGCAAGACGGTACAGGTATAATGCCAATTTGAAGTTTTCTACCATGATGACCAAAAACCATTTCTCTAGTACAGATGAGATAACTCTTTACCAAACACCAAATTTTGGAAAAATGTGATAAAATTGAAAAATTATCTTCAGATAGGGCAGAAATCATGGTGGGAAAAGGGGAAATTGCTCTTAACGAGCAATTTCCCCTTTTCCCACAATGTTTTCCAGAGTCGCTGCACAAACTGGTCAAATGTCTATTGTTTGGTGATGTGTCACCAAACTATTACGACAAAAGGAAAAAAATGCATTAAAAGCAAGTTCTCCTATAATAAACAGAAAATCTCAATGTTTTCACACTTACTTTGCTATTCATCATTTATACACTGTTGCCAATTGGCTATTAATTTGATTGTAAACTCTTCAAAGAAGGGCAGAGTCAATAATTCACAACAAAGCTTCACATATCAAGAAAACATAACAGATGCAATTGATTATTCAAAGAGAAAAATCAAACAAAAGTTGCTCATCAAAACCTTTTTAGAGTCTACGCCTTTTCTTACCCAACAAATTGAATTTCACCCTTGGAATGCTGGGTAATTTTCTAAATATACCTTTTGTGTCGTCTGCTTTCCAAAACCTTAAATATCTGCTTAATTTTGGTGAGGAAAGATACACAGAGAAGCAACAGTTTGGATGACAGACCAGTCGCTAAATTACTTGGTGACTGACCTGGATCTAACCTGGGCTAAAGGGCTAGGTCTGGACCCCTTTCCATCAGTTTATCCCCCTTTCTGAATCTCAGGGCAACGTTCTACTTAATATTTTATGCTAAAAGTTTGTGTACTTTCAAAACGACGTTCTCTTTTATATCAATATTAAGCTAAGCAATATTGTAAAGTAAAACATGATTGGAGTCATCTCTCTGAAACCAAACACATCTAATGATGTGTCCCTTGATAATATTGTACTTTTATCTAAGATACTATCCATGTATATCAGTTTTGACTTATGCAAATATTTCCCGCAAGTCATTTCGTAAAATGCTTCTATGATCTAGAGTGCCTTACATAACTAGGCAAACGATAAAAATCATCATCCCTGGACACTAAATTTCGAGGGTTCAATGCAAGACTATAGTAAGCGCTTCACAAATATGAAGCGCTTACTATAGTATTGTACTGAACCCTAGACTTGATTATCAGGTGTGCATATCTGTTCTACAATATCTGACTAGCAGCACTCTGGCTAAGATAGACAATCGCTCCAACAAAATTAACAGCCGCTGAAATGATGAAGACGGGGAACCACCGCCCATGGCTCTGAATGACCAGTTCTGCTGTGAGGGGACCACATAGTATACCGGGTATCGTAGCCTGTGGGAAGAAAAAATAATTCATCATTCATATTAATTTGTTGCAGGTATATGCAGGTAATACAACAACTGATTTCTAACAAAAGTAACAATAAGAATCTTTTTTTTATCTTTCTCGAGATCTGGTCTTGCGTTCAATTTAGATCAAGTAAAACATATCCCATACTTGTATACAGTCAAGCCTCGTTTATCCGAACACTTTCGTTCCCAGGAGTAATGTTCGTACTAACAAATAATCCGGAATAAACGATAAGTTTCCAGCGAAGAGTTTACCTATACACCGTTTTTCATAATAATTACTATGAAGTAAAAAAAAAATGTAATAGTTGAAAATGATTGCCAGACAATGTCTCCTGATCGCTGTCAATGCAGTGAGTTATCACCTTTTACAAACTCGACTTTCTGCACAGGATGATAATTACAATTAGGTAAGACCAGTTAACTGACTTAATGACAGATTTACAAACAATCAATACCTTTCATTACACTTCACTTGGTGACATTTTATGATCAAGCATAAGTGCAATTTGCCAAATGTGTGAATGTCGGATAACTGTATCGTCAATTAACGTAGGTCCGGATCCGGAATGCGGATTTTCCAGATTAAACAGTGGAATTAATGAAGGTAAGGATTGTTCCCTACATATTCTGTTCGGATGGCGAATAATACGGATTAACGACGTTCGGACTATTGAGGCTCGACTGTATCTAATTTGACTACAGAGGTTTCTACCCAACATCACTGAGGAAATGTATTTCATCATAATATGGACTAAGGCATTGCCTCTAGACCGCTCTCTCAACTCAATGGCATGGGTTCTGTGAAAAAACTTGCATACTGAATATGCATTTCAATCTTAATTCATAGTACAACTTTGTGGAAATATAAGAATTGGCTTACTTTGGGGAGCAAATACTCATTTTGTCACAAAGCTGTCATCTTTGTCACATTTAGGAAAGGCTCAGTAAAAGGATAAGTCTCCTTGCAGACTCCTGGTAAAATTTTTATGATGGTATATGTTCTATAGATATGGATATTAGTTTAGCTTGATTGGGCTGTGTATGAGGGCCTTTAATTAATAAAGAGACATTCGTCATGTAAGGACAAACTGCTCATGCCATGACAGAACCACCAAACTATGATATTTGAACCACAAGTGTCTCAGCATAAAATCATAGAATTTTCTTCACAAAATCATGTGTTGTAGGTACTGGTTTAAATCATCATGACAACAAACAACATGTCATTTGGTGATGAAGAAGGGTCAGTTGGGTTAATATTACTAAACAATATTTAACAACATACTCATCTGCTTGTACATGGTTAGGGCTAAGTTACATCATTATAGAGAAAGTCAATCAGGTCTTTGTTTGAATTGCTCTTTATTGTTTAATGTAGATAAGAAAATCCCAAATAGATTGCTTTGCTGATCTCCAAAAGGTCATTCAATTACAAAAATAGCTTTGTTGTAGCCAAAAGGTCTTTTGTTTAACTTTCAAATGAAAGAAAAAGATTTCATAAATTTTCAATAATTTTTTATTAACCTTTGTTCACACATAAAACGCTGCTTTTTTATGTGTTTTTCTATTAGAGCACTTAAACTTAAAGCACTGTATGCAATAAATGATTAATGAAATGAAGTTAAAAGACATATAAGTGATACTCAGCATACAGCATAGGTTCATGTATTATAATTATTTCCTTTAACACATTGGTTGAAAAATAGTCACAGCTTGATATTGACATTATTTTAATTCTTGACATCAACAGTTCCCTGGTCTTCATAGTTTGATTAGAAATAATAGTATGACAGAAAAATTAATGATCAACTTTTTAAATAGAAATTTCAACAAATATTCTTTGACATACATCCTTAAGACTTTCATCAAAATTTTCCAAATTTTTGTTTCAAATTTAAAGCAATAGCAGATATAATTGGAAATTTCTTTAACCAATGAATAAAAGCAATTGTGACAAGGCAAACATGCTATCAGAGAATGTTTACCTTTGTCATAATTGGTTTTAAAATGTTGAAAATTAAGGCATGTAAACTCTCATGTTTGTTTCCTTGAAACATTTCATTAACATGCAATAGATAGGAAATTAGTTGAGTTTTTCAAAAAAAGAAAATGAGGACCATGAAACATGTGTAACATTGTTATCATTATAGAATATTCCATTGTCCCTAGACAGTTTTTCTATATTATTGTCCTTTGATATTGTCAGTACCAACTAACACTAAACACTATCCTTTAAGTATGGTGTATCACTGTTTAGGTTTTTTTATCTTCATGAAATTAGTCTTTTGAAGATAAAACTAAGCTTTTGAACATTTCATTAATCAGGTAGTCAAAGTACATGTGAATCTTCATCTGTTTTTGATTATATCAAATCCATGTGGTCTCCCATCACTGAACATTTTGTTGCTGTTACCTTTTCCTTACTCTGCCAGATAGTGATCAGATATGGCTGTTAAAAGAGAAAAATAAAAACATAAATCTTTTGCCAAAACTGACCACCTTCATCTGACTGATTATTGGTAACATTGGAAATAATTCATTCCCATAGTTATCAATTGAAGCAGTTATCTGACAGAATGAAAAAGAAGTCATTGGTGATAACAATCTATATTTTAAGCTGTGTATCCAGGCAGGGTTATCCCATGATCAATGTTTGCAATATAAAACAGATTGCAATTTTTTTAAGCAGACTACTTCTGGTTTCCACTATTTTATATATGCCATGTTGCGACGATAAATAATCTGCAACCGCCGGTGAATGTTGTTTCAACTTTAGCTGTGCCATCCCCTTCAAGACCATGCAGAGAGTTGCGAGTTGTGGGATGCGAATAACCTTAAAACATCACCCATCGATTGCAATATCTCTACCGAGTGTTAGAAATAACGCCATTATAAACAATGGGTTATCATATATCACCAGAACCGGAAAGTTTATGGTCGGAACATGGCATAAATAAAATAGTGCAAAGCAAGAGTAATCTGCTGAAAAGAGTTGTTGCAAGGATATCTTGTTCGGACCTTTTTTCGTAAACATTGGTCACATGATCACCCCAATTGATACCTGTCGTGATTCTTTTTTGGTTTCATTCTCATTCTAGGTTTTTGTAAAAGATTATAATAATTTCAAATTGTGAGCAACACCAAATTCATCAACATTTGTGGATAATGACTATTTGAAGACAAAGTGATAAAAGGAGGACATGTTAAGGAGTTCCATCTTTGTCAGACTTGCTTGTTTCCTTAAACCTTTGCTGCAGATGTAATTATGCTAAAATTCCATCAGAACTGTGTGAATTAAAGAGAGAACTACATTGACACTCAAAAGATGGTTCTTTGTTACATTACTTTCATAAGTTATATTCTATGATTATGACATTTCTGTTTGTAAAGTTCATATGGGCATGAGAACAATACTTTTACTTACTTGTATCTAAAAAATAGAACCAATGTTAATACAGGTCTGCATCATCTTTTCCTTTGAAGCTTGTTTAAAACTGTCATTCTTCTTCAAGCATCCTGCATTCTGTAAAATAAAAAAAAACACAACTAAATCACCCTTAACTTTTTGGGAAAACTTCTTATTTGCAAGAACATCTCAATGTTTGGGAATCATATCATCACAGTACCAATCCACTAAAATAGAATACTGCCAAACGAAAGGTGACATATTTAACAATCTTAAATATCTCGTTATTTCGTGTTAGTTGGTCGAAATAATGACTTAATTATCTTCCTATTTCAAATTAGTAAGTCGAAAAAATGACTTTATTATTTTATTACTTTCGAGTTAATTAGTCGAAATAATGACTTAATTTTCTCGTTATTTCGACTTTCCAAATCGGGAAAAAAAATTGCATACTTGTCACCTTTATGCCACCGTAAATACTGGCTACATTTTAACTGACTGATTATTCTTAATTGGTAACATTGGAAACAATTCTATCCCCATGGCAGTCAATTGAAGCAGTTATCTGACAGGAAGAAAAAGAACTGATTGTTGATAAAAATCTATATTTCAACCTGTTTTGACTTATATTGGTTTCATTCTCATTCCTACGAAGGTTTTCGAAAAAAGAAAGAAGAAAAGAAAAAGTCAATCACACATTTTGAGCAACAACAAATTCATCAACATTTATGGATAATGATTTTTTTTAAATGAAGGAATAAAAGAAGAAATGTCAAGAAGTCAGATCTTTGTCAAACTTGTTTGTTTCCTGAAAACTTTGCTGCATTTGTAATTATTCTATAATAATCTAATCTGAGATGTTTGAATTAAAGAAAAAAAAACTTTAACATTTGAGAAATTGCTTCTTTGTCATATTGCTTTCAAAAGTTGTCTTCTATGGTTATGACCCTTATGTTTGTAAAGTTCAAAGGAGCATGAGAAAGACTATGTACTTACTTGTATTATAAAATGGAGTCAATGTTTATGCGGGTCTGCATCATCTTTTCTTTTGAAGCTTGTTTGAAATTGTCATATTTCCAACCATCATGAATTCTGTGAAATAAAGAAAAAACAACTAAGGGATCTATTACCATAAACCTTTTGGCCAAAATTCTCACGTGCAAGAACAATTCAATGTTTGGGAATTATATTATCACTTGAATCAAGTAAAACAAAATACTGCCAACGAATAAGGTGACATATATCCAAATATGGGTCCTGCATGGCTCAGTGGTTAAGATGGTGGACTCAGAACACAGGGGTCCTGGGTTCGAGCCCCACTGAGGCCATTTAGTTTTAGTAGGAGTGGCCTTTGGTAGGATCACTTCAGAGCCCTAGCCTTGTACTGGTGTATCCAGGAAAGCCACTTCAGAACTGAAAAAATGTAGGAACGGCCCTGAAGAGGACTCATATGGGACATGTGTCGGGTAATGATTCTAAACTAAACACTTTACAGGGTATTTCATTTTTTAAAAATAAAATTTACCTGTCATTGTTATTTTAACTATCGCCCATAACGCTATTGAATTGTCAAGAAGGTACCTTGTACTCAATTTAAAAGCTCCAACAATAACAAATAATCCATGTCAGCAACTGACGAGTTGACATCGTTGCTTTATTGGTCAGCATAATAGTGTATTCCATCTACAACACGATGTGTACCTAATGCTTTACTTACACACCGCGAAAATGACATAGACCGTCTACATAAACATTAGATTATGCCAAACTGCACCGAATCGATAGAAGGTGAACGCTTATTTCACCGTGAAGTGTTGTGGGCGACACACATTTTCTAGCCTAGTACTGCAGGGAACATGAACTTTAAAATAAAAAATGAATGCTGTAATTCTACTTAAAAGGGGAAGCATTTTCAGCGAGGGGGAAGCATCTTCAGCGAGGCGTGACGAGGGCTCGCCTTCTCGATTTTTCTATGACGAATTTTGGTGAAAATGGTCTATTTAGATATACTGTTTTATAACGAAATGAAAGAGTACAAAAAGTTCTCTTACCTACAACCGGCGATACGTTGTCCTTTCAAGGAGTTGAACACTGTGTCCAATTTAAAGTTTGAAGCGGTGGCGCCGATCCTGTTGTTCGTGTTTTGTTTTTCGATAGAATGGTTTATGGTTCATTCATGATTGGCGGAAATAAACTCAATGAGCGGCAATGAATTTATGTAAAACCAGTCCATTCCATAAAGCCGGAAACACCCGAAGCAAACCCGAGTTTTCTCTTTACACGGAATGGTTCACTATTGGTAGATATATTGGTATATAAAGGTGATGCTTGAAAATAAATTTAGATAGAACCAGTCCATTCCGTAAAGCCGGAAACACCCGAAGCAAACCCGAGTTTTCTCCTTTAGGTAAACCGGAAGCCACCTGTTTTTTTGCTAATGGTATAACCGGTGTTAACATAACTTGTTACTCGTACGTATGTTACCGTTATCCGCTCTCCGAGCGCGAAAGCTCTGAGAGAGCGGTACTATATTTTTGTGATCTACTGTTGCTTTTAATCTACATCAGTTTCTTTATTTATATGGAGTTTAATGCCATGTCAATAGTATTTTGATATTAGCGAAGTTGTGAGCGACGTTAGTGCAGTGATAGAGCATCAGCCTCTTGTACAAGGTTCCCGTGTTTGATACCCGTTAGGTGAGGTGACAACTGCCAGGACTAACCCACAATTTGGTGCCAGTTCTGGTAAATTACGCAGGAAGCAGACATCAAGAGTGAGTTTAATAATCTTCAAGCTTCCGTCACAATCAATATCAAATTAATAAGTTCAAACCAACATTATTTCAGTTATATCACTGATCTCCTGGATTTCACCAGTACTGGGAAGGTCTTTGCATTGTCCTGCCCTAGGTCACTCCCAAGATGCATTAGATTTAAAATCCCATATAGGGACCAGGTTAAAATTATTTTTTTTTGTATGGGTTTTACATCACATTAACATTATTTCACTTATGTAGCGATGCCTGACTCTTAATGATGGAGGAAGACCCAATACTCCAATGCCCATAGGTGCTGGTCAAGCCGGGTAGAAGCATCCGCATTCCCTCAGTCAGGAGACTACCTCTCATGAAAATCCATATCCCTCTTCAGGTTTTGAACCCACTCAAAATAGGGCAATGTGATGAAATTAGATGTAAATACTTACTAATGTATTTGATATAGCAAATGTAATACCAGCATGTCCAGGTGCCACTTCTGCATGATTACTCAGGTGACCTGATGAGTTACACGCACTGAGGCCTAATGATGCGGTAACAAATCTGAAATCAGAAAACATCTCAATTCAGCATCACCATTCTTAACCCTTTCCCAAACGACAAATTTTCGACTGTCCTAAATTAAAAGAGTTTGCAGACGACATTTCAAAATGTGATGAAATTGAAAAAGATTCTTACGACATTTCAAAATGTGATGAAATTGAAAAACATTCTTCAGATAGAGCAGAAAACATTGTGTGAAAAGGAGAAATTGCTCGTTACGAGCAACAAAGTGGTTAAATGTCGTCATTGTTTGGTAATGGGTTAAACCATAATACTTGTTTTCACGTAAGTGTCATATGAAATTAAAATATACACTAGGTAAATGTTCCTTGCTTCATAATTTCATTCTAATTAAATCACAATGATTGTTTTCTTGTTCCATAAACAGTTGTTTCTTAAATAAATATCAAATGAAGGTTCCTTGTTTGAAAGTTTTATTCTATTTAAATCACTATGACCTTTTCATAAACAATTGTCTCCTTATGCTAGGAGCTAGTAAAATGTTGTTTTTTTTTTAAATAATAAGCTGTTTGAGCAAAAAACTGTAGATTGAAACAGAAATACAATTGACATGACGTTATCCCAATACACCAGATAAAAGACTAATACAATTGTACTCACAGGAAAGCTAATGGTAGGTTATTAACAGCGCTAAATATCAATATGAAAACTCCTGGACCCAACAATCCTATTGTCGTCATCAACCGGCGTACGGACAACACAGTCCATTTATGTTGGGTGATGAGAGAATCAGCAACATGGCCTGCCACTGAAACATATATACATGAATACCTAAAATGTCGTAATGATGGGCAAATTCTTCTATCACCATAACCCCCTGTGTAATGAGGTTAACCAATAACCCCCTGTGTAATGAGGTTAACCAATAACCCACTGTGTTTAAATGGATTAAGGTGATAGCTATTACCGATATAACCTTAAATGGACTAAGTGCCTTGGCATTCAATTTTCTAAACATTCATGCTTCATCTCATTTTTTCTCAATATTGCCAATGCAATAAACACATATTGTTAATACAAAAATCTGTCTTCATAATAACATACCACAAAATTGACAAATTTGTCCAAATTGTACTTCTTGATTAGTAGAAAACGAGTATCATTTTATGCTTGTATCATGTTGAATTTTTTGGCTAAATTCACCCATTTTCCAGATAAGTAGAACAACTAAAACTAGCAAATAATTTTCAAAAGACGATAGCATCCTCTGAAAATGAATCATTGTTAAAAATAGACTTTAACATTAAATGGTCTTCAGCTCACATCAATACTCCCTTATGTTCTTTGTCATGAAATAACTGAACTTTATGGATATTGCTAAAAATTGTAAACTGTTTTTGCAATAATAGATAATGTAATCTAACAAATATATCAAGGAAATGATAAGTTAGTCATATAAAAAAAGAAATACTTACAAACACCAATTGCAGAATTCATTAGATAAGGCACTGCTGTTAACATGATGTGGTTTTTATCTGCACCTAGTGACCGAGTTAGGTACGTGGGTAACCAATGCATGATGGTGTAATTGGACCAGTTCATGGAAATATGAGCTATGTATATGGACCACAATGACCAGTGACTGATAAACTCACGCCAGTTTACATTATTATTATTTACCTGAAAAAGAAATGTTAATATTCTACAGGTTACTAGCCCTATGAACATATAGAAGTAAATAATTCATCATTGAGATAAAGTAATAACATATACACAGATAAAACTATCTTAGTATAAGAAATGTATCCATTTATCATATCATCCTTCAGGGTTGTCATTTAGAGTCAGCAGCTGGCTAATTTGACCGCTTCAAATGATTTTTTTGACGTCTCAAATAACAAAAAAAAAAGAAAGGTGGACATAAAAAGTGGTTAAAACACCTTACTATTGTCGACCTTGTGGAGAGACATTGTATACAACTATCAATCACATCATTAGCACAAACTGATGTAAATGTGTAACACAGGCTCATCTTTGTAGTTTTTACCACTTAATAGTATGATGGAGGAAAATTCCCTTCAAATTCACAATTAATTTTCATAACTAATTTGGTGGACTTTTAAGAGTTATTTCTGTGAATACAAACTATATCAACCAGCCACCAGGTCATGGCAAAATAAGGTCATCTAGACTCAAATATTGCTTCTTGACAAATGGATCAAGTTGATTTAAAGACAGAGATATTTGGAAATTAAATTTTTAAAGATACTTGGTCACATATAAGACAGTTTGCAAGTCAAATAAAATGTTGCAACAAAACTCTTTTTGTACTTTAGTATATTTAATGAAAAATACCTATTGAATGCAATATTGATTCCGAATGTGCCAATATATATAATTATAAACAGGCATTATGCAAAGGATTTCAAAACTATTCCAACACATTTTAATCTGAATACATATCTATTAATTGAATAAGGCTCTAAATATGTAAATACAAACTTATCTTAAATCCAATGGCTATTCTCTAGTGTATATATCTCGTACAACAGTACAGCTCCAATGCAGTTAAAAGGAGTAAACATTTAATGTCCAAGTTTCTTTACAACTATGAACGAGCAGCTTTAAACAAGCATTACCAATCATTTATCAATCTATACACACAGATTAAAGTTTGTGCTTGAAGTACTTCTCAAGAATGAATCTTACTTTTGGCGGCTCTACAAATTCTTCATCTGGAGACCCTCTGTTTTCTTTGAAGTAATAAACCCAGGCAAACACCCAGATAAAACCAACTGCACCAAACAAATAAAACATCCATCGCCAACTTAGATGAGGACATATCTGGAATGAATATTATATCATAAATACTACAATTCTTTTGACAATCAGTTTAGGGTAATTTAGTTATTCATTGAACTAGAGAAAGGCAATCTTGGTTCAATTTTTATTTGTATATCTTAATTATAATCATTGTGAAGTGTCCTAAGAGACACCAATTTCTTTCGCTGTGCCCACATCGTTAACTCAGCTGGAAGCATGCACATCTTGGTTAAGAGGGATCTTGAGTTTGAAACCGGGCTCAGCCAGTATTCCTTTAATAGACAGCTCTCACTAAAAATCAATCAAGATCATGCAGGAGAGTAGTTAGTGGCTTGTTATGAATATTGTGGAATAATGGTGAGAGGTACAAGGAGTATTGATGGATTCTCTGACAGTCGCAATATGAATAAAATACTGTCGAACATGGCAATAAACTCAAATCTATCCCACTTAACCTTTAACTGGTAGATCAAACAAAAGTCATGAACGTATCATCAAATCCTGTTTTTTTTTATTGAATAATTGTGAAACGAGCATTAAGACCTTCAGTGCTTTGATTGAAAAACCTTAGTTGAATAGTAATGGGTTGCTGTCGTACTCACCATGATATGGGCACTGATGAGAGTGTCCACCCATTTCACGATCTGAGTCTAAGACACTCTCATCCACTTCATTATATCACAAGATGGAAATAAAAGATCATTGTTCATAAAGTGATCCGTTTTAATCGTTTTCTAAATCTAAACATAAAAGTGCAATAGCTCCACCCTTATAAAAGAAGATGACAAGTATATCGATAATCTTGTTTTTTGTTACATAATAGATTTGTGATGCCATTTCATTCATAGGAGACATTTCATTCTTAAATGATTAAAATGTCAATCTGTGAGATAGTCCTTTAAACCCAACTCAAACAAAGAAATATGTCATTCCAAATTATGATTATAGAATAAACAATAAGTTATACAGAGTAATCTGCTTCTTCAAATGCAACCTTATGAATAATGCATATCTATAAAGCAATTTTGAACGCCTTATCAACATCAGAAATCATTAGGAAAAAATCCTCCGCTTTGCATGTTAGTTTTTTAATGTTTTCTGCCATATCAGATGATTATCTTTCAATTTCATCACATTTTGAAATGTCACCTGCAAACTCTTTCAATTTGGGACAGTCAAAAATTTGGCACTTGGTAAAGGATTAAAGGTTAAGTAAATTGTATTTCTTACCACAGAAGCAACAGTTTGACCAATGGATCCAAAGGCTACCAAATATCCAAACGCTCGAGATCTTTCCTCACTTGGTATAGCATGAGAAAATATGTGAAATATTGTTGGTAAACCTGAAATATGTGAAAAAATATTAATAAAACTAGATGAAGATCTAAATTGTATCATTTGTAAGGACCATATCCCTAAAAAAAAACCTGGTCAATTGTGTTGGTAGTTGAAAAGGGCTGATATACAATGTACTATAGTAAACTATCAACATAAAGCTTGATAAAGAATGGACCTTTTAACTGAAACAGCTTAAGGGGCAAATATTTGGCAATTAAAGGGCTATAATTTTATTACTCTTTGGCAAAACAAACTGACCGTTGAACTTGCTCAAATCACTACTTCAAAAACATTTCATAAAGTTTCATCAAGGTTAGATGGGACAATAAGAGAGTGAAATATGGAAATGACCTAATATACTACCATACATATCATCATGAATCAAAGTTAAACCCTTTACCAAATGCCAAATTTTCGACTGTCTAAAATTGAAATAGTTTGCAGACAACATTCCAAAATGTGATGAAATTGATAAATAATCTTCTGATAGGGCTTAAAACGAACAATTACTCCTTTTCCCACAATGTTTTCCACAGTTGTCGGCAACAAAGTGGTTAAATGTTGTCATTGTTTGGTAATCGGCTAAACACAAACAGAGATAAAAGGCAATTCTCCTTGTTGCAAACTCCTTACTTGCTTCATTAAACCCTTTATTGTGGTGGCTCATTTGAATCGTCTTAAATGGTTCTAATGGGTATCCACAAAATAGAATGCTTTATATCTATATTGGTTTAATATCACATCATTCTTTCAATTATGTTGGAATGCAAGATGCTTGATTATGGAGGAAGGCCCAAATAGTCAACAGCCAATAAAGGCTGGTCAAGCCAGGAAGAACCATATGTGTTCTGTGAGTTAGTTAGGAAACTGTCTCTCATGAAAATCCAAATGCTGTCAACAAAATTTGAACTCATGCAGAGAGAGGACATGCGTTTTCAAGTTCTGTACTCTAACCACAAGGCCAAGGAGGCTCCCAGAATGTGGTCTATATATCTTTAGAAATACAATGTAAAGTATATCCAAACACACTCTTATATTAATCCAAAGTCATATCTAAATGCAGGTGTGGTCAATTGTCCGTATTCCCAAGGCTGTCCAAAAGCTTTGACGGACATGTGAACTTTTACTGAAATTCATTAACCCTTTAAGGTATAGAGATAGGCTTATCACTGACACCATAGGTATAAATCATCCGATTATCGGAGATCATTAACGCATACATAATAAGTCACCCTAGGTACCTATTTGCACAGGATTATCTCCGATAATTGTCACTGATCGGGGTACTGTTAATCAAAGCAAAATTAGTGCAATTTTCGTTAATCCAATGGATTTTCACAGGGAATAAAGGACGACGAGAACAAAATTTCCTTCAAGTTGATGTTTTTTTCTTTTTTTTAGTGATACATACATATTAAGATTAAGGCGTAGAAAATTAGACAAACAATTAAACTGTATATTGCGGTGTGAATTATACAAAATCAAAAGTAATAAAATGACGTATGTGTTCCTCCTGAGAGATCCCTAATTTGTTTTTCTGGTTTTTCATGAATTTTGTTGAAGAAAAATGCCATTCATAACGAAGCTACATTTTTTATACTTTGTATACTTCTCAACAAAACTGAATTGTTTGATTTCTATTTCCATTAAAACCGTCTCCAAATTAAAAAAATGTTTTTCAACGTAATATTGCTTCATAAAGTAGTCAAACTTGGTCCTCTAATACATTTAAAACTGTAAAAATCAATTCATTATAACGAAACATGCTTATATTTCCGTAAAATATGTGTCAATGGGTGATGAATCTACCAAAAGCTTGTTGTTGTAGTCAAAGTCGGAGGAATAATTTAATTTGCTTGTCCGCGAATTGGTAAGATTTATCAGCATTTCATCATCTTCATGCTCAAAAGACCGATCAAATGACTGCTCTGAAACTACATTGATGTCTGACCTGCGATCGGAAGCACCAAAGTTGACTTAAAACTTTAAGTAGCCGTCTTTAAAACGTCCGTTATATTCGATGGCTTTGTTTTCATTCACCTTTCAACTTTGAACAACGGCTCCGTGTCATAAACATCCTTTACGGGTCGCATGCCGTATGCTCGCTCTCATTTTAATTGGATAGTATTTTAGAAATGTGTTAATTATCTAAAGAATTGCATGAAATCGTTATCAAGTCTTCACAAATCGGCATTGTTCTGATCTTTTATGACCGGATATTGAATGCTTCTCATATTAATTGGGTTGGTAATTTGAATTCCCTTCATCTCAATTTGATAGTGTCTTTTTCAGAAGGGTGTCGTGGGACCATTATTGAAAGATTCTCTCTATAGCAAAAGTTTAAACTTTGACCCTATGATTTTATCATCGGAAATGAAAGAAAACATATTTATTTAAGAGGAAAATGAAATTTGGAGAAAGTGCCGTGTTGGTTTTTGTGTGTAATTAAGGGTTAAAGTTAAATCAAATTTTCAGCTGTCAAAAAGCGTTCTATTTGGTCATCGATAGAACGTCAAAATAGGTTTTATACGGTAATAGGTATAACGGTAAAAAGCTATTTATGTGGTAATCGATAAGGCGGCGAACGGCGCTATATACCGTAAAGGGTTAAATACCGGTAACCATTATACGGACATGAGCAGGAAAACCTTTGGCATTTGCAGACCAGTAAATCAAAAACAGAATTCTCCATCCCTGAAATGGTAGTTGTTTATCACTGTGTGAGCCAAGCTTTAATCTTACCTAATCCTTCCCCTAGACCCAGGAGCACTCGAGACAGGACAAGGGCATAAATTGTGTGGGCAAATAATGGCACCATGAACGTAGATAAGGACCAGAGTAAAACAGCAATCATCAGGACATTCTTCCCACCATACTTCTTGGTGGCGCTGGCTCCCACAACCTGTAGGAAGAGAGAAAACAAACAAGCTCTCATTCCAAAATACCTAATTTTGCTGCATCTAATGCAGAAGATTTAACGCTTTGAAATACCAAAACCAAAATTTTTTCGACTCACACAAATTTTAAGAGTTTGCAGACGACATTTCAAAATGTGATGAAAATGAAAAACAATCTTATAGGGCAGAATATATTGTGGGAAAAGGAGGAATTGCTTGTTAAGAGCAGTTTCTACTTTTCCCACAATGTTTTCCAGAGTGGTTTGCAACAAACTAGGCAAATGTTCTGATTGGTAATGGGTTAATTATTTTCTGTCAAAATGGGTTCTATAGAATACTACAAAGGAAATGAATCATGTTTATGTTATATTTTGTTATCTGATGTTGCTTTCAATCTTATATGGTTGTGTTTTTCCATATGAAAAATGGGGTAATCAATATTGGGGTAATCAATATTTAGGCAATTGACTGTGATGCATGTAATGGGGAAATTGGTTAAGAAAGAGAATTTCGTGAACAAGTGAATATTCTTACCTGACTACTCATGTAGCCAACAGCAAAGGAGGATAGGACCCATCCTTGTCCATGCATGTCCCATTTAAACTCATCTGTCATTGGAACAATGGCTATAGGCATGATCACACGGTCGGCTGCATTGATGAAGTTTGCCACACAACACAGCCATAATGTGTTAGATGGTTTGTTCAACATTGTATCATTATTCACTCAGAACATGTCTAACAACAACAGAATCATTCTCAGTCTTTGAACTCTTTAAATTCAACCTGAAATCAAGGGTAAATCATTTGAAATGATTTTGGTAAGAAAAATTGAAAACTTTGAAAAATGAATATAGAGTCAAATAGAAAATGGTCACATATTGTAATTTAAACCTTTCTTAAAAGTCAAATATGCGGAATACTGATATTTTTCATGTAAGAATTGATTAAAAAGGTATTAATTCATAACTGTTATCATTTTATTTGTTTTTTACACTAAAAACGAAAAAATCGCTGTAAAAACGTAGCCATAAAAATCTCGTCACAAATGTCCACCATTCAATCAATCATTTGAAAATCAGATGTGAACAGAGATACTGCCGAAAGCATAAGTTCTCAATGTCTAACAACAGTCAACTCAACTGATCCGGATCATTAACAGATTAAAGATCATTTTCTATTGTTTTTACCCATATGATGTATAAGTCAAAGAATGTGTTCAATGAATAAATATTCCTCTGTGTATTTATACCAATGATTTGTATCTTTTATTTCATTTGTTGAAGAAAACAAGATCGGGGTCAGCATGACAGTTTTAAATCAAATGTTGCAGTTTCAGGGTATAGAGGGTTGCCTTCACAGACTGACAATCATAACAGAAAAATATCATAAATAAACACAACATGATCAGGAACTGTCAATTTGAAGCTGTTGAGTTGACTTAACCGCAGTTAGGCTCTTAAATTAGCATTAACATTGGAAAACATTACAAAAACTACCAACTTTCCTTTCAAACTTTTGCTACACAATTACGGATGTTAAGTCTCAATAATTCCTTGAGTATAGCAGGAAAGTTGATGCAATACAATATTCGACGAAATCTAATGTCATTAGACATTACCAAGTTGAAAGAAAATCTTACTACAAATTATACCCCCTTTCTAATCATGTCTAGCTTCCAAACCTATATAGTTTCGCGAGGAAAATATCTTAAACAGAACTTTTATTTACAGCATAATTTATAATATCTATCAGCATTGATACTGTTCTTACCATATTTTATTTTTTCATGAAGTTTCCAACAAGAGACGTGGATCTGACAGGTCGCTTACAACATGAAGTAATGGGGTAAATAAAAAACAATAAATAAAAGATTTAGTCAACCAAGTCATGCTCGTTAATAGAAATATATCGATTTTTCATTTTTTTATTAATGCAATAATTATGTTAACATCGAATTCGAGATAGAGATATGAAAACAATATTTTTTATTTGTTCTTGATGTAAGCGCCAGATAAAACGGTGTTAATGTAAACAAACTCTGAGAAGAGGTCTTGAATCCAGAATTTTGTAAGATTTATTGTCGCATTTCTCTGATTAAGATTACTATATTTACTATTGAATTAGTAATTGTGACTGAAAATACTATCCACTGAACTAGAGAGGTATTTTGTATGTCAAATATCTAGAACTTTGTTGATGCCGAGATTGTTTCCAATTATTGACGTTTCTATGCGCATGTGCAGTAGCTACGAAATGGCGTTCATAGTTTCCAATTACTGATGAAGTCTCATCGCTAACTAAAATTATTCTTCATTTCAATGAATAAGTTATAGTGAGTTAAAATAAATCTATAGGGCACCTTTTCACTAGATTGATAATGTTACAATTTTGTATAAAATGTATTCCAAGGCATGTTAATACTTGTTTACCGCTCCATATATGAAATCTTTCACAGATGTTTTTGATGAAAGATTTCTTTGAAACCTGTTCAGACGTAAAGTTGGTTTCCGGGTCCAATCAGACTCAAGTTTGTTCAGCATTAGTCTAATCACTACAGATTGATCAGAACTGTTTAGATTTGATTAATCAAATTAATTTGACGCTATCGGGAAATATTGAGAAAATTTTGCAATATCTCCTGTCACGTCAAACTTTTGAACAATTCATTTAATGGAGGACGCAGTGACAAAAAATTTTTCGCACCATTTGAAAGCCAATATTTCCATTATTACAGTAAATCATCAACTGACATTACTCACAGATATGAATTAATCCCTTTTTATTTAAAATTTAATCGATCCGTACACATAACTTGTTGGTGTTCCTCATATTTACTTTGTTAGAACTGTTCCCAATAAAAGATAATATTATAGCCTATCTTAGGGTAGATTGAATTAGTGCTGATCAGACAAATGTGAATTGAACTTGAGTCTGATGGGACTAAGGACCAACCTGGTTGAGGCCTATGGGACCAGACACCGTTAAGTTGCATACAACCCAGAGGTTTCATTAAGATCTTGGGATTTTCCCAGGCTCTTTTGACTAGAAAGCCCGGCTTCTTTGTTCAGTTTTATGATAAATCTACTGATGAGGTCACCCATACCCCTGCCGTCTTTTGCAAAATGATACCCCTCACAACAACTTTATCAAAAATGTAGCCAAAGGAGTATCTGCACCAAGGAGGTTCTCTTGTTTTTGTAAAGGGCTTGAAGCATCAATATACATGTCCCAAGGTAGTCTACCAGTACTATCCTCACATAAAGTCTCTCTGCATGAGTTCAAATTCTGTTGATGTCATTTGGGTTATCATAAGAGCTAGTCTCTTGAATGACTAAGGGAATGTTGATAGTTCTATTTGGCCCGACCAGCTCCTATCAGTAATTGAATTTGGAGTATTCTTCCATCATTATGATTCAGGCATCACAATATAACTGAAATAATGTTGATTGAAAGTAAAACCCTTTTTATTGAATAAAATGATAGAAAGGGTCAGCTTTGAACTGTGCTATAAACTGCTCCCATCATGACATGATACCAAACTTTTTCATTTCTAATATACTTAGAGGTAATGTGAATCAAGAAAATTTGAATCTAAATTGGTCTGGAAGTTAGCTCAAGCATGCTGAAATCCATTGGATATACCCTGTTACTTTAGATATGGACCTGTCTGTGTCATGAATATGCATGTTAGGGAATGGGTAAAATCATGAATTTTGTCATTTGTAGGTTTTTCAAGAATGTCACTGTCAAACTCACGGAGGTCTAGTAAGATGAGAGAAGATGGAGAGTTTTACCTCGAATGTAAGGCTGCATATCTTACAGAGTTTGAAGACATCAACGACAAGATTGAATCTAAGAGTATGCTGATTTCATGTAAGTCAAACTTTATTCGTTTTCTTATGTCTTACATCTCTCCTTCCATCTATCAAAATCAAATCATCTACTGTTTGCATTTATCTTTTCGCTCTAAATTGTGTGAATCTTTCCTCGAGCCAAACAACATGAAATGTTTGATTGTAGATATGAAAGCCATTTGGCAAAATAAAACATTGCTTGTAATAATAATTAAAATTGATATTTGATGATAATGATTTTTTTATGTTTATAATTTTTCTTTATCAAGTATGCGTTTTTATTTCATGTGATTTCTTGTTTATTTTGAGTTTTTTTTTTTACTGATGTTGCATTCTACAAATGGAGTTAGTATTTTGAAAGGTTTTTATTAATCTACATCTAGAAATATTTTCTGATGCTTATATTTTGTCTTGGTTTCCTGGTCTATCATATATCTTTAGTTACAATGTTCTAAATACAATTTACTGCAGTTGTACTTACCTCATTGGCACTTGGGAAATGTTTTGTCTGTTTTGAATGGTTTATTCTATGTTTTATGCCTTATCAGAAGATTATTTTCCAATTTCATAACATTTAAAAATGTTATCTGCAAACTCTTTTAATTTGGGACAGTCGAAAATTTGGTGTTTGGTATAGGGTTGATACATTAGACTTTGAGTTTTTAGAAAGCAGTCTATATAGCACAGCTTAATTCATTTCAGTGCTTCAGACCACTGGCAGAAACCCGACCAAAACAACCCTTAACAAATACTGGACTAGCAACACAGGTATGTACATCCAGGGTTAGCATTCATTTTTGTTATTTGAGCCAACTTTAGATGTGAGGAGGCCAATGAAGCAGACACCAAACAAAAATTAAATGTTACTTATGACCACATATCATATTTTTTGTTGTTTGAGCCAACTAAAAAGTAATTTGAAGCGTGTCCGGCAGCTGGCTCTTTATGATAACCTTTTACATCTCAGCTTCTTAACAGTCTTCACTCGCTATCTTGAAGTTGCGGGGAACAAGAAATAATATTGAGATAACAAGAGCTCAAGATATCCAATAAGGTGTTAGCAAAAAAAATGAGACAAAAATTTACGTTGTTTCTAACATCTATATACATGCTAAGACTTAATGGTCTTACTATTTAAAGCCCTCACCATGTGCGTTTCTTTGGATCCTTTGTTGTATAAAAAATGAAGTATGTGTACATTGTTACAGTTTGAAAGGCATATGTAGTTCCATTGATTCTTAGCACTGTGTTACCATTATCAGTGTTGTCATGATGACTTTTTGAGTTCAAGGATAGAACAACATTCTGAAAATTTGTGACGGCTTAAAATACAAAAAATATAACTCAGTGCATTTTGGAATATTGTTTGTAAAACAATGTTTCCGGCTTTTGGCAGGCTGTTTATAAATTGCAGTCAACTGAAGTTAAAATGACACGCTCTGCTCAAGAGTTAATGGCTGATGAGGCATGTGAGGGCATTAAGCAATAAACAGATCAATTATCAACCACACAGTAGCAGGAGCAGCCATGGGAAGAGTGACAATCAAAGAAAAAAATATCGTATTTTGCTGAGACCCGGCTTGCCCGATTTGCACTTATAAACCACCTTAGATATATCTGCGAAAAGGATTATCAATTTCGACATCAGGATTCTGACACCTTTAACATTATAGAGGAAGATGAAGCGTGATGTTAGGGATTATTTTAATCAATCAGCAAAAGCCATTTGTTTTATTGAATTCATGTATAATTTCTCTAGGAACCAATATTCTAATGCTTTTTTTCTCTCACTTGTTCATGATTTGATAACAAAAAATAATAATACTGAACAAAACCCCTTTGTGTATCTGATGATGAGTTGTATGATGGTAAGGTATACCTTTATTTCATAACAAATTAATTTTATGTTATTATGGTTGTATCAAGGAACATGGTATTTTGCCTATATTTCAGATTCCATGTCATTTAATGACTTTGTGGATATATGTAACAAGGAACCAGTCACCACAGCAGATGATCTCATGAAGGCTTTTAGAAAAATTGATATCAACGGAGACGGTTATATATCCCTCGACGAACTGTTCAAGATTATGACCAAGGTATATCATCAGTTCATAACTAAATATTTTCAAGAGTTTTAAATGTTTGGGAAAGGAGATTTATGTTGTGTTGACTTATTAACAGTTATTTGAAGAAAAGTCTAGTAAATCCAGAGATGTCCGTTCTGACCGAAATTTGGGATTAACAAATTTTCTGGTCTAGTCAAGGAGGGCCAAGTCATGCTTGAATATACACCTTAACCCTTCACCAAGGCCAACTTTTGACTGCCCCAAATTGAAAAAGTTTGAAGACGACATTTCAAAATGTGAAAAAATTGGAAAATTATCTTCTGATAGGGCAGAAAACATTGTGGGAATAGGAAAATTGCTTGTTACAAGCAATTCTCCTTTTCCCACAATGTTTTCCAGAGTTGTCTGCAACAAAGTGGTTAAATGCAGTTATTGTTTGGTAATGGGTTAAGGCATAAAAAATGTACAAGTACATGCATACATTTAGTTTTGCACGTAGAATGACCAGTATGGTCTTGCTATGTTCATGTTTCCACAGAGATGTTCATATTTATGCTTAACATGAAGATATGTAATGGGATAGGTGTTTTCCACTGAAGTAAGATGCTAGACTTTACGAGAAAAGTCACTGCACAATGAATTTGTTCCCTTGTAATTTTGTCCGAACCATGAGACATCCAGATTCAGGGATTTTATTCCTTAAATTGGGAAGAGGCCTAGCCATGCTAATTTTGGGAAATTGTATCCATAAGATTGGTGAATTGGCAAACCAGAAACCTGGTGTGACTTTGATAATTACGAGTCTTAGGTAGCTTACCAATTTAAGGAAAAAAAGGCCCTGTTTGCATTGTGAATATTGCAGAAAGCAGTGTATTTTCACTTTTTTTTTAATGAATAGATAAGACTTTTTATATAGATAGATTTCATGACAATAACATAGCAATAGAAACATAAAACATGTATTACAAAAATGCAATAATGTTTATAAACTATGAAAGCACACCAAATTGCAAGGATAATGCAAAAAAGGGAAAAGTGATTTTCCGTTATTGTTCCTTTTTTAATGATGGTAGAAACTATGAGTAAAGCCTACACTAAACTTATATATTAAATGAATTAAATAAACACCAACCCAATGAACTAATGCACCATCATAAACAATTAAAATGCTCATGGCTGTCAAGAATGAACTACAATCCAGCCCTTTTTTTTAATTGGATTGAAATGAAAATAAGATTACAGTAAAATGAATCACCAAAAAAAAGAAGTTAAAATCATTAATGTAGAGCTAAAAAAGAATTCAACAATCACATGAAAAATGCTTCTTAATGGCAGATTTGGATAAATAGGCCTCACGATGTCCCTCAATGGTGGGGCAAAAGTGTATTGTAAGTATAACCTTTATGAGGGGTCCTGCGTTGCCAAGTGGTTAAGGTGGCAGACTTAGAACTTTGGGGTCCCAAGTCCGAACTCCACTGACATCTCTGGTTTTGTTGGAGTGACCTTTGGCAAGTCACTTTAGAGCCCTGGTCTAGTACTGGTTGATCCAGGAAATCCATAGCATATATGCAAAATTGTTGATACAGCATTTAATACCATGAAAAAAAGTCTAACCATTTTATGCTACATTTTACAGAAAGAAAAGGACATGACTAGAGATGATGTAAAAAAGATGATTGATGAAGTTGATGACAATAAAGATGGAAAACTAGATTACAGAGAGGTAAGCTGATTTGCAAACATTGAGTTACAATCAATATTCGAAGTATGTGATTCAAAATGAATACTTAATGTATTCAAATATTGCTCTGCAGTGTTGAGTTGATAAGACTATTTGATACATTCAGATTTTTTATTATGAAATGTAATGTTATAAACAATTACTTAAGCTACCTATTTTAATTGACTGTTCATTTCTGCTATAGCAAACAAGTTGTATTGATAAGAAAGGAAGCACCATTGACCTCCTACTACATTAGCTTATAGTAATTTAACTATTGTAAATCTCGCTTTGAGATGCTCAATTAAACATAAGTGCCTTCATAATCTTTGTAACAAAACGAGAGACTGTTCATTTTGACATCAGTAGTGCAATAGAACAGAACAGAGAAGGATTGGTAGATCAAACATTTGCTGACCATGAATAATGTTTCTATACCCTAAACTCTGAGTTCTGTTACAGAGTGTGACATTGATGCACAAAGATTCCATTCCTCTCATTTCTGTCTGGATAGTGAGACATCCTGAATGGTGGGGTCCAAATGAACGAGACTTCACTGTTTATTTCATCCATTGTATAGATAACGTGTGCATAGTACATTGTTGTCTTTAATGGTATACAAATGTGTTATTGATTGACATGACATGTATACGTAATTACTCATGGTATATATATATATTTTTACATATCTATCTTCCAGGTTTTTGAATGACATTACATTTACATATTATAATTATATTTTATTGAGTAACATATGTTTTTTTTGTGTTATTGAGGGATATAATATGTATATGTTTTACACAGAAAACTTTGAGAGATGGGAGAGTTTACTATAGGGAGGTAGTACTATGTCTTAGCATGAATTGAATGCTTGTTACCCTTTAGTGCACATACTTGTGGATATTATTCTTATGAAATCCTTAGTAATTTTGGTTTATCACTTGTCAGTTCATACTTTGTTCTACTCTTCAAAAATTGCATATTTTTGAAGTGATAGATTTCTGAAGTGGTGTTAGGTTATGGCTATTTTCCTATCTTTTCCTACCATTATCATTTGATGGTTTTGCAGCAATTTGTAATAGGTATATGGAAATCCATTGAAACATTTTGTTGACGGGTTCAGATGCTTTTTGCATGACATTAGCTTTCTTGGTGCCTGGTATACTGGTATAGGGCAATTCATTCAATCTTTGATTAAACGTTATAGTGCTGGAACCGACTGCATGCTTATGCAAACAGGTTAGATCCAGGTCATCTGCCAAGTAAATTGGCAGCTGGCCTGTAATCTAACCTGTTTGCTACCCTGAGTATCTTTCCTCAACAAAATGTAGCAGACATTTAAGCTTTTGGAAAGCAGACAACACAAAAATCTATTAGAAAATTACCCAGCATTCTGAGGTTTAAAAGTACTACTGTCTGGGTATCATAATTCAATTGAATCAGGGAGGGGCTTTTTATACTACCCATTCCGCAAAACTCTTGATTGTTAATGCCTTAGCAGTAGGATACATATACAACCATGGTGAAAAAGTAAAATTACTCTTCCAGAGTAAATTTTGGTTTTATCCCCAATTATGCAAATGTTTTTAAGTTATAATGGCAGTTTTCTTTGGATATTTTTGTCACGTTATTCATATTGCTGGCTGCAGATTTCTCATCACTCAGAAAATATTAAAAACTGATGAAACATACATTTGTAAAATATTCCTTGAGAAACTTCATATTTTGATAATTGACAATGAAACTGCTGTGACTGAATCCAATTTTTCTCTGTAAGAATCCCATTTTTTAGGATTTTATGCCTTCTGCATTTTAAAAACAAAGGGGGTACAATGTATTTAAATGCACACATTATCTTCATTTTAGTTTGACATCATAATTTTGAAGCACAATCACATAAAAATTTGTCATGACTTTTGTCTTGTTTATTTTAAAAAATTTGGATGCTTCACAGAGTAGATTTGTATGCTATATTGCATTGTCCTTTTACTGGAAAGACTCAGATGTTATCATTATGGTTAATATTTAATGAGGTAATTACTAGGTGTCATGTTATAATATTCCCATAATCCCTCTATAGTGGAGCTTTTAGAATCATGTTGTATTGCATGGAAAAGAATGGGATAAGTTGATAAATTTGTTGGTGCTTTTGACCAGTAATGTATTGCATCTGTTGCTGAAGATTTCAGAAACCACTGAAATATTGATGGATGCTGCCTAATGAGCAATTTATCTTTTTGTCCAAGTGGATTCCCAACTTTCCACCCAATTTCATACAAACGTTTTTATTTAATTTTGCTATTATTTGTTGTCTGCTGTTCCTTTTAAAGTGGACAAGCCACACATTCCCATATGGGTGGATGAATAGTTTACTGGAGAATACCCATAACCCCTCATTTTGAAACTAATTCTTTGGTCGGATTACTTAGGTTGTTCTGGGTATACAATGGTCATGGCTGGAACTATTTGGTGAAAAGAGAATAGTTCTGGCACCGATTAATGTATACCGTGAATGACCAATGTAATCTGACAAAAGAAAGAATTTCAAAATGGCAGATTATTAGTATTCTCCCTTAAATTGTATCTCATACTTGGTGTTGGGTCAAATATTGTAAAAAAACAAACAATTATTTTCCAGATGAAATGATTTCTGGTAATACCACTGCAAACTCCCTCAGTTTATTTTGGTTTTAGAAGCGTATGTATGATTCCTATAGAGCAAACAGTTAAGATATATTAACACATGTTATTCGTAGGTATTGCATGGAAAATATATCATTGGTCATTTGATTAAGATATGGAAAAATATGTGCATGTATTCAAATTTAGTTTTCATTAGAATTCTTTATAAAATCAGTTTTGAAATACCTCAATTAATTCTGCATTCAAATGTTTTCCATCCCCATTGTTGTTTTCCCTTCAAATCAAGGAATTATATATTTGAAAAAGGTTATCCATTCACCAAAATTTTCTCTTATAAAAGTACATATCAAAGTCAATGAGTTTTGTTTAATTGGCTCAGAGTTTTAGATTGTTTTAGATAAGAATGGTCATGTTGGCTTTTTAAACATTATATGAGGGGTCATTTTCTAAAATGATTGGATTAAACATTTTACCATTTGTGATTTTTCTTATTGAAAATTGACTCACTTGTTGACCAATTTCTTTAAGAAGCAGTGTACCATATTTTGAATGGTGTATGGACCATCTGGCTCACTGTCATTTCAAAATAAATAGACTAATTCTTTCCCACCTGCAGACATCTTTTTTTCCTGAAGTGGACGACTTTAGAATCGCTTTGTAAATATGTGAAAAAACTTTCAGTCCGGCTTTTTGTGATATGTGAATAGGTTGAAAAAACATTGTGGCAAAAGAAAAAAAGCTTGTGACAAGCAATTTCTGCTTTTGCAATAATGCTTTTTGAAAGTCTGCTGCTGCAAGACACAAAAATATGGCTTTAGGTGGTAATGTGCTAATTTATCAATTGTTAGTTTAACTTGTTCGATCGAAAGCAACAAATGCTAAGCATTATATGAAATAAATTTTTCCATTTATTTAGTTTATGAACACAGTTACTTGTCTGATCATAAGCAATGAATGCTATTCACCTAACATATGAAATGAATTTTTTTATTTATTTAGTTCACTAACATGGTGATGAAAACAACAGAAGATTCTAAGAAAATGTCCAAAAAGGTGATGGAGAGAAAGGAGAGGAAGAAGAAAAGGGGAGAGCTCTCAGGTGAGTACTCAAGCAGCACTTTAATGTTGTCAAATAGAGACGGAACCAATACTTTCATATGGAAATGCATCACTGTAAGAATACCCAATTTTTTACTGTCCCAAATTGAAAGCGTTTGCAGACATCATTTCAAAATGTGATAAAATTGAAAAATAATTTTCTGATAATGTTTTCCAAAGTTGTCTGCATCAAACTGGTCAAATGTTGTTATTATTTGGTAATGGGTTAAAGACACAGCAGCTGTGTTAATGATTAATTATCAGCAGGTATGATTTTTTCTGTGATATTCGGTAAAAAGTCGTGTGACCAAAGGAGAGATTGTTTGCTATGAGGAATATAATTCTTTTGTCACAGAGATTTCTAAAATCTCCTTGGCAGCATTTTACTTAATACTTTATGCTAAGAATTTGCACAAGTCATAAACAACATTCCCACTTATTTCAATATTGAGATAAGCAATATTGCAAAGTAAAACATCATATGAATCGTCTCTCTAAGACGCTTGTGTACAGCTACACTATGTAAGTTCTCAATAAGAGTTAACACTGACTTTTATAGATTCTCTTTATTTCATTTGTAGAATGGAAACATTTTTTTGTAGTTATCTTTATCTCTTATTCGATAGAAAAGGAGGGAATTAGTGAGGGAATTAGTAAGAAAAAAAGCATTAATTTAAAGTTTTACAATCAAATGCGTTTTGTCATATGCTAGTTAAGATTTCATGTACATGTATATAATGTTCTGACATTGTTAAAATGTTATTTATTCAAGCTATAAATGATCCAGTAAACATTTAGATTAATCATAGTATAGAGGCATAAGTCATGCACTATGCCATCAAACTGTGTGTGGTGTAGAATTAAATCAATGTTGTTGTTTTAGCCAATGCGTCAATTGTCTGTTAACTGTTTGTTTTCAGCAGCCCAGTCCAACACTGGTAACAATTCTGATCCCATTAACACACAACCCTCCATGAAAACAGGATCTCAAATATCGTTACAGAGCAATAAGAAAGGCTCAGATAACGAGGAATCAGACCACATTAATCTAGAATCAGATACTAAAGTTGTTAACAAAGACGATATGGGCTCCGGTGCCTCTATAAGGTCAAGTAAACGGGGAACAAAAGCATCTGCCAAAGGTTCAAATAATTCAGACAACCAAGGATCTACGGTGTCCTTACAAAAATCTGATAGAGTCCAAGGTTCCAGGACCTCACTGAGGTCTGAAACTAAACCCCAAGATGAAGTTAAATCATCTAGAACCTCCCTAAATGAGGATGAGGATAAAGTTGTTAGATCTAGAACCTCTATAAGATCTGCAGTAAAGGAGTCTAAAACTCTGGACAAGGGAGCTAACTTAGGGTCACAAGTGGCCTTGGCATCAATCAAGAAAGAGAGCTTCGATGCTGACAAGGGTAGGATACTGTGTTCTGGCCTCCCATCACCTCTTTATCCATTTCCCAAACAACAAATTTTCGACTTTCACAAATTGAAAGAGTTTGCAGACTACATTTCAGAATGTGGTGAAATTGGAAAATAATTTTCTTATAGGTCAGAAAACATTGTGGGAAAAGGAAAAATTGCTTGCTCTAAGTGATTTCTCCTTTTCCCACAATGTTTTCTAAAGTCGTCTGCAA
This sequence comes from Cerastoderma edule, assembly GCA_947846245.1. Lineage (NCBI taxonomy): Eukaryota > Metazoa > Mollusca > Bivalvia > Cardiida > Cardiidae > Cerastoderma > Cerastoderma edule. The sequence continues at coordinate 20,831,708 of OX401405.1, read as the reverse complement.
CAAAGTGGTCAAATGTCGTTTTTGTTTGGGAAAGGGTTATCCATTTACTCAGTCCTTTGGCTTGTGTGATGTAACTCTCAAGGACCATCTTCCATTGTTTTATTGCTGTTTTACTGCTTGATAAAGCTTCAGGTGGTCTCTTGTTCTGAACTGCAATTTTGTTTGGGATTACGACCAAACAAGCTCCAGTCTGATATCAGGTTGTTGTTCTTTTTTTTTGTTTTTTTTCCTTAATATTTGATAAATGTGTACAAGTTAATACATCTTATAATAGTCCATTATGGAATTAATCAATGTAACCAGACAATAGTTTGTTATTGGAATTGAAATATTGAAAAACGACCCTCTTTTTTGGAAAACTGTTAACAAACAGTGCTCTTGTTGAGAGAGTAGAACATGATGCTACAATATCATGAGCTTAACTTATTAGAAGGGAGTGCCTTTTTATGTGGCAACAGTTAAATTAATCTTTCAACCACATTCTTTTCCAAGAAAATGTAACTGAAGTAATGAAATAAATCTTTCTTATGACATTCTTGAAATTTAGATTTTGGATTTAAGAAGGAAGATTGTGACAAAAAAAAAAGAATTTGCTCACATGAATTAAATTATTCTTTCATCATTTAGTACTTGGTTAGTATAAGAAACCTGCTATAGATTTTCATTTTAAAAGGGTGCACATCTAGCTTAATGAATTGTTGATTTTCCCACCCTTATCCTTATCATACCATGGTTGAGATTTCTCTGCCACACATGCTTTTTCCCCTGCAGAATTTGTATTCAGACTCACTTTGGCTTTTCTTTGCTTTGAGCAACAATTTCCCTGCCATCATTATCAACTTATAAAGTTTTGCTATATATCTAGACTTTATGCTGCTATGACTTGAACTCCTCTAAAAAATGGCAGGGGAAACACCCTTAAAGTTAGAGATTTAAGGTGTCAAACTCTGAGGTTTACCTGATAAAGGCCAAATACAAAATTAATGTACTCAATACAGTTGTATTTAGTTGCTCCTGCAATTTATATCAATATGCCAAAAGGAATAATTTAACATTTAATATAAACCAAACTTGTGCTTCTAGATTAGGTTTTATGTACAAATAATTGTTTATTCCGAACATAATATATTAAATTTTGGTTTTTATCTTCGCGCCACTGATTTTCATATAGTTCATGATATGTTCCTGATACATGTAGAATACATTCCCCTTTCATACTCTGAGATATATATACAAATATTCGCTAAATCAATGGCTTTGAGCTTGCATTTGCTTCATACCATATAAACAGAATTGTTAGTTGTATATAACTTCAGGGTTTTTTAACCCTTAGAATGCTGGATAGTTTTCTAAAAATAGATAATTGTGTTGTCAGCTTTTCTAAATTCTAAATATCTGCTTAATTTTGATGAGGAAAGATTCTCAAAAAAGCGAACAGGTTAGATCACAGGTGGCCGGCCTGGAACTAACCTGTTTGCATAAGCATGAAGTTGGTTCAAGGACTATAAGGGTGAAGGCTATTCAATGTTCTGTATAAGAAGAGGCAGCAGGCCAAAATGACCTTCAAATTATGTCTTGGCCCGTTCAAATTCGCTGAGATGTTAAGAACCCCCATGGACCCCCTTCCAAATGGCCTGTTCAGATTTTGTTTTGGCCTGTTCAACCAAATCTTATTTAGAACACTGGCTATTACTATCATGACTTTTAGATTCATCTTTTTTTTAATCAATGATAAAAAGTAGCTTTTGTCGTCACGGATGTGGCATTAGTGTTCACTTAAAACTGCTTTTAAACATTACAGTCTTACAAACCACCATGAAAACAATGATGAAGACCAAATTACATTTCTCTGTATTGTACTTTGCAGAATATTGACATTTTTTACAAAGTGCATTACCGGAAGGTTTAACAGAACATTAAGGTACACATGTATCTCCTAAAGTATCAAAGATGTTTTTTTCAATCTCTATACACTTACTGAATGTCTTAAAGGGACTGTGTACATCGAGTAACATACCTCTGATTGCAATTGGAATAGTCACATAATTTCTCATGAAGAAATGAATAGGTCACAGAGGTCTGTGCAGTTTAAATATATCAAAGTTAAAGTCTCAATGCCATTTGTTTTTTTGAAGAAATTAATGGTGTTTTAGGGCACATTAACGGCAGCTGCTTTGGTCATTTATGCGTTGTATTTTCGGATACATTGTTGAAATGTTTGTTTATACTTGTTTCATTTAATTATTGCAGGAAAAGGAATTTTCATTGTGAATTTATTTACTTTTTTCCTCGAACAGATAGATAGATAGATAGATGTTTTATTTCTGTTTTGTAACTTATACAATAGTACATTGTTACATACACATACAATTGTTACATATTGATACATCACTTTTTTCCTCGAACAGATGACCTATGGTTCCCTTTGACAAAAATTGACAATGGTTGGCTTTACCATCATGAACAGTTTCTTTTTTTATAGCAAAAATTCTACTGCTCACCTATAAGTTAAATTGTGGATAATTGTTTAAAAAGAAAACCAATTAAAAGGTCTACTATATTTAGATAAATACATGATTTTTCTTAATCATATACACATGTAGTTATAAACGGGGCTTAGGAGTATATATTAATGATCTATTTTTGTGTAATTTGAGTATTGTTACTTTCTGGTAGATGAGATTTTATTTTACAAAGATTTAAATCTTAATCTGCAAGAAAGTCCCTTTATGACCACTACGTTGATTTTTTATGGCTACAATTATATAAGCCTACATATTAATGCAGTTACAGAACCACCCAAGCGTAAGGAATCAATTTCCTCCCAGAGATCTCATACTTCTAAACAGGATGATAATCAAAGTAAGATTTACAAACACTGTGTGCTGTGTATTTGTATCCACAATTAAACTATTAGTATGGATTGAGGATTTAGTCAAGGTATTACTTCAACAGAGTGGAAAGTTTGTGCAATTTGGTTATTTTTAATTGTTTACTAAGACCTCAAGCTATATTAAGTGCCAATTATACAAAATCTCGTTTTATCACAATGATTTCAAAATTTATAGTGAATTAAGCAATTTGTCATGAAAATTGTAACTTGATTTTGTTTTGGGTTTTGTTATTGTCTGCTTCAAAGATTCACTATGTTCAAAACAGAGAAATATTTATAAGTGATAATTCTATGTTTCAAGAACGAACATTTCGTTTAAACGTATCTTTCTCAATGAACTTTTTTTTTTGCACCTTTTAAGAGGAACCAATGATGGAAGTTTTTAGATTTTGTTACAATATACAAAATACAATCTTGTTTTTAACACTAGTACATTATACTCAAATAATCCTGGTCAAATTTCCATCCATATTTTTATAATCTTTTTCAACATGTGTCGATTTGTACAATAATTGTCCAATTTGACACACAATTTAGTCATTATTTCCATCCATATTTTTATAATCTCTTTCAACATGTGTCGATTTGTACAATAATTGTCCAATTTGACACACAATTTAGTCATTATAATGAGTAATAGTAGTTATTTAAACCAACATATTAATGCAGTTACAGAACCACCCAAGCGTAAGGAATCAATTACCTCCCAGAGATCTCATACTTCTAAACAGGATGATAATCAAAGTAAGATTTACAAACACTGTGCGGTGTATCCAGAGATAAAGTATGGATTGAGTCATGGTAGTACTTCAACAGAAGGGATAGTTTGTGCAATTGTGTCATTTTAAGTGGTTTACAAAGCCCTTTAGCTATATTGAGGGTCCACTTTACAAATTCTCATTTTATCATAAATACCGGTAATTCAAATTGATATTATATTGAGCAATTTGTCATGGATATTGTAATCTGCTTTTGTTTGGGGTTTTGTTATTGTCAGTTTCAAGGATTCACAATGTTCAAAACAGAGATATATTCTAAAGTGATAATTCTACGTTTCAAAATTGCACATTTCGTTTAAATGTGTCTCTCCCCATGTTTTTTTTTTAAACCTTTTTAAAAGAACTACCGGGTAATGATGAAATATTTTAAGATTTCCATAAAATCTTATTTTTATTACCAGTATATTCTACAGTAGAACTTCTACTCAAGTATTCATGGTCAAATTTCAATCCATATTTTTTTAATCTGTTTCCATCATGTGTTGGTTTGTACATGAATTGTCCAATTTGACACACAATTTAGTCATTATAATGAGTAATAGTAGTTATTTAAACCAACATATTAATGCAGTTACAGAACCACCCAAGTATAAGGAATTAATTTCTTCCCAGAGATCTCATACTTCTAAACAGGATGATAATCAAAGTAAGATTTACAAACACTGTGTGCTGTGTTGTATCCAGAGTTAAAGTATGGATTGAGTCATGGTATTACTTCAACAGAATGGATAGTTTGTCCAATTGTGTCATCTTAAAATGTTTACAAAGTCCTCTAGCTATATTTAGTGCCCATTTCACAAGTCCTCATTTTATCACCTTGACTTCAATGAATCTGAGTATTTATTTATGGATATGGTAATTTGGTTTCATCTTTTAATTTTTAATTTTTTAGCTTGAATACTTCACTTTATCGAAAAGAGAGAAACAGTTTTACATTGTATATATTTTATATTTGGTTTCTGAACTTTTTATAAATAGATATGTTTGTCCATAACTTCAATAGATTTCAATGATGATAAGTCATTGAGTATTTTGTCATGGATATTTGTTTTCAATTCTAACTTTCTTACTGTCTATTTCAATACCTCTGTTTATTCAGAAGATATAAATAGTGTTTAAGCGTTAAACTTTTGCATTTCATTCATGAATATACTTCTAAGAGACATGTTTCTCCATAAATGCTTTCTATCACATCTAAAAGGAATAAATCTAGCTTTATTTAAAAAAAAAAGATAGTTTGAAGAACCATCTATTGTTACTATTTTCTTCTCAAATGCTCACAGTGACTTTCCTTCTCTATTCCTTGTTTTGATTAAAACTGTCAGTTTATACATAGACTACCCAGTTTGACACATGATTCGTTTGATTAAAGAAGTAACATCTATATCAACAGTTATATAAGCCTTTATTTGAATGCAGTTACAGAAACACCCAAGCGTCGGGACTCCATTTCCTCCCAGAGATCTCATACTTCTAAACAGGAAGAGAATCAAAGTAAGATATTACTAACAGTTTGTGTGTGAGAGTGCTCATAACTAATTGTGCTTATTTCAAGAATTAATCCTTGGCTGTTCAATCAGACTTTTTAACCCTTTTAATGCTGGAACCATCTTCATGATCTAACCTGTTTGCTAAGCTGGGTATCTTTCCTCAACAAAATAATGCAGGTATTTATGGTTTTGGAATGCGGACGACATAAATGTTTAATTTTTGAAAATAACTCCGCATTCTAAGGGTTTAGTTATGTTTGATAGTTTAACCCACAACTCTGTCAAATTATGACTCGAGAAACCACTGAAACAAAAGGAGAAGTTACATTCTCCTATTGTCACAATAGTTTCCACTTAAAATAAACAGTAAGTTGATGCTTTTCATATTCTCTATTCGTTGCTTTGAATTTTGACTGATCAGAAAAGTTAATTCTAGGGAAATAAGTCAGATGCACATATGGCAAATACTTCATCTTAAATTCAAACTCCTCACTGTGAATACTTTCACGTTGTTACACTATCCTATGCCAAGTAATTTCGTTGGCTGAGTTTTAGCCCATTTCCAAACAAACTAGACTAACTGTGGGTTTTACAGACCTTTTTTTCTAAATGATTTTAATGTTGGTATTTATCAGATATTAGCATCATGTGACATTTTATCAGATATAAAGAAGACACAAACATGAAATTAAATGTCTAATACGATTCTAACAAAAAAAAATTCTGGCACTAGTTTTTTGTTTGGCATTCTTTTCATTGGTATGATAATTTTGCATTTCCTGTGACAATTTGGATAGTATTCTATATCACATGACATATATATATGATGGCTGTTTTTAATGAAGTGGAACATGACTTTGACCAGTGAGTAGGAATTTTCTTTCATTTGAAGTTATCTTTTTTGTATTTTCACCCCAATCGGATTTACTCGGGTATTTACGTGAGCTGAGAAAAATACCTTTGATATAAGTGTAGGGTTATAATTTTTCGGGTAAATTGTCCCCGGCATTTCACTCATTTCCAAAGCATCGACATTAAGTAGTTCAATGTATATGGAAGTGTCGGATAAATCCTTTTAAATCATTTTTTATCGGTAAGTCAGACGAAATGGCGAAATTACAAGTTGTTACATAGATAGTTGGTATATAGTTGTTTCCTTGAGCAAATAAAATGAATTTTAAGTTTCACATTTAAAATCCATTTTTGTAAACGAAAGAAATGTGACGTCAGTCTCACGGGAAACAATATAGCGGCATCAATATTATGTCAGAGGCGTTTTTATTGAAAAAACTCGATGTGTTCAGATTGTTTCTACCCCTTGTAACAGAGGATTTGTTGAATGTGTTGTCATAAAGCAGGAATATTTTTTTTAACAGTATTTTTCTCTTTTTGTTTTTATATAAACTAGAAGTCTCATCAATATCTTGATAAATCATATATTTGCTAGATATATTACATATGAGTGCCTTAACCATAAGATTAACAACATGTTATTCATTGTTCTTTTTTTTTTAAAAAAAAAGAATGGGACAATTGGAAATAAACCAGACTAACAATATAGAAAAGGGTTAGAGTGAAATACCCCTTATTTTACCTATGCTTCAGGCTTCATTAGAAGTACTTAATTTGCTAATTTCCTTCTGTGGCAAGCTATAAGTACTTTATACTTATCAGAATGCCACTGTAGCAAAAACTAAATATTGATTTTATTGATATTTTCCATTACCACCAGTAATTGGAATTTTAGTATAATTCAAAATGTGTTGTAGAATAAGAAGTCTCGGAAAATATGTTCATCATCTGTGTTGTTAATCATGCTTTAACCTTATCATTCATAAATGATCCTTTTAACATGTTTGCCACAGAAAATTGGAAAATTTTGAAACTGAGGAGACTTCATTATGAGCAATTTATCAAGGTGTCACAATGGTTTCGATTAAATACTACATAGTAATTGTTATTGTATTATACTTTTTACAAGTGATGTTTCCTGACATGTTCGATTTGGACCCTAAATCCCATTCGAGGGTATACTTTAAACTACATACTGTGTAACTCAGGCTCTCTCAAACCCAAGACCCAAGGAGACATGGCCGCAGGGTCATCAACACCTCGCTCTAAGCTAGGAATCCCTTCAATCCAGGAGCTTGAGAGACCTGGCTCCTCATACTCTCACAGTAAATCCACTGGAGGCGGAATTTTGGCTTCTTATACAACATCAACCAAATCTGGTATAATTAGCACCTTGGCTAGTGGTACAATGAACTTGTGTTTTGGGGGGTTTAGTGCAAGATTACAGTTTAGGCTGCACGATAATGAAGGTCTATAGCTGCGCTAAGCCTTTGGTTTATAGTAATGCACTTTTGCTGTGGTAAAGGCAGAAAAATAGGTTTACATCAGGCCAAGTAGTAAGAGTCTCAAACTTGATATTGCAAAGCTCCTCTCCTTATGGCTTCAAATTTTGTTAGACCTGCCCCTGCAAAAGATTCAAGAACTTCATGAAATTTAATGGCCATTCATGAACAAAAAGCTGTTCTGAACTTATTCATGCATTTCATGAACATGTACATGAACATCAAGAACAGGTTCATGAATGTTTATGAAGTTCATGAATAACTTAATTAATCTTTCACAGGGAGAGCCCTAACATAATTTAAATCTTAATGTGATGTAGTCTACCAGATGTCTAATAGAATGGTTCTTTAAATTGAAATCACAAAGCCATTCTATATGATGTCTCAAATCATGATAGGGTAATTTTGAAATTCAATGGTATGAAAAGGAAACTGTTGTAATTATTTAAGTTTAAACTGATTTATTTTACATCGATTGTGACGGAAGCTTGAAGCTTATTACATTTAATCTCAATGACTACTTCCTGTATACTACACGAGTATTTGTTCCAATTCATGGGTTAGCCCCAGCAATTTTCACCTCCCCTAACAGGGATTTGAACCCAGGCCCCCCGGTAAAAGAGGTTAATGCTCTACCACTGCACTTATTTACCAGAATTATTGTTTGTAAAAACTTATAGATGCATGTAAAACAGCATCCATTTTATGTTTTGGAAAACAAGTAGAACTGATGCATTAATATTAATTGATGTTGCTAATATAGTATTGTATGATTCCTTGTTAAGTTTTTGACCTTGGTTTTTAAGCAAATATGATAATCTTGTGTTTAAGAATGATGAGTTTTTAACTGCTGCTTTATTAATTATTTGCATGTTACTGTGCATCTCTCTTAAATCAGGCCAGTGACCAGAAGAAATTGATCACAGTTTAATTTCAGTGTCATTGTTAAGATATTAGAATTTTTTACAAAGTATTGATAGATTCAAAGAATAACTAATTTTGAAAGAAAAGTTTTATAATAATTCCAGAAATTATTGTGAGCTTATATTTGATGTTGAGCAATTACTATCTTTCCCACAATGGTTCCCCATATTCTCTTGGGTTTTTTTTTGTAATTGATTAGATATGAAATATTAATGATATTGTTTTGGGGATTGTTTCAGAAGGGAAAGAATCTTCTCCATTTAAATTAAATATACCACAAGGTAATATCCTTTATACAGCTTGATTAGTGTTTTGATGCAATTTGGGATTCAGGTCACAGGTGATAGTTTACTGAAACATTGTAACCTTTTCATTTACCTTGTCATACTAGAAGTAAATGTTTAAACTTATTTATTTTACATTGATTCATACAACTTACATTTATCACTCTTGATTCTGCCTCCTGGTTCATAACAAGCACGGTTGCAAGGCGGAACATGCTTCTCACAGGATTCGAACCCACAACATTGTGCCAAGAGACTGACACTCTACGTATACCTCTGGACCACTGCCCTTCATGAGTAAATGGCAGAGATCATTATATAAAGTATTGAAACTAAAAGTTTGTGATATTGGACAGAATTCATTAAGACAAATTGAGAAATTGCTCTTTTCAAGCAATTATACATTTTAACACAGCAGCTTCCAAAGTCATATATACAAGGTGATATGAAGGTGATATGAGGGTAGGGTAATGAGAAAATCAAGGTTTCAATGCAAAACTACAGAAATGTGAAACACATACTAACATATTGCTCAAAACACTCAATATGTGCATTTTCTGTTGCATGTTCAATTTTGTAAATGACTTGCTGATCCTCTCAATTATCCTTGCACATGGTTTCTTTTGTGATAAGCAAATGTTCATTATTGGGGCTGTCGCACCATGAAGTTCTGGTCAGCATTCTATGGTGTTATAGGAAACTTTTGTAGTAACCTATGTTTGCTTGGATACGGCTGGGGTTTTTGTGTGAACCCTAGTGAATGTTGTTATCGCTGGGAGTCTGTGGAAAACGCTGGTCCAGAAAAAAGGTTTTGAACATGCACACAATTTTTTACCAAGACCAGCGTTCTTCAATGTTTTTTTTTTAATGCTAAAGAATGTTTAAGACCATTTTTTTTTGTATTGTTTGCCAACTTTTCCAAGTCGGTTCTTACACTAGCATTACTTAGTGGTTACTAATTACTTGTAGGGAACGATTCATTGGCAAGCTGATGATGACTGTTCAAGAACATGAATTCAGTATGAAATTTTCATCGTTTTGTACTCGTTCAACCATAAAAATCACATGCCAGCAAACTGTTGTTGTTATGCACACATAAGTCATTTGCACAACAAGCTTGTATCCCATGGACAAAGTGTTTGTTTGCCCATCAGAACATGCTATTCGTTTTCAGGGGTATCTTACTTGGTCGTTGTTAACCGTTTCTCCTGTGTTAGAAACAGGCTAGTAATGTGTTGGGCATGGATATAATGGTTAAATTTCGCTTTTGCCATAATTTCACCAGTGGCATATATGAATTAAGTGGATTGAGTAATATCACCTTTCACTGACCACTTGCGAAGATTGTTTTGCATCTTGATTCTATCAATATGTTTTTATTGCTCTATCCTGCCAATTTAAAGGTTTTTTCTTTTACAGCATAGGTAATTAAATGGCATTTTAAACAGTCTTGTGAAGCCTTTATGAGATATTTATTCTTTTGCCTCAATGATTTTGTGAGTTGTCTGCTGCAAAGGAGCAGGTATAAAATTGAGGCTAAATGATATTATCTGCACTTATGACTGGCAATTTGTTTTTGTTTTGATATGTGTGATCTCCCTTGTTTTAATCATCATCTTCTGTTAAAGTTTTGAGTAAATCATGTGGATTGACATTGCCATGTGGATGGACAGTATTTTTGCACATGATCGCCAGTCTTGGAGAGGAATTATATTGTACTTGACCCATAGAAAGGCTCAACCAGCATCTAAAGAATTGGTCTCACAATGAGACAAAGTTCTTTCTGTTGACTTCTGCACGGCATTGGAAAACGTTTTAATTAGTGAATTATGTCAAAGAATCTGCTTTATTTGAGACATTTTTCTGTTTAAGCTGCTAGCTGCCATATCAGTTCATATTAACCCATTCCAATTTACAAGATTTATAGACTTTTCAAAATTGTAATTTGCATTAAACATGGAACTCAACAGGTGAACAATATCATTTGAATTGAATTCTTTCATGTATTACTAAGAGTATAAAAAAGAAAAGGAATATGAATATTTACGTAGAGAAATGTCAGAACTTGCACAATAGCTATAAGACCATGTTTTGAATTATTTTATTTGATAATGAACTTTACAAAGACTATCTTGTTTGAAATTAAAGCTTTTTTTAGATCTTTCTATTGGATAATGGTATAATAACTTACCATGACAATCTTAGTGTTTGATATTGTACCTTACTTACATCTTCCTTTTGGATAATAACTAATACAGGCAACTTGTTTGATAATATACCTCACTGTAAGGCTTTCATATGTGATAATGTATTGATAGTCCAGCAGGGGTGGCAAGATCAGTTGTCCGTATTGCCCAGCTTGTCAGAAAGCCTACACAAACAAGTGATATTTTACTGAAATTTACTACATAACAATGCTACAGACAAGTAAAGAAATGGATTTGGCATTTACAGACAAGTTTAACAAAATCAGATTTCGCCACTCCTGATATTAAGGCAAATTTAATGGTAATGTATATGGTAATGTATAATAACCTATTATGGTCAACCTATTTGATTTTCCCTTATCAATTAAAGACTCGGCCAGGTCCGTTGGAGAAGAGATCACCTATGATGACGATACTGACATTGTAAGCACCGGACGTCCAACTCCAAGAGTCAGTCTCAGTTCACGAACAGAAACACCAAAAACTGACACAGCCAGAAATGCCAAAGCTGAATCTTCGGCAACCGGTAAAGATGTAGGAAATAAAGATGGGAAAGGTAAATTGCTTGATAGTGCTGCTAGTGAGGGTAGGGTAAACACAGTGCATGAAGATGGTGAAGGGAATACTGGAACAGACTCCAACATAGAGACAACAGATGACAAAGGAAAACAGGACACTACCAAAGGAGAAACACTTGGCAAAGATAAAGGTGCTGAAATTAAGGGAAAAGATACTAAACCGATAGATGTGGACCCGAAATCAAAAGACGAAAGTAAAGATGAAACAGCTGGAAAGCAAGAAAAGATAGAGGCTGATGCAGACATTATGAAGCCAGTTGATGTATCTAAAGGTCAGACAGAGAAGAAGCCTCCTTCTGGGAGGGAGAGTTTATCAACAGTTAAAGCAGAGGAAGACAGAATGAATGAGTCCAAGTTGACCAGATCTATTCGACCTAGTAAGACACACTGTGTGAAGTATAGCTGGGTGCTTGTGGTGATATAGCTAACTGATAACATCAATCTATGATGTGATTGCTTGAGCCTTACTTATGTTTAGCAGAGTTTGTGACTTAATCCAAGTATATCACTAAAACTTATGACATCATCACACATGGTTTATGACAAGCCATTATTATCATCATACAGAATGCCTTATTTACCTATTTTCTTTTTACATCAATTGAGAAGGAAGCTCGAAGCTTGTTCAAAGTCACTCTTGATGCCTGCTTCCTGGATACTTAACCAGTTCTTGCGCTGATTAGTGGGTTAGTCTCGGCAATTTTCACATTGCGCAATACCACTGTCAAAGTATGTCAAAATAAAAGTTTGAGATCAATGCACTAGGTACAGTTTCTTAACTTCTTTTTCTCAATAATTTATGATGTAGTTTAACGCTTCACATAATTCAAACAAGAAAGGCTGTAATGATTTTGAACAGATGTACACAGCATTGTAAGTGAACAGTTATTGTAGATGAAATAAAAAAACGATGAACAAACAAATCCTTCCAGATCATAACATCCATCACAGGAACAGACTATTGATCATCAGGAGGTGCTTTGTTTGCATATAGAATCATGTACTTTGTGTTTGCATGCTTTGTGGCACATACTTATCAGGAGTTTGAGGTACTAACCAAAACTTATCCTTTTTAGGTGTTTCCAGCATTCAATTTGTATTGCATTTGCAATAATTTATGATATTCTATTTAAATTATTTATTATGAGACTGATTGTTTCATAATCTTTTTCATTTGATTTTTGATATGGAAGATGATCTTTAGATTTGATTTGATTTTATGGTATTTGAAAATAACTAACATATAAGAAAATTCATGTTGCTTGTATTCAAGTCTAGAATTAGTCAAAATGTATTAGTATATTGTTTTGCTTTGACAACAGTTGGAGATCTGTACAATGAAGTACACATTGTATGCAAAGTTTCTATATTTACAGCATTCTTTTTTATTTTAATTTTGCTTAACTTCTTACTTATGACATTAAATTGGCAATTGTCTAATTTGTTTTAATTAATTTCAGCAAGGTGTATGTAGAAGGTTCAGTGCATTACTATATATTGAATATAGTAATGTTGGTTGAGAGTTTTTTTCTTCAGTTTTATTAAGATGATCAGATTTGACACATTTTTCTTTTGTTCATTTTATTCTTAGTTCATTTTCTAAACACTAAAATGAAACTAATTAGAATTGACCTGACATGATGAGTCTAACATTTTCCAAAGATTTTAAAGAGAAAATTTAAAAGGTTGTGCAAACATTGTTGTCAGTGGATGATATACAAAATTACCAACAATAAAATAAATTTATTTAAAGATTTGTGTTTCAGCAACTCAAATTCTTTATATTTCAATTTGCCATGAGAAACTTCAATTTTGAAGCATAAATTTCTAATCAAAACTTGACAAAATATAGCTCAAGCAAGATTTCTTAATCACGTTTTAACATTTTTGAGAACCTCAGGTTTAAAGAATATCCGTATATCATGTACCAGTGATACAAGTTATAAATCAACTGCATCAGACAAATTTTTAAAAAATCATGCAGTGAGTTCAATGCAAGATCCTGCAAATTCCTGATTGTAGTAAAATACTTTGTAGTCTTGCATTGATCCACCGTTTGTGACTCAAAAGAGACTGCATTCTAATTTTGTCTCAACTTTTGACCTTCAAATTTTATAATCGATTTTTGTTGTAAATAGTACTCGCTTTTTCTGGCGATATATGTTGGGATTGGTCACAATAGTGTCCATGTGATAACTGGTAATGTGTTATTGTTGTTTTAATATTTTAGACTAATGATTGCATGGAATGTTTTGGTTTTGCAGATGATAATGATGTGGGCTCCCAATCTTCACTTAAATCAGGTATCTAATGGGCTTCCGGTGCTTAAACCCATCATGTTTCCTTCATATTGGACATGTTGACTTTTACTCTCTCACTTAAATAGATGCCCTTTAATGCTTATAGTGATTAAACCGACTTCATGCTTATGCAAACAGGCTAGATCCAGGCCAGCTGCCAAGCAAATTGGCAGCTTGCCTGTATTCTTACCTGTTTGCTTCCCTGAGTATCTTTCCTCAACAAAATTAAGTAGTTATTTAAGCAGAGGACACAAAAAACTATCATTTTAAAAAGGCATTGTGGCAACAGGTGAAATTACTTGTCACAAGTAATTTCTTTCTTTTGCCACTATGCTTTTTCAATCTATTCCCATAAGACAACAGCGAAACTGAAAGGTATTTCACACATTTACAAAGCTTTTCTAAAGTTGTCTGCTTCAAGTAAGAAAAATGTCGTCTGCAGGTGGTAAATGGTTAAATAAAAGTCAAGATATTCAGATTTCATGTATACAAGAAGGGGATTCCATGACATGCTTACGTTTCCTTCACTTCACTTTTAAATGGCCTTAATTCACTTGTCTCTATGCATTATGACCTTTGGTATCAAATATGTTCTTCTTTCACTCACAAAATGTCCTTTACTCATTGATTGTTCTCCCCATTAACCTTACAACTTGTTCCAGAAATAAAACTTTCATAATTTTCAAGCTTTTTATCATCCCCATTTAAAAGAACATATTAATAGCATAACTAAAATAGGATTTGAAGATAATCCTTTGGTAATGCTGAAAATGTTTTTGAAAAAGTAAAGAAACCACCTTTTACTTTTAAGTCTGCTATGTAATCCCAGGCATGTAACTTTGGAATCGGATGAAACAAGGTCATCCTTAAAGTAAATTTATTAATCGATACCCACATGCATAGTTTATAATAAGTCAACAAGAAGAAGCTAATATTGTCTGGTTAATATTTACCGGTGTAGATTATTGGCCAATTATAATTCATAGACATGCATTGTGCCTTTATGTTCAGATTGTTTAAAATTATATGACCTTTGGCCGTATAGAATGTGATACCTCTATCATAGTATAGTGTTTCTTTTATAAACATGTAATCCATGCCTCAATAACACAGTACTTTCCAAGGCTGCCTTGACAAAAATCCTGAGGTTTAATTTATCAAAGATCTAGGAAAACAATGAGTCATAATTTATTCCTCTTTCTCAGGCCTCTTGGGCGCTGTCGGGGCGCAGCGCTTGATATTCAAAATTCGCACTCCTCAAGCGCCTTGATTGATTCCACACTGCTTAAAATATGTCCATAGTGCTTTAAATTTGTCATGCATTATTTAACTTGCTTCTGACATTGTTGGATACATTTTATATGATTTTAAAATGGTTATTTTGTCTTTTAATTAAAAAATGTACCTAGAAACTTACCATTTTCGGATGCATATTTAATCATGCTGTACACCCCTTCCCCATCATTAAGCACCCTAGTGACTAAGAGATATCCTAGAAGACCATAAACACACTAGTCTATCTATATTGAGAAGCAACCAATGGCCACTTTGAGGGTTCAGCGCAATACTTTAGTAGCTGCTTCAAGCTTGTGAAGAGTTTACTTTAAATAGTCTTGTGTTGAACCCTTGAAAAGTGACACCACTTTTAGAGCACTGATATGTGGACTCAATGCTGTGAAGGAAAAATGGATAACTATATTATAACTTTTCTTTTAAGTTTTTAATTTAGAAAAATGAAAATGTATTCTAAATTTCATTAATTTACCAAAAAAAAGCCAAATGTTTTCCCTACATAACTATCTCTCTTTATTTTAGTAGGTATAACCTAGACACTTTTCTCATAGAAAGTTGAACTAATGTAGGGGTTGATCCTTTTTCAGCAACCATAATCCTGGGTAAATTTACATACCTGAAATGACAAAACATAAATTTGGTAATGATAAGCAAAGGCTGCCATTGTAGAAAATACCTTCATTGACTTTATTTTTAGAACAGCAACACTGTCTGCATTGTTGGATGACTCAATTGTTCCAAGCATAACAAACCTTTTGTTGCATTTGCCGAAAAACCGTAATAAGATTTATTGCCGGTACTGCGATATGTCGCATAATTATTAAGTTAAAACCTAAGACATCTCTTGTGTAAGGTAATATTGGTCAACTATTTATTTTTTTGGAGGATCAAATTTTAGTTTTATAATGAGAATTACATAATAAGACACCAATTCAGGTTTAAACCCTAAGTAGATGTTAAGATTGCCTCCCTTTATTGTGGATGATGAAGTATTCAAAAGTTACAAAAGTCAAAAATATCAAACAAGAATTGGTCCCAAGACTGGTTCTCCTTACTTCAGGTGATAAAGAAGGTGGGATACCAGTTCCGTCCCCCAGAAAGTCTGTAACACGCGGGTTAGAAGGTAACACTCGGACTTACTGCTTGCCTGACGTTACTGGTTGTGTTGGATTGTATTGCTACCCAAGTCTACCATGGAAATCATTTCAAAAGCTTTTATTGCTGTTGTCTTGACTGTAAAGGCTGAAAAAGCTCTAGGAATCCACAGTGGTGCAGTGTTAGGCATATTTGATTCAAAACCATTCATGCCTTCTTTGATCCCTTACAGCAGTGAATTATTTCATTGTTTAGCAACCTTCTACAAGACAATATTTTCCTTGCCTAGAACTAATTGATTAAACAGGAAAAGCATTATATCCGAATCTTCTTTAGCAAAACAAAGAATGTAAACAGCATTAAACTTCTGAAGATCAAAACTTTAAGAGCTGCCTTGTTGATGTCAAGTATAAGAACAATGTTGACGACTACAAAAGTTTCTCAATGATGGACTGATGTGTTTTTTTGCAGTAAAGCCTGTTTGCTTTATTGCTTAAAACAGAAGATTTCATGATACAAGTGGATTGTCATTTAGACAGTTCTTATAGGCTTCTGCGTGATTCTATTCCAACAGTACATTTAATGCCACTGCCATTGGACAACTTCTAAGAATTCATTGTTTTAGATGAAGACATTTTTTTAATAAAGATTGACTCTCTCAGTGACCAGTATTCTAATATATGTAACAATGCCAATAGAGGTTCCTGAAATGATTTCCTATCCTAATCTACTTCATGTAGCATTAAATGTTGCACACACAATATAGAATGTTGCCTTATATATCTGTTTTTATAGGTGTATTACCCTTTTAGAAAAAAATAGATTTGTTTAAAAACAGTTATCAGTGCTGATGCTAATCAATGTTAAGTTTGAATGAATCAATGTCAACAGTAAAATGTACACATATGGTGTTAGAGGGATACACATGTGATATATTAAGATAAACATGTTATTTCCAATGCAAAATTTGTGAAGGAGTTACTATACTATATAGTAACTCCTTCACAAATTATGCATTGGAAATAACATGTTTATCCTATAGCCTTTCACTAATCCCTTTTTACAGTGATGTGAAATGTTACATTGCTGGAACTTAAGTGCAATCGTCTCTATTGAAAGAGCACCAACAATGAAAATTTAGGATGAATTATTAACAAAGTATTGCCTGTTAAAGTTTCAAGTCATTTTCCTTACTTGACCCTTTTTAGGTCTGCTAGTCATTTATTTACCCGTATCATGTTAAGTGATCAGTTGTTAATTCCATTCGTCGCTTGTGAAACAGTACATTTTGGTTAGGCACTCAAAAAGTTATACCAAATACAGATATTTTTAACTGATCCTTTGAAATTATTTGTGTATGACTAAGTATATTCTCACCAAATGAGAGTGTTTTAAGGCATAGAGCTAAATGGCATATGATGATTTCTTAAAGTAGCCTTTGCCATTTGGGTTCAGCTCTGTATATATTGTACTAGTGGTAGAACAAGATACCAACCATGACCAAGTGGATGAGATTTTGTTTAACCCTTTTTCCGCCGTAGGCGTCTTAGTCGACAGCGCAGTTGACCGCTGTATGTCGACTTAAGTCGCCTAAGGGGGTCAACTGCGCTGTCAACTAAAGTGGACTACGGTGGTATACTACATATAAAACGTATACTACATATAACAGTAATAAATACAGTGTACTACTTTTTTCCTAGAAAGCGCTAAATATATTCGGCGCTGAGATGAACTTTTTGCTATATATTTGGCAGCGAAAGGGTTAAGGAAGGTTTTTACAATATATCGTTTGACTAAACTCTATTACTAAGCTCTATGATATACACTCATCAGCTCACACCAATCAATTTTGAGATGTGATCAGAGTTAATGAAATGACTGATGTTCGTTTCTAAACCTAATTAAAAAGAAATGTACCAAACAATTATACTTACATGGTAGAGATAAATGTTTAACCCTCCAAGACAGCTCAGCCAGTAAAACATTTGACTTGTTTAGTCATGGTTCAGGGTTCTAGTCCTGATCAGCCAGTAAAACATTTGACTTGTTTAGTCATGGTTCAGGGTTCTAGTCCTGATCAGCCAGTAAAACATTTGACTTGTTTAGTCATGGTTCAGGGTTCTAGTTCTAATCAGCCAGTAAAACATTTGACTTGTTTAGTCATGGTTCAGGGTTCTAGTCCTGATCAGCCAGTAAAACATTTGACTTGTTTAGTCGTGGTTCAGGGTTCTAGTTCTAATCAGCCAGTAAAACATTTGACTTGTTTAGTCATGGTTCAGGGTTCTAGTCCTGATCAGCCAGTAAAACATTTGACTTGTTTAGTCATGGTTCAGGGTTCTAGTTCTAATCAGCCAGTAAAACATTTGACTTGTTTAGTCATGGTTCAGGGTTCTAGTCCTGATCAGCCAGTAAAACATTTGACTTATTTAGTCATGGTTCAGGGTTCTAGTCCTAATCAGCCAGTAAAACATTTGACTTGTTTAGTCGTGGTTCAGGGTTCTAGTCCTGATCAACCAAATGTTTTTTGTATCTATGGTTTATTAGCCCTATACATGTAGATCCTGATATAGAATAAAATATTCTACATTTCCTTTTGAATTGCATGTAAAATGAACTTCTAGAATTTCATTAAAAATTGCTTTAAAGAGTTACAATAGAAATAAGTGTTAGGATAGTGTTTAGACCAGAGCTAGTTAGAGACAGATAAACAGTGTTTTAATTAAGGACCGAATTCCGATCCAAACCATCGGTAAAGATCCTTTGTGAATAGGCTGCTTCATGCCAAAGACATGAAGTCTGATTAAAGGGGGTTGTCTGGCTGAATCTGTTAGATCTCAACTTGGATCTGTTACTTCAAACCTAATGAAAGCCTAGGCTATAAGATTAAAGTTTATTACAGGACTATTGTTCTAATAGTAATCCATACATCATTGATGCTCATTTAGCTGAAGCCAAATTTAACCAATGAAAAATTACAATGAAATATTGCTGTGATTGTTGCAAGCAGTTTTCATAAGTCATCATATGAGAAAGCAGTTTTCGTTAAAATGTAATTTTGACTTGTGAAACATGATGCATTGTGTGTAAAATAGCATTGTGCATTGTTTATATAACATCATACACTATAAATGTACTTTAACTGAAATGGAGTGGGAATCGCTTATCTAACAATATTTTATTTAATCTTTATGTCATGATTGTGTTCACATCTATTACTAATTTGCTTCTTGTATGTCCTAAACATCTGATATGCTGTGCCGTAATTACCATGATAAATGTTGGACGGGTGCATTAATTTAACCCTTAGAATGATGGGTAATTTTCTTAAATAAAATGTTTTTGTGTGGTCTGCTTTCCAAAACATTAAATATCTGCTTAATTTAGATGAGGAGAGATGCTCAGAGTAGCAAAGAGGTTAGATCACAAGCAAGGCAATAATTTACCTAGCGACTGGCCTGGATCTAACCTTAGTGCATAAGCATGAAGTTGGGTCCAGCACTACAAGGGTTAAATATAGATTTTGGCATTGGATACCAGGTGATGTTGGGGTAGTGTGGAATAAAAATCTCTTGTAATAATACTTTTTTACTTTTTTGTCTACAAATTGCACTAGAATAAACCAGATTTATCTACTAAAACATATGGTATTTAATTTGTAAAAATCAAAACTCATGATAAATTGAAAATGAACTTTTTACTTCGTATATTCATACAAAATGATCATAGTTATTGTCTTATTGTACAAAACATTTGTACAAATATTTATTAATTCAGTAGGGATTTCTCTTGTTCTTTTAACAGAGTTGTAATTGATCTATCAAAATGTATTTATAACATGCAATTGAATTGAATGTTAAAGGAAATGATTTTTTGACCTATAACATCATACCGAAGTTTTGAGGATCCACATGTATTGGTGATGGTTTTCATTATCAATTGCCATATGATTACATAATATTATTTTGGCACAAGATATGTACAATGACTATATAAATGTAATAATTAATATAAGGATTTTGTTCAATGATTGCTGATCATGCAAGTATAAAATAAACTTGCATATTCAAATTCAGATAGCATGATGGAGTAATGTTAACTTTGACATAATTGTTCCATGTTGGTTCTGACTTTGGCCAAATACCATATCTTTTATTGGGAAATATGTTATAAACACATTGATGTAATCTAGGGAAACTTTGTAACAAATAAAGATGCATTTCATAACATAAAAAGCAATTATTGTTCCTTTTATAACAGTTTTCCTTTGTTTTTGGTGTTTCAATCATATTTGTCTTTGATGATATGCTGTTGATGTAGAATTTTACTGTATTTTCTAAGGAAGTAATCAGAGATTTGAAGAATGAAGAGAAGATGTTCTGTGTCAGTAATCGATTTTTTTTTTCTCCTAGATGATGTGCCACGCCCTTCCCCCAGGGTGAGAAGCAGTAAGGTGAAATCTCCATCATCGTCGGTACGAAGTAAAGACAGGTTGCCAGATCCTGGATCATTGCGGGTAAGGAGGAGGCTTTATGATTCCTGTCCTTACTCATTTTAAATATTCATTTATCAATATCATTAACCCATTACAAACATTTTACTGAGTATCATACATTCATTACAAACTATCTATTTGCTATTGTTAATTCATTACAAATTCTTATTTATTTTTTTGTAAACCAAATACATTTTAACCTGTAAATAATTTAATACACGTTTATACACATCATCATAATGCACACTAATGACCTTAGCTGTCGATGCGCCTTAAAACAGTATTCATTCATTCATTCTTTATGGTTCCTGTGACTTTCCAGCAGAGTTGAAACTAATTCTTTCTGAATGATTTATAAAAATGCCATTATGTTGCACATTGAATTAAAGAATTTTTATTTTAACTCTTGACCACCTGCACACAACATTTTTTTAGTTAAAGCAGGCAACTTAAGGAAAGTTTGTAAACTTGTGAAAAACCTTTCAGTTTTGCAGTTGTGATATGTGAATAGATTGAAAAAGCATTGTAGCAGAAGGAGAAATCAAGATGTACTGCACAAAACACTAATGAAAAATAATGTGATTTTAAGCAAGCATTTTTTTTATGGCCAGTGGCCTTTACAAAGGGGCACTCCTGTATCTTATTATACAAGCAATATCTCAAAACCTCAAAACCTATCAGATGAATTATATAATGTGAACACCAATTAGAATGATCTCAACAAGATGATTCCATAGAAGACCCACAAAAGGGGATTAACATAGGCAATCAGAAACTAGCAACCAGAATACACCTCTTGTCTGAATCTCTACTAATATGACATTAAGGTAGAATATCCTTAGTCCCCCATTTTGAAACTTATTCTTGGTTCAATTACATTGGTCGGTGTTATAAATAGAAGGTGGCCAGAACTATTCGGAGTTAGGGAAAAGTTCTTGCACTGACTCATTTATACCGAGAACTAACAAAATAATCTTACAAAACAAAGAGTTTCAAAATGGTAGATTATGGGTATTCTATCTTAACAGATTTATGTGTTGAAATTGCTGTTTATTTGTTATAGATCTTCTTTTTATAATATTTATGGGAATTGTTACAGGACTGGTCCTTGTACACAAGTAAGGGTAGTTTTTTCTATGAGGACGATGAGATTGTAAGCCATGTGTACAATCTCAAGTTGTTTGATGACAGCACCGTATATCTCTCCTCATCTCCCATAGCTGATGAACCAAAGTCATGTAAGTAAATGATTTACAAAGTTTTATTCATTGAATGACATTTTTATGGTGCGGTATACAAATTTGCAGTTACTCCCTTTTAACCATTATAGTGCTGTAACAGACCTAATGCTTGTGCAAACAGGTTAGATCCAGGCCAGCTGCCAAGTAAATTGGCGGCTGGCCAGTTATCTAATCTGTCTGTGACTCTGAGTATCTTTCTACATCAAAATTAAGCAGATATTTAAGGTTTGAAAAAGCAGAGGACACAAACATCTAGTTTTAGAATATTACCCAGCATTCTAAGGGTTAAAGAAAATGCCTTGATAAAGGTTTATAAATGGAAACTTCATGAGAAATTTCATCCTTTCCCACCAACTTATGGATTATTTTTTCATTACATATTTTGGAACGAAATTGTTTTATTTAAATATTATGGAAAAAAGTTGTTTTCATTACATATTATTGAACAAAATTCTTTTCAGTACATATTGTCAAATAAACTTCGAAACCCATCTGCAGCTAACAACCAATTAAGGAACAAATGCATAGATATTTGCTTAACATTGTTGCAGTGAATGCTGTATGTAATCACTGCAACAAAGAAAGGAATTGTTTCAGACTTGCAATATTTTATTATGTCACAATGTTTACAAAACAGCTTCTGAAAATCAAGATAAGCATTCAATATTCATAGTACATGTAATCTAAAATTTCTAC
Source organism: Cerastoderma edule (assembly GCA_947846245.1). Classification (NCBI taxonomy): domain Eukaryota; kingdom Metazoa; phylum Mollusca; class Bivalvia; order Cardiida; family Cardiidae; genus Cerastoderma; species Cerastoderma edule. The sequence goes on along the minus strand of OX401405.1, from coordinate 20,809,082 downwards.
CTGCTGTGATTGTTTTTTGATTCTTCATTATTAGATATTAAAAGGAAAAGCAGACAGTAATGATAAAGTGTACAATGTACAATTTAATTATGATATTGGGTACAAACAAACCATTCTAGCATTATTCAAAATTGCTTTGTAAATCACGATTTCTGCTTTTGTTATTTTGGTTGCTTTGATATTCTGCTTCAAGTTTGTAGAAATTTGTATGTAAGATGTATTGAAAAAAAAATATAAGTTCATTTGCATTTTACTTAACAGTGAACCTACCGGGCGCGGAGCCTGTTGACACGGCACTGTATGTGTTTGATAGCCGAGGCAATGTTGTCACCTTCACAGAGCAGAGAGATGTGGAAGGGGTAAGGACTAGAACTATATGACCATACATGTTAACCCTTTACCAAACGCCAAATTTTCTACTGTCCAAAATTGAAAGAGTTTACAGACGACATCTCAAAATGAGATGATATTTGCAATAATCTTCTGATAGGGCAGAAAACATTGTGGGAAAAGGAGGAATTGCTTGTTACGAGTAATTTCTCCTTTTCCCACAATGGTTTCCAGAGTCGTCTGTATCAAACTGGTTAAATGTTGTTATTGTTTGGTAATGGGTTAAATGACTATCAATGTTAAACCCATTATCAAACAGTCGTTGGGTCATCTTCTGCTGTCTACTTACGAAATACTTTTGACTGCAGAAGAAATTGAGTTTTCAATACAAGAATGTTTATTACAAGTCTTTCAAGTTAGTGAAGAACTCTGCTAGCCTTTGTCTGTATCCTTAATATTTCTCATGATATTGCTGGGACAAAGGTTGTTCCAGGACATATTTGCTATTCTGTCCTCTTTGTGTCTCATATATTTTTTTCTTTAAAAAATCAGGGTTTTCCTAGTTAAAGGTTAATTTAAATGCTTTTTCTGTCGATGATGTTTGAAAACGTGACAATGAAAGATGTGCTTCTAATGAAAACATTTATTTTCATAATAAATATGTGGTAAAATTAATTATGTACAATGTTGTCACTTAAATGATTTAGTTTTAAAGAGCCTTATTCAATATTTCTCCCAATTTGAGAAACCAACTGCCTTATGACTTAACATATTTTTATGGCAATGTTTGAAGTACATGTATAGTCAATCTTGTTTGGAGTAACCACAGTAAAATGAGACGGCATTGTTGTGACAAATATAGACTTAAATATGGACATAATTCATTCAAGAAGCTACCATGGTAGCTTTGTGAATGAATTGAATCCAGTATTAAGATGGCCTCAAATTGAAAAACCTTTCATGCACTGTTTAAGCGTGGTCCCTAAAACAAGAATGACTGTTTTCAATAATCAACTGATATGGCTGTGTGATAATCTCCAAACCCAAAGTTATTTCTCAGCCTTACCCAGGAAGCAGTATATGGTTAAACATTTGTTGCCAAACGAATAATTCGGAGATACTTATAACTTGGCTGAAGTTCTGTAACCTGTTTTATGTCAGGTTGTACTAAAAGGTTTTATATGAAAACGTCCCATTTGTAAATTCATATGTGGATACCTATGAACTCTGCAACAGCATTTTAGTGGCGGGTTTTTGTCTAACGAGCAAAATGAATAAAGGCATGATGCCCTCCCTTTAACTCTATTACTGTAAGTTTCATGACAAGAGGCGAAATGATTTGACATACATGTTTGTATATTAATGTATAAACTCCAATTTTCAGTTGTATGGAGTAAAGTTAGAGTTGTCTGCTGGGGATTACCAGATTCTGCCATACACCACAGGTTGTAGGTTCAAGCAGCGCGGGGAGACGTCAGGCAACATGAAGGAATCTAAACTTGTTAAAAAAGACAAAGATGGCAAAATAGTGATAACGACAGCTTTTAGGTTGGGATTTTATCATGAAATGTTTGCCTTATGTCTTTGTCACCTGCAGTGAAAGTGTTATACCTTTTATCTTTGATGCACCAACCCAAATTGATCTTAGTAATTGCTCTGAATTGAAAGCAGATACAGACTGCAATTATGAAGTATGAAAATGAGAATTTTTGAAAATGTTGAGAAGAAAGCCATAAGAAACAAGGGAAAATAGCTCAATATTATAATATTATTAGATTCTGATACAAAAATATTAATCTTCACTTTACCATTTGCTTTACCAAGTGCAATTCTTTTCAAACTGTTGATACGGCGTTTAAGACTTCTATACCTTCATACCTTCATCTGTGATGGCCCTCGTGAGCTTCCACTCGTGTTGGCCTGATTAATATCTTCTTAGATTAATTACATATTTACATGCAAACACCAAACAAAGCATAACGTAATTTACTATTACAGAGATATCCCATCAAGCAGAAAGTTATGTTGTGTTGATTTTTGTTTCCAGGCATGCGTTAGAGGATATTTTCACACTGTGTGATCTGGATGATAACAAACTGATGAGTAAGGAGGAGTTTAATTGGTTCAATGTAAGGACAAGTGGAGAGGAACTAGGGGATGATGAATGGGCGGTTGTAGAAGGTAAGTTGGACAACTTTATACCTTTCATCATAAATACGCCTTAAACCCTGGGAATGCTGGGTAATTTTCTAAAAGATAGTTTTTGTGTCCTTGGCTTTCCTAAACCTTAAATATCTGCTCAATTTTGAACTAAAAGCATCAGACACTGCTTGATACAGTGTTAACCCTTAGAATGCTGCGTAATTTTCTTAAAATGGATTTTTGTCTCGTCTGCTTTCCAAAACATTAAAACATATCTGCTTAATTTTGTTGAGGAGAGATACTCAGAGTAGCAAACAGGTTAGATCACAGGCAAGATGCCAATTTTCTTGGCGGCTGGCCTGGATCCAACCTGATAGCATAAGCATGAAGTCGGTTCCAGCAGTATAAAGGTTAAACCAATTCCCCCATTTGTGGGATTGTGACTGCTTTAAATTGACACCACCAGCAGAAACTAAAAATAACATGAACATATTTTTATGATTTTGTATTAAAACCATGATGACAAATGGATAAATTGCTCATAAGAATCTAATTGTCCTTTTATTACGATGTTTTAATTGTCTTTTGCATCTGATGAGATAAATGCTGGTATAAATGGAGTAAGGCATTAAAGTACTATTTTCATACTATTGGAATCATGATCTGGATGAACAGTTACTTTAACACAGACAGATTTTAGTCCCATACATTTTATATATACCTATTTGTCCAACTGTATAGTGGTCAGTAAAACACAATTGTGCGTCAAAGATTTCTACTACATCGATGAACAATCATACTGATGATACTTTTAAGCCCATGCATGTTTTAACATTGTACTTGTTTATTTTTTAGGTTTTATACTTTAGAATATCCGGTTTTAATGTTACATTTTATGTATCTTAGGTCATGCCTATGTTTATGCATAAGTACATGTATGTGCTTTCATTATCTTGTAAAGCACTTTTGAACATATGTCTTATTATGATAAGAGTGCTATATAAATATGGTGTATTATAATAATAATATATGCAGCAGATTCTTTCAGTGGCAATAAGAAAAATAACATCAGAGTAATTTACGGGGAAAAAAGCTCCCATGCCTTGTATTTTATTACAATCATAATTGAATTGTCCAAAGATATGATTTGAGAATTGTAATTCACTTAATTCCGGATAAGATTTGACTATACCAGTACTTGTAATTTAGTTGTCCTCAGATTGCACTGATCTAAAATGCCACCATTACATATTTATTTTTATATGATAAGATTTGTATAAAATCATGATTGAATTGGCGACAGATAATATTTATTCAGAATCTTGTTTGAATTGTCCTTAGATAAGCTTGTATACAACCATATTTGTATTATCCTCAGATAAGACTTGTATAGAATCATGATTGAATTTTCCTGAGATAAGATTCGTATAGAATCATGATTGAATTGTTCTCAGATAAGATTTGCATAGAATCATGTTTGAATCATTCTCAGATAAGATTTGTATAGAATCATGTTTGAATCGTTCTCAGATAAGATTTGTATAGAATCATGTTTGAATCGTTCTCAGATAAGATTTGTATAGAATCATGTTTGAATCGTTCTCAGATAAGATAGACCTTGAAGACGGGCAGATAAGGATGGAAGGATTTATAGAGCTAAATGAAATGGAGGCTGAAGATGCGGAGGGAGATGTGGAGGATCTTTGGATAACACTGACCAGTATGGGCATGAATAAATCTCTCATCATGGATGAGGTAGGTCTGATATTTACACTGACCAGTATGGGCATGAATAAATCTCTAATCATGGATGAGGTAGGTTAACTGTTTACTCAGACGAGTATGGGCATGAATAAATCTCTCATCATGGATGAGGTAGGTTAACTGTTTACTCAGACGAGTATGGGCATAGGTAAATCTCTCATCATGGATGAGGTAGGTTTACTGTTTACTCAGACCAGTATGGACATGAATAAATCTCTCATCATGGATGAGGTAGGTTAACTGTTTACTCAGACGAGTATCATAGCTTGACAAACCATGAATGATGGCTGCTTAACCCAACACACCTACGCGTCCGACCATTTAAATGACTGCTTACAGTGATAAATCAAATTTTTCAAATAGATATCGTTGAGTGTTAGTTTTGATCATTCAGCTTAAATAAACTTGATCAGTAGAGGGTATAGTGGTATAGTAGTTACTTTTCCTTTTAGGATTTTCATTCCTCTGACTAGTATAGGCCAAAAATCCTTTTTTTGTGGATGAGGTGTGTTTACTTATATTCCCTGACTAGTATGATGGCATGAATCATGTCTAAGCTGAACAAAATTTATTGTCCTAATGAAAAAGACAGTGGTGCAGTGGTAGAGCGTCAGCCTCTTGTACCGAGGGTCCAGGGTTTGAATCCTCATTATGCTGGGTGAGAATTGCCAGGACTAACCCATAAATCGGCGTGAGTACTGGTGTAGTATCCAGGAAGCAGTCATCGAGAGTGAATTAAATAAACTTCAAGCTTCCTTCACAATCAAATAAATAAGATTAAAGTTTATGAAAAAGAATTGAGACAAATGAGGTTTGATGCAGAACACATCAACTTTATCCTTTTTAAAATGTTTTCAAAACCTCCCAAAAGCAAAAGAACCTCTCAGTAAATTATTATTTTGTTCATTTGAAATTGATCTTATACACTTGCAGTAGAATATTTACATGACAAAGAAATTCTAAGATTGTTTTCTGCTGTTGCATTCTATGAATTCTATGGAGACATAATTATCAATGCATAAGTCTCTGTTTGATGTGTCATTTGATGAGGCATTTGTAGGGAACAACATCACCTTTTGTTACAATTAATTTGGACACATTCTTTTATTATTGATTTTTTGTTATTTCTGGTTTGAGTAATTTGTACATGAACCTTTTCTATTTTCTTGTTCTTATTTGACCAGGCTTGTCCATACAGATTGAATGTTTATGTAAAGGAAATCGGGAGAAAGAAGCCGAGATTGTCTGTGACAGGCATTGAATCTCTGGAGAAAAGGGAATTTGTGACAGCTATCTGTCAGTCCCTCATTGAGAAATCTGTAAGTAGTGATAACAATAACAGGAGGTTTGTTTAACCCTTTCCCAAACAACAAATTTTCGACTGTCCCAAATTGAAAGAGTTTGCAGACGACATTTCAAAATGTGATGAAACTGAAAAAAAATCTTCTTCTAGGGCAGAAAACATTGTGGAAAAAGGAAAAATTGCTCGTTACAAGCAATTTCTCCTTTTCCCACAAGGATTTCTGAAGTCGTCTGCAACAAAGTCGTCAAGTGTCGTTATTGTTTGGGAAAGGGTTAAAGCTTCACATAGAATTAACCCTTATAGTGCTGGAACCAACTTCATGCTTATGCAAACAGGTTAGATCACAGGCTAGCTGCAAAGTTAATTGGTGGTTTGCCTTTGATCTGATTACCTTTCCTCATCAAAATTAAGCAAGTATTCAAGGTTTTTGGAAAGCAGACGACACAAGCATTTATTTTTTGAAAATTACCCAGCATTCTAAGGGTTAAGAACATTGAAGTCAAATTGAAAACAAAACAATTATAGTTGTTTAATTTTTGTTTCAATTATTTTCAAAAGTAATTTCCTACAAATGGGTGTTAAAGAGTTTAAAAAAGATTAGGCATAAAGGACAAAACTTCTCAAGATGGCTTACATTTGAAATTATCTTTTCAATATTACATTATTATTACTCTTTACAAAACAACTTTGAACAATCAAAGATTATATCATTCATTAGGAAATAAAATTCCTGAAGGAATGATGAGAAAATAGCAAATCCCTGTACAAGCAATTTACCTTTTCTTTTTCATTAGATTTTGATTTTCTTTATAAGTGTTGTCCCAACTGACTAACAGAATTCCTATGTTTCAGCAGTATTTGAGTGAACCAGCCATTGTGGGCGATTCAGCTTGGGGTCTACTTAAAAGCCTGTCTTTGCAAAATGGGAAAATGGTTTATGTAATTTAAGACCTCATTAGAAAGGCTATCATTCAGAATGTGAATAATGTATTCTACTTGTGTCCATATAAAAAGACAAGATATTGAATCAACAATTTGCATTGATCATGTATTCAATTAACCCTTTCCCAAACAATAACGACATTTGACTACGTTATTGCAGACGACTTAAGAAAGCATTGTTGGAAAAGGAGAAATTGCTCGTGACGAGCAATTTTTCCTTTTCCCACAAGGTTTTCTCCTCTTTCTGAAGAATATTTTTCAATTCCATCACATTTTGAAATGTTGTCTGCAAACTTCAATTTTGTACAGTCGAAAATTTGTTGTTTGGGAAAGGGTAAGATATGTTTCTATCTTTGAATTGATCATTATACCATTGTTTTATATGTATATTATCAGGGAGATCCTATCTCAATACGCAACATGAAGGACCTATACCTCTATACATACAAAAATGACTACAGAGCAACAATGGTTATAGATAACAGGGTGAGGCTGTGTTTTGTTTATTCTTCCAATTTTAAGGACGTTCTCGGTAGTTTTTTCTGCACATTTCATCTGCGCATCCAAGGGAGATTATAATCTGTAACCGAAGAGGAGCTTGCATAGTAGTTGAACAAACGTTTTTATGTGGATGAAATTTACTATATGCTTTTTTTTTCAAAGAATGATCATATTGTCCATAAAACTATGAAAGGTTATTAACATTATTATATATTTCTCATGCATACTAAGCCCCCAGCTTCTATTTTTCAAGTTTAAAGTTATTTTAGTCGTTTTTATAAATGTTTTTCAAATATGGTTACCATGGAAACTGTCATTTTACAGAAAAACCAACACGTCAACATATCCTTTTTTTTGCATTTTGTATTTCAAGATCCAATTTTACTTCTCATACTGAAAAATAAAAAATTTCTATAAAAGGAATTTTGAAGTATCTTCATTTTTCTGCAATATGCATATCAATTTTTATTGTTTTGTGTCAAATACAAACATTTGATAAACTGATTTGGATTACAAAGATTGTTCAGATTGTAATAGTTTAAAATATCATTGAATTATAAAGTATTGAATGTATGAATTCATGTTTTTTGTGTTAATAAACCTCCCAGAAATTATTTTATTACCCTTGAAGATGGTATGGTCATTTTGACATATTTGCCCCAAATGGTTACCATGCAAACTGTCATATTACAAAAAATCTAACTCGTCGAGCTGCATTTTTCTTTTCATTTCTGAATTCACAATGAAATTTTAAATAACATATCAAAAATTTAGAAAATTCTATGAAAGGATTACTTTTTTATAAAACTGTAGAACATGTCCTTAATAATAGAAGTTGTCATAGAAGGTATTTGAAAGCATTTGGAGATAATGGATTTTTACACATCATGTCGAGGGTTCCACCAAAGACTATAGTAACTGCTTCACAAACGTTAATCACTTACTTCAGTATTGCGCCAAACCTTTGATGCATGATTTGTCATAAGGTTAAAATCACAGGGGTCTTTACTTTTCCTAGGGTCAATATCATGTATTATAATAGTTATACTTATAGTAATTTATTAAAGTTTTGATTAATTAAAAAACAATCATTCCAAAAGAATTACATTATAGTCTGGTTATTAGTTTAATAGTGGAGCTGGCTCTAGGGTAATTTTCTAAAAATAGATTTGTCTGTCATTTGCTTTCTAAAACCTGAAATATTTGCTTATTTTTGATGAAGAAAGATACTCAGAGTAGTAAACATGTTTGGTTACAGGCCAGCCGCCATTACTTGGCGGATGGCCTGGATCCAATATGTTTGCATAGGCATGAAGTTGGTTCCAGCACTATAAGGGTTAAAAGAGTAAAATAACAAAACTACTCATTGAATGACAATATATTTTTGCATAGAATGTGCTCTTTTTGCTTCGTTTTACCCACAATGATTTTAGAAGCCATCCATAACTAAATGGTTGAGAATGTTTTAACCATTACTCTATAATTTCTCTATTTGCTGTGTTATATATGGAAGAAGTGCTTGGACAAGAGGAAGTTTTGCTTTCAAAAGAGAAAGGAAAACATTCTTCACTATGTTGGGTAGGAACCAGAAAACAAAATGAGAAATTGCCATTTAATTGCACGCATTTTCTCCTCTTCCAAAGGTGGTTTCTTTCCAATTTCATAAAGATGTTTTTATTTTTGCTTTTTCTTTTTTTGAAAATTTCAATTTTGACCATTCACAATTCCTATATAATAAATGGGTTTACTCTTTAGCACCTACAGACAACATTTTTTAACTTGAAGCAAACAACTTTAGAAAGACTTTGCAGACATGTGCAAAACATTTCAGTTCTGCTGTTGTGATATGTGAATATATTTAGAAAGCATTGTGACAAAAGGAGAAATTGCTTGTGCCAAAGAATTTCTCCTTTTGCCACAATGGTTTTTGATAGTCGTCTGCCGCAAGACGGAAACATTTGGCTTTAGGTGGCAACGTGTTAAACATTATGTTTGTTGTTTCAGTCACGCAGCACAGTACAACTAGAGATTGACTGTACGAAGAGCAGAAATGTGGTCAGCAATAGGAGTGGGCTAGATCATACATTTGAAATTGACCCACAACAAACTGCAGTATGTGTTATTCAAATCCAGCATTAATTTACATTAAGTGTTCTTTTCAATAATTCATTTAAAATTGGCCTAAAGCAAGTGTTACTTTGACCTTTTTTGAAATTATCTTGCAGCAAACCTCAGTTAGTGTTATTTTGACTAAATATTTGAAATTGACCCACAGGAAACCACATTAAGTGTTATTTTGACCACATTACTAAAATTGGTCAAAATTGATGTAAAATGTCAAACAGACAAGAATTATAATAAGTAAATGTCCTATGATAAGTAGATAAGATTCCATGTAGCAGCAATGTTATTCTATGACATACTATTACTTTGATTTCCATATATATGTATAAAGACATTTTTTAAATGCACATGCAGGAGCAGATTGAAAGAATCACAAAATATGAAATATGCTTGAAAAAACATATCGTTGCTACCTGGTAATGCTGGTAAATGACCTTAGCAGTCGATGCACCTAGAAACCCTATTCATTCAATAATTCCTTGCAACCTGATATCGCAAAAGCTTTTTTGTTTCTCCACTCCCTGATCACAGGCCATCATAGCCTATTTGTAAGAGTACAGAACATGAAATGACATGGCCCCATTACCCTTGGGTTCAAATTACAGTCTCTGTAAATTTGGAATTCCTTGAAAGATACTGTTCTGACTGAGTTACAAGATCTGATTGTTTTACTTGGCTTGACCAGCTCTTATGGGCAGTTTAGGTAGAGTCCTTCTCCATTGATTATTAGGCGGGCATTGCCGTATGACTTTTATACTGTTGACTTACAAACAAACTGCTCCCTGAGTCTGACAAACTCAAACTTTGCTCATGAAACCAGATGTCTGGTCTTGTTTCTTCAATCATAAAATTTTCAAGTGTCCCAAATTGAAAGAGTTTGCAGACAACATTTCAAAATGTGATGAAATTATAAAATGATCCTCTGATACGGCAGAAAACATTGTGGGAAAAGGAGAAATCGCTTGTTAGAGCAATTTCTCCTTTTTCCACAATTTTTTCTAGAGTCTTCGTGTGCAACAAACTGGTCAAATGTCGTTATTGTTCGGAAAAGGGGTTAAACACCATTTTTCATATATTGTAACCAGAAATCTGCTGTCTATTAAGTTTCTGGTCATGAAATCCCAAATAAAGGAATGGGATCAGACATTCCTATTGAAATTTTCACTTCTCATTTCTTATTTTTTTATTTTAGATTGCCCACCATTTGATGCCCCAGAGTGAAGTTAAGGACTGGTCTGTTGTCAGCTCTGAGAGTATACACAAGTAAAACATACAACATGAAGACTTTTGTGTTATTTGACAAGATTTCAACAACAAAACACCTAATATTTCTGAAGAGTAGACGATTCTTTAGTAGAAGTAGCTTGATGGTTGTGTGGACAACTTAACTGTCAACAAATTACTAATCGGATTAGTTTTGAAAAACGGTCAAGGCAGCAAATGGAATTGTAATATAATTATATCATTATGCTTTTTTAGGGTAGAAATGATTGTTGGAAAACACAGAGTTGCTTTTATGACCTATTTCTCATTGAGCTATAAAGATTTCTGAACTAGACTAGTCAGTTCCAGGAATAACTTAGGAATGTTGAAATAGAAGTTGCACATATATATTGCATTCACTTCAAATCATTCCAAACAGTCTTTTTTTTCAAATACTATCTCCTGTACTATACACATGGTTTGATGTGGCTCCTGAAGATGACTTCAGAACCATGTTCTAGAAACAAAGAGTCTGTTGGCATACAGTTACTGGTTCCCTTGCTGACTGTCTTGTGAGACTGTGAAACCCTTTTATTAAACAACCTAAGGAAAGTATTTGAGCAAGTCAAAACTAAAACACATGGATAGTAATTTAAACATAAGTACATTGTCGTAAAGTGACATGTCATTGGAGGCGTCTCGGACAGATTAGTCCAATGAAATTTTGCTTTACCATATTGCTTTTCTCTAAAGTGAAATAAGAGGGGATGTTGGTTTGAACCTACAATCATTTTTAGCCTGGGATGTAAAGTAGAACAGTACACAGGGGACCAAAAATCAGTTAACAGTGTGCAACTTGTTAATTGAACAATAGGCTATTGTCAGAGTTTGTACTTATTAAACAGATGTAATTCCTCATTTAATGTTCATGAATGGTTCATGTCATTTTGACCTTCAGAGGATGTGTGGTGTCTTGTAGGAAACAACTTTATATATTGTTTTAGATTTGGAATTATTTTTCTGTTTTGTATATATCCGTCTTTAATGTTCCATGATACTAAAGAAACTACTGTGACACAAAGATAAGTTGTTCCTGATGAGCAATGTATCCTTTTGTCCTAGTGATTTTTACTATAATACCCTAAACAATTGTTTTTGTTTTTCTTACTTATCTTTTGTCATTTTCTGTTGATTTCAATTTTGACCAGTCACAAATTGTTATATTGAGAAATAGGTTCAGCAACATGCTCAGACATGAAAGATAAACTTGATGCAATCAAACCCATGCTTTTAAGTCAATAACATGTAAATTCCTTTAAACACAATGATTTTAATGTAGATAATGAAGGTTTTGTTTCTTAACCCTAATAGTGCTAGAACCAACTTCATGCTTATGCGTATAGAATAGATCCAGATCAGCCTCCAAGTGAATTGGTGGGTGTCCTGTTATCTAACATGTTTGCTACTCTGAGTATCTGTGGTCATCAAAATTAGGCAGGTATTTATAGAGTTGGAAAGCAGACGACACAAAAATCTATATCTAAAAAACACCTAGCATTCAGAGGGTTAAGCAAAAATCTCTCTATAAGAGCATTTCTTGTTTCAATGATTTCAAAAAGTTGTTGACTTGAAATATATCAATAACCTTATACATTGTATGCAGAAATGAAATATTTTAACTTAGATGAATTATGTAATTTCATATATAAAAAGGAATCCGTCCAGTCAAGTTGATTGTTGTATATCACTCATTGTATTAGTCTATGATTATAAAATAAAATGCCTTTGAAATTAAGAGAAATTTAGTGTTTCTGGATCACATCATTTTCAAACTTAATTATTTTTTTTCTATTTTTCATCTAGTTTGGATATGTTTAAAAAATACACTCAAAAAAGTATTGAACTTATTTTTTCTTATAAGACAAAATAAAATGATGAAATGCTAATTACACAAAGTATCTATTTCTTCTGCCAAACATTGGTGAGGCATCTTCATGTAGTCTTTTATGTCTAAAAGAGATGATGAATTCATGTTTAGAAGCTTTAATATTTTGGAATGGTTCTATTTAGCATTTTTTTTTTTATTTAACTAACCTTTTTTAAAAAAGATATTTTTCCTTTTTTCAGTTACAAAGAAAATTGAGTTTATTTTTAGTAAATGACAAAAGTTGAATAAACACTAAAACAGATATGTGTGTTAACTCTAATATCATTCCAAACATGAGGTCAAATTTGTCAGTTTTGGAAAACAGCAAGAGTATGATTGCAAATGTGTTTCCGAAATGATTTCTTTTAATTTTATCTTTTCATGCAACAACACAAGCCAAATTTTCGACGGTCCCAAATTGAAAGAGTCTGCAGACGACATTTCAAAATGTGGTGAATCGAAAAACAATGTTCTAATAGGGCAGAAAACATTGTGAGAAAAGGAGAAAAACTCATGAAGAGGAATTTCTCCTTTTCCCACAATGTTTTCCAGAGTCTTCTGCAGCAAACTGGTCTAATGTCGTTACTGTTTGGTAATTGGTTAAAAACCGACTTCATGCTTTTGCAAACAGGTTGGTTCCAGGCTACCTGCCAAGTTAATTGGCAGCTTGCCTGTGATCTAACCTGTTTACTACTATGAGTATCTTTCTTCATCAAAACTAAGCAGATATTGAAGGTTTTGGAAAGTAGACGACTCAAAAATGTATTTTTAGACAACTACCCAGCATTCTCTGGATAGAACAATCAATATTCCTTGTTATGACTTACAGGATTAAGATGTACGATTCTTAGTTCTGTGTATCCACGTTTGTATAGTACTCCTCGCTGGTACCGCGTCATAGCTGATACAACGGTAGTTCAAAAATTCTCTACTTTGCATAAAACATACCCTTTTCTACAGTTTACTGCTATAACTATTTTATGTGATAGTGTTTATCTTTTTCATGTGAATAAGAATAATTTTCATGTTCCACTTGTGGCTTGTGTTCCAAACATGCAGCAGAAACCGTAAAAGAACATTCCAGTGCAAATAGCAGTCCATTTCTCCCCCAAATCAACATAAAATTTGTTTTGACCTTTAATGATTGAAGATCGTATAGTATCAAGTTATTCAAACTACAGAGAGAGAGAGAGAGAGAAAAGGGACATAATTATTAAAATGTGCGTTACAGGCACAGTTTACTGCTGTACCAGAGTGGTCTCCTTAGAAAGCGGGATTGAGCCTCCACGATAACATTGGAAATAAAAAAGAAGTATCTTATTTATGGAAGAATGGGCAGCAACTTTAAATATAGAGCCTTATTTCAATTTGTGAGATATTTAAAATAACTGCCCATAATTGTCATAATAGTGCGGTAAAATAATGTACAACTTTACGGTGATATCGGCGAGGACCTTCCTACATCTAGATATAAACTAGGTGTTTCTTTATCCATTACCAAACAATAACGACATTTAACCAGTTTGTTGCAGACGACTCAGGAAAACATTGTGAGAAAAGGAGAAATTTCTCTTAACGAGCAATTTCTCCTTTCCCCACAATGTTTTCTACCCTATCAGAAGGTTATTTTCCAGTTTCATTACATTTTGAAATGTCGTCTGCAAACTTTCAATTTGGGACAGTCGAAGATTTGGCGTTTGGTAAAGAGTTAATCCATTGTATCAGTGACTTTGTTTTGAGTTTGATAGTTGAGAGAGATAAATGACACCTCTTTATACAAACACACTCTTTGTAACTTAATTCTCCTTTTTCATAAATAAAATATTTCAAAACATAATTAGTCAGGATGAAAACGTCAGTAGCTAGTGTATTCAGTTCGACTTCCAGTAGATCCGTATTTCGACTCTCAGTAGTTATTTATGATAGGACTCACTTCATAAAGGATTAATCGTTACCTAAAATAGACGCCATTGAAAATTTTAATGGCTTGCTCGTACAATCCTGTTTTTTGCCTATTACCAGAGTCTCTGCTACTACTTTGTCCATGACTTTACATTTGTTTGTCTTGTAACTTGGAGCCGTATCCACGGTCCGGTTAAAACCAATTGTTTCCAAATTTGTCGGTTGCCTTGAACTTACAAACAGGTTTGATTTACTGGTGACACTGGAACATTCTATTTCACTTTTAGAATGATCATATGTTAAACAACGCGCAAGTTTTGGCATGACTACAAATGGGTGGGGTATTACCGGAAGTGTTTGTGCGCGGGACATATGCGTAGAAGACATCATTTGTTGAAAGCATTTTCCAAAGTCGCGGCCACACGCATGCCATATTAACTCTATCACGCGTTCATTGCATGTCGGAAACATTCGCTTGAGAGCTAACTTGTCGTGCAGGTCCACCAAGTTGGAAGAGAATTTGCCAAGTTGTGCGAAAGATGCAACATTTGTACAGCCATTGATTGGTTGTGGCAGCCGGGTTTGGTCCATCGTCATGGCACCGTCTAATTCCTTGTCTGCGAAACAACGCCGTTTACGAAGTCTCTCACACACCTCGTTATTTGGAATATTGGACATCGTGGTATTCGTCACAGGATGCCCTGGAGAAATGAAGTGATAACACTTTAATTTTCGAAAAGAATTGTGTGACAAACGAGTATAAAAAAACTTCCAAACTGATAAAAAGAAATTTCTTTCTGGGGGAATAGCAGATGGTTTGTACTAAGAAAGCGACGTTCAAATCAGATCAGGTATTTCTGCTTTTTTCGCCTACTTTTGCCAATTATAGTCACCTTGTGTACCCCACTTGAGTTGACCATCAATTTTCCGGTTGGGGTATATGATAACCTATATCTTATAACAGCGTAATTCCTACCACTCGGCAGAGAAATCGACTGATTAACCCAGCATTTAACATATACGATGAGGTATTTCTGTTATGTTTGTTTTTGCAATGAAACTTTTTGCATGCGCAATTTGTCCGTGATAGCATAAACGCGCTTAAATCTGCGTTTGTATATCAAGATTGTGTCGGTCAAAACTAGCACGAAGATAAACAAAACTTCATTTCACAACCATGACCAGCTGCCAACTTGATGAAATATTTTGTAAACGTAGGAAAGACTCAATTAAACATTCATATGAATATACATGCATGTGCATATTCAAGTCGCCTTTTGCAATCAATGAAGTAAATGAAATGTTCTCTTTGTCTTCATCTTCTTACACATTGTCTAAACAAAGATGTATTTGGAACAAACATTTCATAATTGAAGTATGACCAAGCCTCATGTGTATACCGAATTATGGAATTGAAATGAGAAGGCGTAAATTAAAGCTTTGTCAAACGAATAATAACTCTATTGCTGTAGATTTTAGTTACAGTATTATTGTCAAAGGTAGTTTGGGATAGGATGAGGTCCTTGTCCTTACAAATAACGCTCTTTATGGCTAAATGCACGGGACATTAATTCCGGCTACGCGAGTTGTATACGCTCGGACCAGGAAACCGTTTTACTAAACAAATATTTGCGTAAGTCAAAACAGATGAAATGGATAGTATCTAAACCCTTTCCTAAACAACTAATGTTCGACTGTCCCAATTTGATAGTTTGCAGACGACATTTCAAAATGTTATGAAATTGGAAAATAATCTTCTGCTGGGCAGAAAACATTGTGGGAAAAGGAAAAATTGCTCGTCACGAGATATTTCTCATTTTCCCACAATGCTTTTCTAAAGTCGTCTGCATCAAAGTGGTTGAATGTCGTTATTGTTTGGGAAAGGGTTAAATGAAAGTACAATATTGCAATACTACATTTCATTGGAAGCGTCTCGGAGAGACGATTCAAATGATGTGCTACTTTGCAATATTGCTTAGCCCAATGTATAGATAAGAAGGAATGTTGTTTTGAACTTACACAAAGCATAATGTGTTTAGCAAAACGGTACCCAGGACCCAAGGCTACGTTTTTTGACAGACACATAAAACTCTGAAAGTATTTAAGATAGATTAAATTAAGTCTGGAAAACTTGATTTACCAGAGAATGGGCCCTTGCTAAAGGATCGTCTTTGCCTGCTGACGTCGCGTTTCTGCTGTAACAACATCGACACCGTCTGCGCTTTACTCTTCAATAAGTCACTACTCTCGGACGCTTGATGTCTGCAAAGATACAAACAGAGACTATGCTTCGTTATATACGTATATATAGTGTCATTATCATATACAGTGATCTCCCACTTATGTAAGTAACGACAGAGGTGCATGAGGTAGAGCCTCGGCCTCTTGTACCGAGGGTGCCGGATTCGATCCCTGTTAAGCTAGGTGAAAACTGCCGAGTCTAGCCCTTAAATTGGCGCGAGTACTGGCTTTTTGATATCCAGGAAACAATCATCGAGAGTGAATGCAATAAGATGAAAGCTTCCGCCACAATTGATGTAAAATGAATAAGTTAAAACTAAGTAAAGGTATAACTGTGCTGCAGAGTAGCAAAGGGTAGTAATCCTCCACAGAGTTCCACAAAGTGTATGGTACTTAATTTTCTACTGAGTAAATCTGGTGCTAATGTTATACCAGTAAGACCATGCTTAGTCTAGACAAAGACTATATTTCTTTCAATTTGGTAAACAGTCGACTGAGTTGACAGCGAGTTTTTGGCATAACCAATAAATGCGGGTTAATTATCTAGATATTGTGACAATGATTTTGTTTATCGACCCAGAAAAATACCAAGCCATAAAACGAGCGGCTTAGCGCCCTTGACCTTTGTTTTTTAAAGGTGCTTCTACACAGAAGAGAAATTTTGAAAGTAAAAATAAAATGTCGTTGAAACAGAACCCTGTTTGTATTGTTTGATATTCAATCAAAAATAGCTATTGAAAACATGATTGAATCAGGAGGCGCCAATGAATCTAAGTTTAACAGTTTATATACGATAGATCTCAAAAGCGATGTGGCGCTTTTAAATTAAAGTAAATGTTTTTTCATTGAAGATGCTCTTTAGAGAATTAAAAGCGATTTAATTTTGCTTCCAATGACTATTCTTCAGTACATATCATATAATATTAAAGCTGACATGCATTTTTAAATAAATTAATTTTCAACTTTTTAATTTCCTCACATCTATGAACAAGCACCTTTAAACGAGACTATATTGCACCAAATGTACCTCCTCAATGCAACTTGAGCCGCCATGATCCTCTGCCTCTCTACGACCAATAGACAATTTGGACATTGACAGTCGCGCCATCTACACGACCTTTTATGACCTTTCAAACAGGAAACAACGCCATGGTTACGGCATCGCGCACATTTCGGTGTCCGCAATAATCGTTTGCTGGGTAATCTGTCGGGAAGAATCTTTCCATCTTGATTGTTTGACACGGGCATGGATAGCTCTGAATCGTGATTTGCTTCCATCGTAAACCTACAAGAAAAGGCAAAAATGGATGGTCATTATTGTGATCATATATGAACTACGTTTCATTTGACGTTTGGTAGAACATGAGTGACAATGTTTTAAAAAGATCGATGAGATCCAATTGGAATGCAGTTAGATGGAGAGGACATGATGGTTTGTATACAATGCATTGTTTTACAATAATAACATTACTATGTGCACTAAACAACATGGCATATTAAATCGTTTTGGGGTTGTTGTTTTTTATTGGAATTTTGCACTGTTTTAGACAACATATCAATCCTTAAACATTGGTTAGTCCAGCCATTCATGTCCTAGTCAACTGTCCATCGATGCCAATCAGTAATTGCACAGGGTACTCACTGCTTTAACACGAATACCATTGTCCAGTGTTAAGATTATATGCAATAAAACCATAAAACGCAGCGAAGACTTCAAGCAAATTCGAGGTTTTAAACTGGAAATGTTTTAACCGGATTTCTGTTGAGAGCGACGAAATATACAGCGCAATAGTAAGCATCATTTTTCTACATTTGTCTCTGTTGAGAACGGTTACATTATTTTCAGTAGAGAATATGATTCTACTCTACTGGAAGAAGGCTTGTTGAATCATTCCACGAAATGAACTAGACTTGATTTCTAGCCTACATAAGTCTACACGCTACATGATAGTTAGATAGATGTTTATTAACTTAAACTTTTACAAGTTTCCCGTTATAACATATAGATATACAATATAATATACATTCACATGATCAAGGCATTCTGAAGTTAATCTCACAACATTGTTTAAACAATTCAGGGAGGATAATCCAAACTATGTAATCACATATCATTATAGGATGACTAGACTTTGTTCCAGATACCTTTTGTTGTAGTTAAGACATCAATAAGAGAGGTGGCTAGCGTTCAATTGACCGCAGACTTTATTATGCTATAAAAAATCATTTAACATACAAACGTTCAAGTTAATCATAAAATTACTGTTTTACTTGTTCTACAGTTTCATAGTTAATGAATTGTGATGCATTCAATTTGTATAATTCGCTACCAACAAAAATATATCAAGCAGAGAAACGACGTTAAGTTTAACAATCAAAATAGGCTAGTATAACAAATTGTTTACTAAACACTCAATAGTATTCGTTTTACGCAAAATATATGGTTTTACTTCGCTAGTATCAAATCTCGATGTTTGTTTGAATGCATGTCAATTTTAAAAAAAAAAAATAAAAAGAAAACTTTTCACATCTATAGAGATTGGTTTTTTTAAGTATTGATATTATAATCGATTATGTGCGAGTTTAGGCCCTCAGTTTCGATAGTCTTTTTTATTGCCAGTGACCTTTCTCCTCCTTTTTTTCTATCAATCCCACCTTTTTCCGATGGTTCTTAATAAACATGTCCAACTCTTCCGCTTAAATCAATGTCTTCAAAACATGCCGGTGATTTACGAGTTTATATTATTTTAAAGCCGATCTTGAATCGGTGATTTGGTCCCACGTTGTTGGTTGTTCGCTTGGCAAACGTTGTGCAAAACTTTTTTTATGCTGCCCTTTCTTCTTAAGAGATGGATCGTACACAACACAAGATGAAAAAGATAATGTCTATTCAGTTGCACAAAACGCCTGTTAGCATAGTCAGGGCCTTTTTTTCTCCCACTAAACAGACCGACAATTGTCTTTAAAGTCATGCAGTGTCCCCCCTAAAATGCTTGAAAGTCAGGGTTGTTATTTCCCCGTTGGCAAAGTCCACAAGAGCTTTGCCCTTATTACCCAATTGTACTCTATAAAAAAAAGTGTACCAATTGTACCTCTCACTGTGAATAAAGGCCTGGGTACCGTTTTACTAAACAGTTTACGCTTAAGATTTGCGTAAGTCTAAAACAACAATTCCTCTTATTTCAATATTGGAAGAAGCAATATTACTAAGTGACACATCATTGGAATCGTCTCTCCGAGACGCTTCCAATGAAGTGCCACATTGCAACACTGTACTTTCATTGAATATACTATCCATGTTTATCAATTATGACTTACGCAAACACTTTCCTAAGTTGTTTAGTAAAACGGGTCCCTGATGCTTTACCCGATGCCTTTCGACATTTGATGTTGAAATGAACTTGTAAATAGTTTATACCGGTGTGGTCGAAGGTTGCATGAGTCATAAGTAGTTTCTTCTGCTCTTATATAGATTCTTGAAAGTCGTCTGCTGCCGGGGCGTAATAATTATCAAAAATAATCGTGGTGTTGGACAAGCAATATAATAAATGATATACGGTAAAAGTGTGCTGGATTGTGAAAAACAAAAATTCACTTGAGAATGCCTTGCAAAATACACAAAGGTCGTGTAAGGCAAATTCACGCCTGATAGTATATAAAAAAAACATGGATTTATGTTCGTTAGGATGTTTGCTGGTAACATACATATTCATATATACATCATATTTAACCAATAAAGTGTGCAGTACAAGTTCTTTGAAATAAATCAAGACTTCTAAGAAGGGGCGTTTAAAAAGAGAGATCAAATAAAGGTAATGTAATTCTCCTGTGTTCGCGATTATTTTCTTAAAAGTTAAATGATTCTAAGATACAAGAATGGTATTTAGTGTGAACTATTTAGTGTTAACCATGATCCTCTGCCTAGAATGAAACAAATCGAAAAAGTTATCGAAATTTTTGGGTGAAAAATGGAATTCGCTATTACATTGTGGTAATCAGATTTAATGCCGATTTTCAGAAAAATAGGGATTATTCTACAAATAATACCGAAGTAATTGTCGGTGAAGACAATATTAAAATTATGGTATATTTCCCTCGTTATATTTCAATTTGTAGAGAATGTTGGGTCATACGACGTTCGAATAAAATTCTTTTTGTGTTCTTCGAATTAGGTATTCATCAATTCATTGTAAATGCATCTATTGATTCAATGTATGAAACAAGCAATGAAATCAAATTGATATAGACCCATAATCTTACAGAGTAAGGTAATGGCAGATTATTTATTTGGGGGAAATGCTACAATTTGAACCTTTTCGACCTCATGTCTTCTGTAAAATGAATTGAGTGAAATAAAGATTTTGTATTGTATTATTTTTGTATTGTATTATTTTTGTATTGTATTTTTTTTGTATTGTATTATTTTTGTATTGTATTATTTTTGTATTGTATTATTTTTGTATTGTATTATTTTTGTATTGACGCCGTTGACGACTAGTCCGAGTGCAAGTGCGACGTTTGATGACATTTCGCAAATAATACGAATTGACATTCAAAGCTCTAAAATCTGAGCTTTGATGTATTTAAAAGTTAGCAATCTAATTGGCTTTTATTGTGTACATTGATTTGTTTACTACAATGTCTCCAAAACTGGAGAACTTAAGAATAAACAAGTCAACATGATTAAAACTGATCACATTTCTGCGTATGTGCTAAAGGAACTTTTTACTGGCTGGAAGCCTCTGTAATCATTTTGGTAACGTAAGAGTTATGCAAAAAGCAACAACGAAGACAACACACGATATATTAGATATCAACTACTTGAAGACCACATTTTTTACTTGAAGCAGACGACTTTTGAAAAGCTTTTAAACATGTGAAAAAACTTTCAGTTCTGCTGTTGTTGTTTGTGAATATATTACAAAATAAATTGAAGCAAAAGGAGAAATTGTTTGCGACAAACGATTTCTCCTTAAGCCACAATGCCATTTTGAAGGTTGTCTGCTGCAAGACGCAAATATGTGGTGTTAGGTGGTAATATCTTAAGTTTATGATTTGCAAAGTACGGTTTGAAGTACACACTTATTTATAGAAGGTATCGCTATTTTTTCTTTTCATTTAAGAATTCATTTCCTGCGAGATTCACCATAACTTCGATATCGAATTCTAATCTTTTTCCGAACTCAGTGTTTTATGAAGGGGTTCCAGTGCCATCCGACAACCAGAAACTTTAAAAACAACCTCGTTCAGAAAGAAAGTTCAGCATACTGTATATATTACTTTTTATATAAAATTTTGTAATTCAATTATGCAGATAAAGATTAAAATTCAAAGGTTATGCACCGTTTAAATGGAATTTCTGTGAACATTCTTGTGACAAAGATACGGTTGCTATTTTAACTATACACGGCCAACTTATAACAAATTTAAACTTTTAATGAACAGCCAAAAAAATAATGTTTTAAGCAAACTTGGAAAATTTGTTACTTAGCTAATACTAAACGTGACTCTAGCGATATCACACAAGCCTCCATGATTGTATGATTATTGATAAAATTAACTTACTTAATTATAATCATGATAATAATAATAATATAAATGATAATAATAATGATTATAGATTGTATGTGTATATTTATGTAAATGCATATATGTATGTATGTAGCAACGACATGTAAACATTTGAACTTTGAGCAATCTACCAGAATAAACTGAGAAAAGATCATTCTGTGAACGTCTCATCATAAAAATCCGAATGTTCATTACTTGATCAAACGTCCTTCGATTAGGACAAAATCGTCGAATCAAATCATGCAGTGAAGATAATTCCTCAAGTTTTGGTAATTTAAAAGATCATATTCGTATTTCATAATCATTTTGCATAAGTTAATGATACGGAAGTTGTCATTTTACCTTACAGTGTTATAAAATTCCGTTTGAAGAGCTCGTATTTAATCCTTTGTAAATAATTGAATTGCATCTGAAAAATTGCAAACCTTGGAAAAACGGTGTTACCTTGACAAGCCATTTTGATTCGACCATTAATTTAGGAACTTTATAAATAAATTGCTCCAAGACGCTTGAATCACTCTATAAAAATATTATGTATCCAACCGTATGATTTCTAACGATTCTAATAAACTTCTTGTCGAATTCTATCGATTTGTCAAATATTTCGAACTTAAGATCATAAACTAAGATCCTTTTTAACAGTAATATGAAAAGCCATGCAAGTTTCACAACTCACCTTTATTGCTTCGTTTCCAATCAGTTCATATCAACTAGACACTCTAATGAGGGTTATATGTTCATGATATAGCATCTAATTGGTTCTCCTTAGCTAAACCCGATTCTGATTGGCTCACCGAATATACCGTTTCCAGGTAAACATGGTTACGCCCACTTTTACATCCAGTAATAGCTTATGACCCGCAGACGACCTTTTGGGCACAGGGACTCGTAGAAAGGTTTCTTTAGGGGTGATGGCTATACATCCACTAAGAATCCTAACGAAAATATAATATCTTTATTGCATTAAACAAATATACATTGTTTCTAGCAAAAATGGACAACTCAACAAAAAGACATTTCTGTTTTTACAGAAGAGCAATTCTAATTCATGTATGACTAAAAGATCAGCAATCAATTCCTTAACAATTTTGCGCATTATACAAATGGGCCTAGATATTTAATAATGTTCTTTGATATTTTGACATTAGATAACTACGAGTGAGTGCCTTTGCCCTTTGGCTCGGTGACGTGTTAACAATGTTTCAGTTATATAACCAGTACAGCTTTCCTGGGATTCACCAGTTTAAGTAGGATAGGAGTCTTATAATGACTTACAAAAGACGCTCCAATGAAATCAGCGGCGCCGGTAAAGAACGAACCAAGGACTCACGAATAACAGGTCAACCAACTTAACAGCTGTGTCACATAAGACCCCTTCTTTAAGGATTCCATAATTTTAAGCAAACCATGTATCTAAAGCTACTGGGAGAAAAGAAGACAACATATTCTTTAACTGAGAGATAGTTATTTGATTCGGATGTTTTTGCCTTTTCAAAAAGCGTGCAAAGGATTTCAAAACCGTTGCAACCCTTTTGGATCTGAGTATATATTTCCTGTAAACATACAGTCTCCAAATACTAAAATAAGAACTTATTTTACTTTCAATGACCACGCGCCTTTGCACCTCATACAACAGTACAGTTGCTGTGCAGTTTTTTAAAAAAAGTAAACAATTTGCATACCATACGTTCCTTAGGGAGGAAAACCGTTCGAATTAACCCTACTCTAGTGTAGGTTAACCGTCAACTTGTGCATTGCATTTACAAGCAACTTTTAAGATCTTTAACTTCATATTGACTCGAATTGGTGCAAATGAAATAGAAAGAAAAAATCGCGATGTGAAAAAAAAAGCTCTTTCTGTCAAGCTGAAGCAGTCTTAAATCCCACTACAGGGGAAATGATTCAAACCTTTGAATGCTTGGTAGTTTTCTAGTAGGCCTATAAAAAAAACTTAAATATCTGGATAATTGTGTTGCGGAAAGGTACTAAGAGAAGCAAACAGGTTGGATCCAGGCCAGCCGCCAAGTAAATTGGCGGTTGGCCTGTGATCTAACCTGTTTGCATCAATTATAAGCATGCAGTCGGTTCCAGCACTTAAAGGATTAAATTATCCCCAATTAATCAGTCTTATCCCCACCCATCACCAGTGTGTAAACAGGAGCGGAAACACTAGGCGCAGAATGTTGTTTGTTCACAAAAACTACCCACAATTCAGTAGTCGATGTCGCGGGATCTCGGGCAGAACGAGATAGGAAACTGAAACATTTTGGCACTATCATAATTAATGGCGGGCGGCTGACGTGGATCGCTCCGAACTTCGTCTGCCGCCTCGGCGAGCGTTTACGCTTCAAGAAACTAACAAATTGACGTGTCTACTATCAATATGGAGAGTTTAAATGTGCCGCGACACCGAGAAATTGGTACTGGGTTTGGCATTAATATGTCTGTGTTATGTTTGTGTTTGTATGGAAATAAGTCAAGAGTTCAATGCAATACTATAATTAGTGCTTCATGTTTATGAAGCACTTTATTTAGTCTTGCATTGACCCCTCCAATTGCTTGTACAAAAAGGTATACTATATATATATATTCACGTTGAAATGAGAAGAACGGCTATGATGAGTGCGTGCATACAAAAAAGACATGTGTGGGGACCCTTTTAGTGGACTAACACAAGACAAAAGCACGTCATGCCAAGATACATTGCAATAAACTCTATATTCTTGTATGTCTTTGAGATCAGTGTCGGTCCCTTTCAACAGGACTCACATATGTGACATTTTAACACAACATAACTTAAGTTATTAAACAATTACCTATACAGACTTTACATAGTTCTTTTCTGTTGTGATATTTCGGCTAAGACATTGTCAGACCGTAGTCATTGGATAATCTGTTGATTAAATACAGTACTTTGACGGGAAAATAGAGGCGTTGTCATCGGTTAACCACCTCATCGTGAGACATATTTAGAATAATATGAGAGGACCTGTCGGATTCTTTTATGGAAGATAACTAAAAAGAGATAATCCGATTATATTGGTGCCCATTAGTGTTCACTCGTCGAGACCACTAAAATGAGTTCTCACAGCATAGGGTTTAGAAAAGTAATCGGGAAGTTAGCTATGGAATACTCTTCTTATCTGGACATCTGAACGGGGCAGTAGGGTTGATGAAGCTCGTGCCACCATGTGTCTGTAATGGATGTCATATTTTCTCTTTTCTCTGTAGCCAAGAATTCGACTGGATTGTATCTCGGCCGCCGTTTATCTTAAGCTCAGTACTGCAACTTATCCAGCCTGGGGTCCTGGCCAGTGCGTATACCCCGCACTAGCCAAGTTTCTCCGCCTTACCGAGAATGCCCTCCGATCCAAGAGAACAGAGCTAAACAGCATTGCTATCAACCGCCGCCAGGAAAATTCATGTTATTGTATGACTCGACTCAAACGTACATATCTACTGTGCTGTCTGTGTATCAGTAAACAAATGTGCCTGTGTACCGTACCGAGGAAATACCGTGAAATCATTGATTTACAAGTATGAAACCGAAAAGCTTACTTCATGTCTTTAACCTTATGACCCTAGCACAAACAAGTTTGTACTGGTTTGGTTGTTAAGATGTGCCAATAAACCTATCAAGTTCGTTAAATGATGGTATTTGAAATCAATAGCAGACGATGATTTTAAAATATGAAACATGGGGTTTTCATTTTGAATTTTTGCAGAAATGTTCAGACAAAAGTAGAGCTTACTCTCCACGCAATAGTAAATTATTGAAAGCTCTGGTGGAAATTTGGGTAAATAATGTATTAATGATTTTTTTGTATCGGTCTGCATTGCGCTCAGTGGCTTAGGTTATAACTAATCAATTTGATGGTAAGATCGGCAAAGCATTTTGCCTTATGACGTTTATATCTATTCTAAATATGGCGAAGAAATTTTAGACATTATACAAAACAATGCTTGCAAACACATGGTGTTATACACATAAGAGTAAATTTAATATTATAGCGAAGTTAAGAAAGCACATTTTCATCTGCAACCACAACTGAGTGAACCTGCGATTACTTATACCCACCCTCCTTGTTTCACAAAAATTATCTTTTCTCCGTGCTGGCTATCCTTAGCAGGCGACATTAAAGGGACTGCATGTTGTTCTGTGATAAACATATGTTAAAATGTGATTTAAACAATTTTTGAAATTTCTTTATCTTTTAGTACCATAATGAATCATAGGCAGACCATCATTGAGTTTATAATACATCTTCCCGCAGAATAAACCATATTCAACTACTAAATTTGCGATATAATAATTTTTCTTTTTGGTTTGTATAGGATGCGAACTCTCAATAGTATTATAGGACAAATATGAATAAGTGTTGGTCCGTTCAATAACGATAACAAGAACTCCTTGTTTCTGCCATATCAGTGGTCGGTGTAGTCAGAAAGGGAGTCGCTATTGGAAAATAATGTACCCTAATTTACTCAAGAAAACTTAATCGGACACAGTTTTAAGCAATATTCTACACAAGGAACACATTAGAGCTTTGCACAAAGTACTTCGAACAGTGATTCGATTAAACCTATAGTGTGCATACACATTTGAAGCGTCTCCACGAGACATGTTTATCTACAAAATAGGGTTTAACGAATGAAAATGTAGGAAAAAGAATAACAGAAGAAAAAAATGGCGAAAGCCATGAAAAATAACTGTTTTAGCATGAAATCGAATCAATTCTCGTCTAAGGAAGGTTAATAATAAATGCCCTGCACAAGAAACTGAAAGATCAGCAAGTTCGAAACATGAAAAACAATTGGATTTTTCGGAAATTTGAACATTTGTTAACTGACTTACATCACACATACATGTGTTCGCAAAAAAAACCCCGATTTTGTTCAAGGATGGTAATAACACGCTAATCTTCCTGTTTACTCTTAACCATAAACTCACCTGCAAATTAGTGATATTCTTTCTCTAAATATTTCTACAGAGATAATCACGACCACGTGAACTATTATGAATATACAAGGAAGCGTCGCTAAAACCAGGGGCTACACGCCCAATGTATTACAGGCCAGCCTGGTCGTGCTCTGAAATGAGCATATCGACCGTATTCAAACCATTGGATAGACAGACATAGTACTGATCATGGCAGTACGACTCGATGATATCAGCGGACTATAAGTATAATTCTTCACTAAGTTATGGTTACGGTTGGTACAATCGCCACATAACCCTTTACCAAACGCCAAATTTTCGTATTTCCCAAATTCAAAGAGTTTGCAGACGACATTTCAAAATGTGATGACATTGAAAAATAATCTTCTGGTAAGACAGAAAACATTGTGGGAAAAGGAGAAATTACTTGTCACGAGCAATTTCTCCTTTTATCGCAATGTTTTCCAGATTCGTCTCCGACAAACTGGTCAAATACGTTATTGTTTGGTAATGGTTTAAAGACATAAGATCATTTTTACTAAAGAAAAAATGCATTCTGTTGCTATTGAAGCCACTTACAGAGTACGGTGGTCCAGGGGAAGAACGTCGGCCTCCAGACATGAGGAATCGAATACCGTGAGTAGCGGGATCTGGCTTGCGATCTTTCATTAATCCACATTCGATGAAAGTACTGGTTATGTATCCAGCAAATAATTTAAGTTGTAAAATTTCTTGAACAATCGATGTAAATTGAATACGTTTAAACTAATTAAAGCGATCTGTGTCCAATATTCTTTATTAACAAACCCATTACATATGGACTCTTTAAATGCTTAACATTATGTGAATGGAGATGCATTCTGTAGATCTGAGTGATAAATGTCCAGCACTGGTGAAGAAAACAAGAGAAGCAACAAAATATCAACCTACTGCCGCAAAATAACTGAGGCCATATTGAAAACGGCGTAAAGAACCTTCGCTGACCAACCAACTAACGTGATCGTAGAGCTCGGGGTCTCGGGTTTGAGCCCCGCTAAAGGTGCTGGCTTTGTTAGTGTGTCTTTTGGCAAGGCGCTTCATAGTCCTAGTCTGGTACTGGAGAGTTAAAGGGAAACCGTTTATACGGTCCTTGGCTCGATTCTTGTTAGTGGCGCGGTGAAAATTCCGTGACTAGTCTACGAATCGACACGGGTCCTGGTTTAGTATCCAGGAAGCAGTCATCCAGAGCAAACTTGATAAGCTTTAAGCTTCTGTCACAATCGATGAAAGATGGATTTAAGCTTAGCCGTTTACACAAAATCGACATAAAAATGAATTAAGTCTTAGCTATACTGTTAACCTTTTTACGATACACTAAATGTTCGACTTTCCCAAATTGAAACCGTTTGCAGACGACATTTCAAAATGTGATGCAAATTTTAAAGTAATCTTCTGATACAGTAGAAAACATTGTGGGAAAAGGAGAAATTGCTCGTCACGAGCCATTTATCCTTTTCTTCCAATGTTTTCCAGAGTCATCTGCAAAAAACTGGTCAAATCCGTCATTGTTTGGTAATGGGTTAAAGCCAATACATATCATATCAACCAACCAAACGTCTTCTATCATGATGGTTCGATGTTTTTGATACAGCCAATATCCGCGCTCGACCCTTTGAGCCTGGATAACCACCCGTCATAAAGGCTATCAAATAACGGAGAGATAATGCATTGTTGTTTGGCTTTGAGATGCTGATTAATTCGGGGCCGAGGCAACCCTTCCCTACATGAAGGTACTGCCTGGTTATAACCCCAAGTAGCCTGTCTAGAACGTCCACATCTGTCTGCTAATATACTTCATTTTTTAAAAACAGTGTGGCAAAAAAGAGAATTTGCTCATCATGTTTTGTGTAATTGTCTGTGCAGAAAGCTGCGGAGCGCCCGATTTATTGAATTGTTTTGGACTGGTATCATGCGCTTATAAGTCAAAGGTTTTCATCCAACACACGAACATTTGAAGTTTGAAATGGATAAATGCTGTTGACCATATTCTCATTGTAACGTATACAATGTTTTGCTTCTTTGCTATGTTCACTATAATCAACATACCTAGATGGAATTTCTAGTTTACTACATATCACATCAGACAAAGAGCATGCTTCTTGACCAGTACGATTTAACTGCTTAAAGTGTTATTCTATTTTTTTTCTTAAAAAAAAAACTACGCACTAACAGGTAAGCAAAACATGGAATCGTATGTGTACAGCAATTCTTTTCTTCTTCAAATGACATTTTAGTTATTGCCTGCTTTTAACAGAACCGTTTTCCAAATCGTCGGCTTCGAAAAGCTCGTAGGTTGCTTTCAATTGAAGGAAAGGGGCTAATTCGGAACCATGTTTATATCTGTTAATATCTTTCGTCTGCTGAAGTTTTGATTGGCGGGTCCATCTACACACAGTCACGTGTGCGCGTGAGTCTGTCAACAGTCGGTGTAACGGGTGTGAAATCTCTTCCGCATTTTACGTACTTAGCGCTCTATCATTCGACGTCATTTTCCCCGCGAGAGATGTAAACTATGTATCATTTTACTTCCCTTTCTGCGAGCTGTAGTGGAACTCACGAAAACGATTTAAGAATTGGAAGTTGTTCGATAAACCTCGAACACATATAGCGTTTACAAAAGTATCTAAGAAAAAACGTGCTGTAACAATTCATCAATTTGTGAAACTTAATTATCACCATGTCTTTAATAAATGTCACCGCATGATATCCAGTGTTCACTAGGTACCATTGTTGACGCATTGGGCGCTACTTAGCAGGTCTACGGTCTTTCAGGGTGCCAAGAAAGTATTATGAACAAGTTACGAGATTTGAGTTGTAAATCAATGTGTAATCCATGAAGGAGTCACGATGAAGGCGCTGATACTAAAAAAGAAAAAAACATGATATATATTATTCTCGCTGAGCATGTTTTACACTTAGAATGCTCCGTAGTTTTCCAAAAATAGGTTCTTGTGTCGTCTGCTTTCCAAAACCTTAACTATCTGCTTAATTTTGACGAGGAAAGATACTCAGAGTAGAAAAAAGGTTAGATTTCAGGCCAGCCGCCAATTTACTTGACGACTGGCCTGGATCTAACCTGTTCTGGATCTAACCTGTTTACATAAGCATAAAGTCGGTTTCAGCACTATAAGGGTTAATTAGACATCATTGCAATAACAGCGTGTGCCTTCTTTTGCAATGCATAACTGATATATCCTACAACCATATATCTACATACATATATGAGTATTTCGATTTAGAAAAGTAGAAATCATGTGTTGGATTGGACCAGCAGACGACCGGATAGTGTGCTAATTTGTCAGGAGATAGCGCTAATCTTGATCGGTAGCGGAAATAAAACTCCCAAGTTGTAATCTCGCGAGATTTCAGATACTATCGCTGTAATTCTTCTTCCGCTATCGCTGGCCACATCTTTATGAATGCCATTTGTTACGGTGTCTTGGAAGCCTATAGGCAATGGCAGAAGCGCGTGTCCATTTTATCGTCGTTCTATAGTTAAGATATCTGGATATGTCTTAACCCTTTCTCAAAGACCAAATTTTCGACTGTCCAAAATTGAAAGAGTTTGCAGATTGCATTTCAAAGTGTGGTGAAATTGGAAAATAATCGCCTGATAGGGTAGAAAACCTTGTGGGAAAAGGAGAAATTGCTCGTAACGAGCAATTTCTTCTTTTCCCACAATGTTTTCCGGAGTCGTCTACAACAAAGTGGATAAATTTCGTTATCGTTTGGTAATGGGCTAACGCCTTGAGGTTTCACTTCTTATGTCCACGTATATATCTATACTAAGATTCACTTATACACGTATGTTTCGTATCATATCGCCCCGATAATTACTTTTAGGACATTCATTTGTTTCTTTCCCATACATCCACACCGTCTAATTAATAAACATGTACATGTCGCTTGCTTACAAATATAAATCGGCACACTTAATAGATTCCTTCCACTATTGGCATTGCTTCGTTGACATATTTCATCCAGGACCTACATCTACATCATACGTCAGCACAATCACACTTGATTATTACACGACGGGTGGTGCCAGGTCAATTGTGAGTAAAGAAATGATAGAAAGTTAAAAAAATAAAGATCTGATAGTTAAAAGAAAGAAGTAAAAGTAAAGTAAATTTCGCTTCGATTTAACGTTTAACGGTTCTATTGAAGGGACTGTCTCAAAGATTGTGCTATGCAAATAACAAATATTAGAATGGTGATTGCTGGACCAATTCTCGTCATCAAACAAAAATAATTCGTAAATTCTTTATTCAAGTTATAAAACGTGTTTGTTTTCATTTAAAAAGGGAAACGGGTTTCCATGCCTTTCAGTGCTTTGGTGGTAAATTTTTACCCACGTTGATAACGAAAATGGCATATGCACATTCACAGTCAAGCGTTAGAGAGACTACATGATGGTGGTATCTAAAAATCCCGCCGCTTATCTATGAGTATTTCGAATTTAGATAATTATTTACAACATAAACCGTTAAAAGCTAGAGATGTGAATGAATTATCGAATTGGTTAAGATTAGGTTCGCATATTCGAATCGCAAATTATTATTATTCGAATATTCGTTTTAAATGTGCCAACATTACTGTATTTGTGAATTTGAAATTATTCAAAATCATGTATTGATTAATTTCCCCGCACTATAGGAATTGATCGAATTGTCAGCATTTAAACTTATTTCAATCCAGGTGCAATTCCTATATTTTAA
Source organism: Cerastoderma edule (assembly GCA_947846245.1). Classification (NCBI taxonomy): domain Eukaryota; kingdom Metazoa; phylum Mollusca; class Bivalvia; order Cardiida; family Cardiidae; genus Cerastoderma; species Cerastoderma edule. Next base: position 20,777,436 of record OX401405.1, on the reverse strand, counting down.
GAACGTATGAACGGTTTTGGACCGATTTCGGTTGTACTGGACTGGTGGTTAGTTGAGATTTGAATCGGTCCGGACATGACAAAAGATATGACATTCTACACACCTAGTTATATCTGCAATAAATAGTGCGTTTATGTTGCATACATTGCAGTTTAAATTCTATACTGTCCAACGTAGGCAACATAAATGTGCAATATCTCCACCACACAATGATGAAAGGAGGTAAAAAGTGAATCAGTGATCTAGTTGTTTTTATATAACTATATTTATATATCGTCATTCGTCAATGGAATGAAAATCAATTTTAAGAAGATTAAATCTTCAATATGTGAGATGTCCTTTTAAAAGCAAAAATGTGTGAGAAAAGGGGTTTTGTTGCGTTCAAAGGAGGTTTGTTTTTTCAAGAGGATTTTTTCTTCATTTTTCATAACTTTGACAAAATTATGAATGGGCTCAACATTCAACCCCCCCCCCCCCACCCCGATCCTTTGGAGGTAACATGTATAGTTCTTCAAACAATCAAAGGAGGAAATTGGTATAGTCGTTCACACAGCCAATTCGAGATAAGCGGAATGGTCCCTCAAAGAGTAAATGGGAGGTAAGCTGTGTGGTCCCTCACAGAGTCAATGGGATGTAAACTGTGTGGTCCCTCACACAGTCAATGGGAGGTTAGCTGTGTGGTCCCTCACACAGTCAATGGGAGGTAAGCTGTGTGGTCCTTAACACAGCGATAGGGAGGTAAGCTGTGTGGTTTTCACAAAGTCAATGGGAGGTAAGCTGTATGGTCCTTCACAAAGTCAATGGGAGGTAAGCTGTGTGGTCCCTTACACAGTCAATGGGAGGTAAGCTGTGTGGTCCATAACACAGCCATAGGGGTGTAAGCTGTGTGTTCTTCACAAAGTCAATGGGAGGTAAGCTGTATGGTCCCTAACACAGTCATAGAGAGATCAGCTGGGTGGTCTTCACGAAGTCAATGGGAGGTAAGCTGTGTGGTCCCCAACACATCCATAGGGAGGTAAGCTGTGTGGTCTTCACAAAGTCAATGGGAGGTTAGCTGTGTGGTCCCTAACACAGCCATAGGGAGGTAAGCTGTGTGGTCTTCACAAAGTCAATGGGAGGTAAGCTGTATGGTCCTTCACAAAGTCCATTGGAGGTAAGCTGTGTGGTCCCTAACACAGCCATAGGGAGGTAAGCTGTGTGGTCCTCACAAAGTCAATGGGAGGTAAGCTGTATAGTCCTTCACAAAGTCAGTGGGAGGTAGGCTATGTGGTTCCTAACACATCTATAGGGAGGTAAGCTGTGTGGTCCTACACAGAGTCAACGGGAGGTAAGCTGTGTGGTCCCTAACACAGTCAATGGGAGGTAAGCCGTCAATGGTAGGTAAGCTGTGTGGACCTTCACACAGTCAATGGTAAGTAAGCTGTGTGTACCTTCAAACAGTCAATGGGAAGTATGCGGTGTGGACCATCACACAGCCAATCGGAGGTTAAGCGGTATGGTTTTTCAAACAGTCTAAGGAGGTAAGCTGTGTCGTCCTTCACAGTGCCAACAGGGTTAAGCGGTATGGTCCTTCAAACAGTCAAAGGAGGTAAAATGTGGGGTCCTTCACAGAGTCAACGGGGCTAAGCGGTATTGTCCTTTAAACAGTCAAAGGAGGTAAGCTGTGTGGTCCTTCACAAAATCAACGGGGTTAAGCGGTATGGTCCTTAAAACAGTCAAAGGAAGTAAGCTGTTTGGTCCTTCACAGAGTCAATGGGGTTAAGCGGTATGGTCCTTCAAACAGTCAAAGGAAGTAAGCTGTGTGTTCCTTCACAACGTCAACGAGGGTGAGCTGCAGTGTATTTTACACAGCCTGGGGTGAACTGTGTGGTCCTTTACATAGTCAAGAGGTTGTAAGCTGTATGGTCCTTCACGTAACCAGGGGGAAGGTAGACAATGTTTTCCTTCACATAGTCGAGGCATGTAAGCTTTAGGGTCCTTGACACAGCCATGAGGTGTAAAATATGCGGGTCTTCACAGTCAATGGGAGGTAAGCTGTGTCGTCTTTTACAAAGTCAATTGGAAGTATGCTGCATGTTCTTTCACAGTCAAGCACAATCTGGAAAAGCCCCTGTCGATAGCCTAATCATGAAACGTTTCTTTACACATCTTAATTTGTATGTGAAATAGGCACCCGTGTTTAAAGCCAAGCATATAAAAAGTAAGGCGCTTATGGTTACCCAAGTAGTCTCCTATAGTTTAGAACAGCGCCAAGTTAGAAGCTGTATAGACTAGCAAAAACATTCGGAAATAAGCTCGTGTTCATTGTGCCACAGATTCAAGTGTGCGTTATGGACATTTTACTAACTGTTGTTATCCGCTTTTTTTTTTTTTTGAAAGTAACTTAAACTTGGGCCCCTAATTTCCGCCTCTACACGAGTGGACGTTATTTAACACACCCGTCAATTCAACAAACCTCAAAATCAACCTTAGTCTTTGTGTCAGAGACATAGATAACATGTTATCTATGTCTCTGTTTGTGCGTACTAAATTAGATTGTTTTCCTTTTCGTCTTTGTTCATTAGGCATGAACAAACACAAAATGATCAGAGATTTCAACCAGCAGACCATCAACCATGAGCAAATTGCCAATAACCAGTTCTTTTTTGCAGTTTTCTGTGTACAAGATCGGGTAAAAAGATTCTATCCGATTTTCATATTTGCCGCGTACCAGCCGTACTTTCATTTTGTACTCTCGCTAATTCTCGTCCTGATCACGTGGTCTCAAGAGAAGTGAGAATGGAAATGATGATAAGGTAAATAAACTAGAAAATATTGCAGCTACTAAACAGCTCATGTGTGTTTATAAAAGCGCAATTATAATTTAGAAACGTGTACATTTTAGAGTTAAGGACGTGTGTAAAATTACTTCATTGATCAGGATACAGGTGATAAACAAACCGTATTTCCTTAGTCACGGTTTCAGTTTTCTTATCCTCTTTTATGGATTCCTGTTTCTAGTTCCGCCAAGTTTCATTCACTCGAAACTGTGATTGAAAGAATTTTATTTTGTAACGAATACTTTTTCGTATAATCATACGATGGTGAATGTTGCAGAATCTCAACAAAAAGGTTGAAAGAGGGCAGCTGAGTGTAGTTCAGAATTGAAGAGAGAGAGAGAGAGAGAGCAATAACGGATTGGTGTAGACAGAGGTCTACTTCACTATGATGCTGTGTCCTTTGGAACCCACCCTATTTTATATTTACCAGTGATTCAGATTGGACTGCTTTTTCGTAGGACACCTGTCCTAAAAGATGATTTTTCTTCAGGTTGTTTTTCCAAAAGTGCCGGAAACTTATCACACAATACATTTTATCATTGTAACTGACTTCTTAGTAATAAAATGAAACTAGCAGGGTTACTTCTATCTACTTCTGATCAACATTAAGAAATGAGAACATGTATTCAAAATTAGCAAGATAAATTTAAAACAGCAATAAGAATTTGGCCCTGTACCAGATTATCAATTCATGCATTTCAACCATAAAACTCTTCATTTAAATTTAGAATAATTTCCTTGGAAGAGCTTTTCTTACATAAAAATTGTTCCTTATTCTTATGAACCGGTCCTGTGTGAGGTTGCAGGCGGTTCCTAGGTGCCTCTAAGTTAGAATCTGCAGATACGAAAACAATTGGGATGAATAGAACTATAGAATTTCAAATTGGAACGCTTTTTTTTATGTCTTCACTTAATTCTTATTAATTTTCAAAATATGGAACTCAAGATACAGGCAAGCTTCAGCTAATATCTACAGGGAAAGGTGAAAAATTAATCCAATTCTATTTTTTTTTTATTATTGAGATATCAATGCCCAACGATCGTAACAACGCATTTGGTCAGTGTAAAAAAACCAAAGCCCGTTTCGGTAGCCTGGTCCTCTATCATACTGTAACATTTCAATTATATACACCGTGTAGTATCTTTATCTTCCAACATAAAATAGAAGTGAGCATTTTTGTCCATAAGAAGTCTGTGTCTGCATAATTATCTTTTTGGCATCACTAGAAATCTATTGCATTCTGCAATGAGTTTAGAGAGATAAAAAGCACAGTTAGAAATATAATGCTTAAGTATGAACTTTAATTATTTACCTGACTTGGTACTTGGAAAATACATGTCAGACATTCAGAAGTTCCCATCTTTTTTCCCAACTTGCTAGATGTTGTTTTGCAAATGACATTTTTTAAGAAATGACAACCTTTGGCCATATGAACAATATTAGTGCATGCAGTGATTTGCACTGTGATTTAGAATGTTCATCTTGTCCCCACCTCTCAGCTGATTTGGAATTATAAGTTAAAAAGCTATTTTAATGTAAATATTGCCCCTTTATCATGAATAAATTTTACATCTCAGTGTATCGGCAGAGGTAAACAGCAATTCAGATTGGATCGGCACTTCGGCCCAGGGCCGATAAAATTTCAAATTGACCAACAGAAAAAATGTCAATTGACCCTGTAGCCTATACAAAGGGTGTTCATCAGACAATATAACAGACAATTTTTGGTATCAATAGGTCAAACACTGAGGAAGACTAAAATTCGGCTAAGAATTAACATAACGATCATCACTTAGTGAAATGCTTAGGTTCTACAAACCATATAATTATATATGTTAGATATTTATAGAGATCGCTACATTTGGTGATGTTTGGATTTCTCTGTCAAATACTTAAAGTTATAGTAATTTTTTTGTAAAATATTCAGTTATTCGGCCCCATTCCCCCTGCTCAAGAGTATAAAGAGAATAATCAACTCCATTCAAAAGATATAAAAAAATATGTCACGAGAATGGGTTGTTATCAGGTTGAAAAAACGACTTCGAAGAACGAGTTTTTTCTACATGATAACAACCCATTCAAGTGACATATTTTTTATATTTATCGAATGGAGTTGATTATTCTATTTATTTTATTCCACTATATTTATATTAACTCTGTAGAGTATAATCTTGCATTCAATACAGAACCTGTTAACTAGTAATATAGAAGGATGAACTGTAAATCAATAAATGTGCATTTGGAGTACTAAATATATTGACAATTTGTTGCTTTCAACATTCTCAAATATTTAGATATTAATGTGAATACTTTCAATAGTAACTGTTATGAAATTTATAGAATCCAATAAGATCTCTATAATGACATATTTTTGCGCATTGTTTTTTATCAGCTTCTTAAATCACTCAAAGTGACTGTACCAGTACTCATCATTCTTGACAAATACATATCAATAAGAATGAAAATAATTCTTGGTTTCTTCTTTTTCAGTATGAAATGAAAGTTTTGGGATGGATAAATCAAATCAACCTAATGCAGATGGGCTTTACCCTCGTCAAGAAGCAGACTATGGGGTTTTTGGACCGTTCCCTGGTGGATTCCCCTCATGGACACAGTTTAGTGGTATTCCTCCCCAAGACAATGATCATGCAAACTTCAGATGGGAACTATTAACACCCCCTATGACACCATCCCCAGGGGCAAACTTTGATGTACCTGATCCAAATTATTTCAATCACTTTGATGTTATGCAACCCATTGGAGATAACAGTCCCACAGACTTAAATGCCAATCCACATGGAACTGATGCTGACAGTGCTATGCTTGCATCAACCCCTGTTGCAAAGTCACTGCTTGAAGCTCTAAACTCCTCAGGAAATTTGATGGCACAGCCTGATGGTACTGTTTCAGGTGCAGAAGTGTTCAATTTTAATGATGCTTCTCAGGAAGGTTATAAGCTGTATGCAGACGCTCTGGAAAAGTTGGGATCATCAGGCTCTTACAACTTGTTTGGTACATCTGAAGTTTTGCCTTCTTCCACAACTTCTTCAACACCTACAAAAGAACTTGATGGAAACATAACTTCTAGCTCAAAACCCAGCTATTCCGAAGTTGCTAAATTGATGAAGAACAATCAGAACTCATCAAAAGACAAAGATGTTGATAGTGATCTGAGTAAGAAGAAAGATAATACAGCTAAGTCTGTGAAAGGAGGTAAAAAGTTTGTATCCAGACCTATAAGGGGACGCAATGACAGTACTCCCGATGATATGCGACCAACAGTGTCTCCTGATTCAAAGTATGGTCTGGACGATTTTAGGGATTTCAGTTTAATGAAGGATGAAAAAGATGAGAAATCAGTTGGATTGGAGGCTATTCCTTCTTTTGTGAGAAAGAATAGCACAAGCAGTTTGAGTAGTGGAACCAGTGGTATAGAGGAAATACATCTCCCAAAGTCTTGCAACAGCTGTGAAACACTGCCTGATGATAAGAAGAACTTTGAAAAGTTAACTGGATCTAAAGAAAAAGGAAAAACTTTTGATAATATAGATGATTCAAAACAACAAAAACCGTTCTTTGATCCCAAGAAAATGTTTCAATCTAAGGACACCAATAAAAGAAGAGGCCAGTCTAAATCTACTGTAAATGAGGATTATGGACCAACTCTTCTAAACAATGGAAAGCCATCCAATAGTGGCTGGTGTCCCACTTCTGCTCCTAAGAAGTCCACTCACTATATTAACAATAACCTCAGAGATTCACTGAAAAAGACTAATCAGGATCCAGTAATTGATCACAAATCTCCCCCTTCTGAGAGCGGGCGGACCCAAACAAACAGCCGACCAGAAAAACCTAGCCGAAGCCGTACAACCACTTCAAAGACTGTGGATGCCTCCTCTAACACAAAACCAAACATGCCTTTACAGACCACATTTGACCAAGAACTGATCGGTAAGTCTCTTAAAGGTTTTATCTATTTGTGAATCCCATTCTAATTAACTTTTCAAAATAAATTGTCTTCTACCAATAAAATCAGGGCTCACCCTGGCTGGAAAAAAGTCTGCGCCAGCACATTCGCCAAATGACAAAAATAAGAGCCAAATTAAAGAAGTAGGAGCCAAATTCTGAGCAAATGGCTCCAATTAAAATTTCTTTATTTTAAACACTTTTCATGTTATAGGTACATATGTGTTAAATTCTCTTGGTAAATTATTTCTGTTTGTTATGTTTCACCATTTGTATTAAAATTGTATTGTCATAAATATGTAATGTGTAATGCCAATAAAAAATATCATGTAAAAAAAAAATGCCAAGACATCTCCCCCCCCCTCTTCCGAACAAATATAACCCAAAGGCCCATGTGAATGATTAATGATAGAGGATTGCAATTTGAATAATACCGTTGCGTCAGCGAAGGAGGCAAACTGTCAATATCAAAATACTTTACAAATTAACCCTCTTTAAATTCTCGCATTCTGCCATGCATCATAAAACACTGGACGGAATGCGGTAAATAGTAATCGGTTTTCGTGGAACAATCGCATCAAGTCTACCAATCAAGTGTGTCGAGTTGTTTACACATAATAAAGACCCGATTAATACACGCCTCAGGCATTGTTTGACACGGGGATAACAATTAGCGGATTAATTTGGGGTTTTCGGAGATACTGTTAAGTGTGTCAAAAGATATAACTGTCTGTAATGTCCGGACAGGTGGAAAAATGGTAAAGTAAAAAAAAAAACATGCGCCAAACAAATTCGCCAAATCGGGAAATCTTTCGCCAGAATGAAATAATATTCGCATTTGGCGCATTTGGCGACCGACAGCGTGAGCCCTGAAAATGACAACATAAGACTTCAGTGATAATTTTTGGCCCAAAAGTCTCATAAAATTCCCCCATAACTCATTACTTTCATTCATTTTAATTATTTTTCTTTATAAAAACCCATTGGTTTTTCAAGTTTTGGTAAAACAAGCCCATTGATTTAAATGCGGTTTCTTTCCCATAAATGACAATTTGATTAGAATGAGAGGTGGTATTTTCAGATACCAATCTCATCAAGTGTGTCTTTGGAAAAATTAAACCACTCTTGTCAATTGAAGCTTGTAAGGGTGCAAGAATACACTCATGTGTTTATTTATGAATTGGCTTTCCTATAGAAGCACTAATGGGTGCACTTTACACTATTAATCAAGAAATTTAAGATGGCCTTTGGTTTAGTAACAATGACTGTTAATATCAATTTGTTAATATTTTTCCTCGCACAGCACAAATCTCTGAGTTAGTTTCTTTAACTACTCAGAAACAGAGTCCTTTATCACTGCCCTATTATCGCTCTAGAATGTTTTAAAATTCTTGTTCTGAAACAATTTTTCATGTAGAACTTTTTTGTTCGAAAGATGGAGAATTCTCCTAAACAAGTTTATTTGCAAAAAAAACATATTTTTTCATAAATTTGAAAAAAAAAATCCTTTAGTTTAGTTTGATATTTTGATGGACATAAGAGGAAAAATAACAGACTCTTAAAAGTTTGGTCACATATTTGATAAGACTTCCAGTGACCATCTAAGGATCCCTGGGCCCTCTTGCTGGTGAGAGCTTCACCCGTCTGGAAGTAGGGAGAAAGGCAATACTTCTTCCCTTTTCATATCTGATTATTTACAATTGAAATAATGTGGCAACAATTCATGGTGAACTTACTGAATGTTCAATGTGACATGCTTGCTAAGTCTGAAGAAAGGTGAATTCATGACAAAAGTTATTTGTTTTTTGCTGTGTATAGCTTTTTCTGGGAAGAGACAGAGACATTACCTCTTTGATTTTGGAAATATTTTACATTGTTTTGAAATTGCTGACTTAAGAAACGAAAAGGGCTTGTGTAACTCTGGAATTTTGGGACAGCTGCTTGATTTTAGCCATTACCAAACATTAACGATATTTAACCATTTTGCTGCAGACTACTTGGGAAAACGTTATGGGAAAAGAAAAAAATTTCCCATAACGAGCAATTTTTCCTTTTCCCACAATGTTTTATATATATATATGCATTATTAGATTATTTTTCATCGCATTTTGATATGCCATAGATCTGCAAACTCTTTCGATTTGGGACAGTCGAAAATTTGGCGTTTGGTAAAGGGTTAAGGAAATAATATGTTTTGTGTTATCAGCCCATGTTGTATTATGAGAAAGGACTGGTACTATATGGTAACTAAGTTAAAGTTCACATTATGATTTACCAATCACACACAATGATCTTAAAAGAAGAATGACATGTCCTATTGTTACCAAGATGATGTTAATTCAATTTTTAGTTGGAAGGAGGTATTTATTTAGTATTCTAGTTTAATTTACAATCAGATCATGGAGGTTTTATTAAGGATCTTTGTCAAAGTTTATGTTGTATTGGGTTTTGGTTAGAGACGTAGAGCTAACATGGGACTGTCAGTGATCAGGAAAAGAGGATGAAAAAGAGGCTTTCAGTATTGATCTTCTAGCTTGAATCACCACCTTATTAAGCAAGAAGGAAACTGTGACATATTGAATTTTTACCCCATAGAGGGTTTTTCGTTTGAGTGTACCCTTTTATGATTTTTTTCATCAACTTTTATGTAAACAATACTCCAAAATGAAACTAATGTGAACTAAGTTGTCAAATGGATGAAAAATGGGTATGGCAAATAATTTTTGCATTTTGTAACTTATTGTGACTTATTTTCATTTTTCTTTCTTTCGAAGTCTGCTGATGTTTATTCAGATTGGGAAAATAATGAAAAGGCCCTTTCATAACATTTTCAGGAATTTACATTATGATAGCTATTAACAACTTTAGGATAAATAATTAAATTACTGCAAAAAGAGCATTAGAAAATTCCTATATATCATTTTACCCCACTGAATGAAAGCCTCATTAATCATCTCTTTTTTTATCGTTATCTGACAAATCATTCTTTAGATGATCTATAAGTGTGTACATCCGTCATTTTGAGATAATATGTAAACAATTTGACAAATCAGGAAATATAATTAGTTTGCTATTTCAATTTCCTGTAATATCAAATACCTACCTACTCTTCAGTATTGTTTAACTTCCTGCCTGTGACTGGAATAGCAATGGGGTTAAGACTTTGAGGAAATTATCAAATTGATATGGATGCATAAAAACATATTTTTCTTCCAACATGTTAAAAAATGCGAGAAGTAATGGATAAAGCTAATATGTTTTCACTTTGTTTATAGGTTAGAAAATTATAACAATTGTTATGTTACCTTGAATTGCTCAAAATGACTATCCTATGTTGGTGTTTTCCTATATTCATGGGCTATTTGTAAAGGGTAAGGGTTGATTGTGAAACTATGGTAACTGTCTAGCTAAGTGGATGTCAAATACTTGGGTTTGTCTTTTGTCTGATACAAGGAACTGGTTATTGCTGTTTCCTTTCACAGTTGATGTAGTGCTATTTCCTGTATGGTATTCTCCCCTAAATATGGATTTTAAGTGATTAATGTCAAATAACCATTATTTAACATTATTTGCACTTTTTCATGATGTTCTTATGATTTCACTATTCCTTCTTTATGCATCTATAACTATAAACTGTTGGGTATCAAAGATATTGATTTTAGTTAAAAATACGTTTGTCTTGTAAATAATAAGAATACAGAAGTTACATTTATAACCAACACTTATCACCAATGCTTTAGTGGCATTCTGTTAGGCATGACATTTGTGTCAATATTGCTTCGGGATTTGAGTGTTAACTTTGCTCTGGAATTGGCTTATGATAAGCAACTTTGCTTTTCGATAGAAGCAATATGGTTATACAAGGGAATTGACAACCAACATCTACATTAAACTTGCATAACAGAAAATAATCCGATGTGGGCTGTAGTTGATGTTACTGCAGCTGAATGTTTGAAGGGAGTCAGAGTACTTGTACTTCTAGACAGAAAGTACAGTCCAGTAAGTAGCACTCTTGTTTGACTTACAGTAACTGTTACTTTTTTTTAAAAAGAAGCGTTATTCATCAATCTGTTTAAGGGATTGGAACATTTCAAGGGTTTTAAAGATGTGTGATGTTATGACATATCCTACTCTTTAGTGAAGGACTTGGTATAGTCTTGTACTGAACTCTTACTCTATTTGCCCATTATTACAAAACGTTATGAGCAATTTTGCCTTTTCCCACAATGTTTTCTGCCCTATCAGAAGGTTATTTTTCAGATTTATCACATTTCAAAATGTCATCTGCAAACTCTTTCAATTTGGGACAGTAAACAATTTGGTGTTGGTAAAGGGTTAAGTTACATTATTCAGCTATCTAATTCAGGGAACATTAAGAGGGTTCAGTGTGAGACTATACTGGTATATATCCTACTCTTTAGGAAAGGACTTAGATTACAGGCCAGCCGCCAGGCAGATGGCCTGGATCAAACCTGCTTGCACAAGCATGAAGTCCATTCCAGCACTATAAGTCTGAATGCAAAGATACTGAATGGAATGTAGTAGAATGTATATCAGGAAGAGGGTGATAACATATAAAAGGCCTTTCTGACCTCCATTCATTCTGATACGTTTACAATATGTGATATCTATATCCAGTCGTAGTAATGAATGATCCAGTCAGGCAATGGTACTGATTTAGATATGGAAGATTGTAGCACAGCTGATATAATTATTTTACCAGCAAAGTAAAAGGGTTGAATATATAGGCAGGTAAGGAAGAAAGGGGACAGACAGTAAGACTTTTCCATAACACATACTTATTACTTGATTAATTTGTATAAAATTTTCTTTATCAAAAAGGGTTAACATGAGAGAAAGATTGATTCAGTTAGGCAGTGGCATATAGATATGAAAAATCATATGGCAGCCAATATAACTGTTTAACAAACAATATATTAGGGTTGGAATTTCCATGTTAGGTCTGCAAGATAAGGGCCACTATGACATTTCATTAAACAACTTCTCCATGTGTATCAGTGATTTCTTGATTAAAAAGATGTCATTATTATGAGACATGATGAAGATTGTAGCTTAAGAATGAATTAAACTATTTGCTGCTGATGGGCTTAAAATTTAGTTTTTAAGGTGTATGAATTTGGATCATGGTATATTACACTTCTTAGTGGATGTAATGTTCATTAAGAGTATAGTACACAGGTTATGTACATAGTTATTCTAAAATCCATGCCAAGAGAAACCTACTTAGGGTAGAATTGACTATACACATCCAAATGACAGACACATTTTGCTTGAGGAAATCTTGCTAAATGATCTTATTTGACGATGCAATGGACCTTAAAATCCTTTTCACTCATTCATGAAAAAAAAAAATTCTTAATCCACAATAAAGCCCGCAGGTAACAAGTAGAAATGTTGCTCAATCTTAAGATTGTCCACGGTAAGTATGGAAATTGTTTTTCGAAAGTTATAAGAAGAAACATAAGAAGTTCTAAATGGATCCTGTTTTCCTGAGATAGATACTTTGTAAAGATGACAGAATGTTGAGAAATATGGAGAGAAAATGATTAATCTAAACCCATTACCAAACAATAACGAAATTTGACCACTTCATTGCAGATGAGTCTTGAAAACATTGTTGGAAAAGGAGAAATTGCTCGTTAAGAGCAATTTCTCTTTTTCCCACAATGTTTTCTGTCCTATTAGGAGATAATTTCCCAATTTCATCACAGTTAGAAATGTCATCTGCAAACTCTTTCAGTTTGGGACAGTGGAAAATTTGGCGTTTGGTAAAGGGTTAAAGTGAGATACAGGTGCAGCTGCTGATAACTATTAAAGATTAGCTCTGTCTCCTTATATAGTGGTCATAAAACACATTTGAAACAGACACTGTCACACAGTTTGAAAGTACCAAAAAGAGCAATTTAGGTATCACATATATAGCAAGTTCACTTGTTAGTAATAATGATTTTATGTTTTTTGATATATTTTAAATGTGTTTTTTATTGGATCATGAGCTTCCTTGTCATCTGGTAGAGTAAATATGGACATTGTAAAGGATTAACTCATTCCCCCTTAATGAAAGTTTTGACTGGTCCAAATTGAAAGCAACAGCTGACCGTAAGAAATTACATGTCTATGATATTTGTTAGATACCATTGTGACATAATGAGGTATTGCTTATTTTATTAGGAGCAATTTATCCTTTCGTTACAGCTGTTTTAGTGTATGTGTTGAAATGGGGTAATATGGAGTTCAGGGTTAAATCTTAACCTTCAGATGACATTTTACTTGAAGCAGACAATGTGAAAAAAGCCTTGTAAACATGTAAAAAACCTCTCTGTCCTGCTGTTTTGATATGTGAATAGATTGAAAAAGCATTGTGGCAAAAGGAGAAATTGCTTGTGAAATCAATTTCTCCTTTTGCCACATTTGCTTTTTGAAAGTCATCTGCTGCAAGACAAGACGCAAAAATGTGGCTTTAGGTGGTAATGTGTTAAACACTGGTCTAACAGTCAATTGTGTAGCAAGTTGTAGATCTATCATTGTAATGATTATCATTTGTTGATGGATATACAGACGAGTATAACGAAATCTTGATGAGTTTCCTAGTTTATATTGTAGAGTTTCATGTATGAGTAGGAGTAAGTACTTTAGCTTTTAACCATTCACCTAGCACACATGACATTATAAACTTGGCAAAAAGCAACAACTAACCCATTGTTTAGACAGAAAAGATTGCTAATGCAATGTGAATTCACCTTTCGTTGCAATGATTTTATTATAAATCACTGACATATTTCCATAGTTGATTTGTTACTTTGTTGAGGGTGAAATAATGGGTTAATTCTTTTACATGTTATGCTGGAAGCCTGTTACCGATCTACGTTTGACAGTCCCATTGAAAGGATCTGCAGTCAATAAAAAAATGATTCTTTGTTTTACTTTGTCAAATATTTTTTCTGTTTTACGAAAAAAAGTAGTCAGAAAACTGTAGTGAAAGTTTGAAATGATTTAACAAAAGAAAGAAAAACTTGTTCAGAAGGTCACTTCAATTTAAAAAAGTGATTTCTATGGTACCAGAGATTTCATTTTCTATTATGAACAAGTTCTTTCAATGCTTTTGCTTTCCAATGAAAATGCATTTCGAGGGCCCAGTGCAATACTATAGTAAGTGCTTCATAAACATGAAGCACTTACTATAGTATTGCACTGAACCCTTGATTAGTGATTGCCTAACCAGTATAACTCTTCCTGTTAGGTAAAGATGTCTCCTACACAGATAGTAACTAGTAAGATTAATACATGCTTAGTGACTTCATAATTCAGGAAGTTAGATATTTCTTCATATATATATATCACAGATGCTCAGTTAAATGCAGGTGAAAGAGGAAGAAAATGATAGTAATATTTATTTCATGTTTAACTGGCTATAAGTGTAAAGGCGCTATATCAAAGAACAGCTGTTATATGAATTATCATTTATGCACAGTTCTTTAAAACGAGGTCCAGCTAACCGGCGTAATTCTTTGGCAAGCTTTTTGTTGCTTTTCTAAACCCTAAACTGTGGGTATTCATTAGAGAAACTAACCAAATAAGATTTGTTTGATAGTTTTTGAAATACTGCATGGAAAACACAAACAACCTTCTCATAAAGATCTTTGTCTAGATCTCTATCGAAACTTATTTTAGTTTTTTAGCTCTACAAATTGAAGCATGGAAATAAATCATAAATATTTGACTGTCAGACATAAATTTTTGCTAATTAGTCAAAGTATGTCTTTCTTGCATGTTTTTCTCCTCCAGACATTGATTATTTGCTGCAATACAGAAACAATTAATCACAATAAAGTTGAAACAAGCAATTGCTGAACACAAACCAAATGCATGTTGTTTCATTTATTATTTTTCAGATGAATGGCTAAGTTTCCTCTATGACAAGGCCAAACTGTGCTTCCGTCAACTATGGACTCTGATATTAATGGTGATTCTCCTGATATTTAGTATCATTGTTTACCTGTGAGTATTCCTCTTTTTCTATTAATGTCGTTGGCACTTACTACATGTAAAGGGTTTACTCTGTCAAGATCTGATCTTTTTATCTGGTTAACTAAAAAAAGGTCCATGATTAACCTGACTAACCTGTTTACTTGGAAGTTATTCTGATTTCATGTTCCTTTTTGGTGTTTTTTCTTAATTCGTCTGTTTCAAAAGTCTTTGAAAAATCTGGACAATATATGCATTATGTTTAAATGAAGCAGTCTGTCAATATAAAAACAAAAACACACTCATAACAAGATGTTCAGAGGCCTATTCCCCTTGCTAACTTATCTATTATAACTTCTTTAACCCTTTCCCAAACAATAAAGACATTTGACCGCTTTGTTGCAGACCACTTTAGAAAACATTGTGGGAAAAGGATAAATTGCTCGTAACAAGCAATTTATCCTTTTCCCACAATGGTTTCTGCCCTATCAGAAGGTTATTTTCCTATTTCATCAAATTTTGAAATGTCGTCTGCAAACTCTTTCACTTTGGGACATTAAAAAATTTGTTGTTTGGGAAAGGGTCTAGCTCAGTCAGTAAGGTCTAGGCTTTGACCTACAGGGATCCTGAGTTTGAGACCTGGCTCAGCCAATATTCGTTCTGATGTTTAATAAAGTCCATAGAACATGTTTTATTTGTCTCTCAGTAAGCAGTCAGTGTCTTGGATATGACTTAACACACGACCACCTGATGCCACATTTTTGCGTAGTATTAAAGTGAGGTGAAGTGCATGTATGCTTGTTTTAATCATATTTTTCAGAAACCTTTTTGCGATAGTGCTATCTGTTATATTTTGTTTGGTATTTTGATATGTTCTTCTTTTCTACAGAATATCTGGTTGTGTTCATATACTAAGCTGGATATGGAAAACAGTTTGGAACTTTTTGGAAAGACGAGTTTTCAAAGGGAAATTTTTCACCAGCAAACGATGGATGAAAAATGTTCCGGAGGTTCCCAAGAAGATCGGACTGGACGAAAATATTACCCTGCCCTCTACAGGTATGGTTAACCCTTATAGTGCTGGAACCCACTTCATGCTTATGCAAACAGGTTGGATCCAGGCCAGCTGCCAAGTAAATTGACAACTCACCTGTGATCTAACCTGTTTGCTTCTCTGAGTATCTTGTCAAAATTAAGCAGATATATTAGGTATTTGTTAAGCAGACGACACAAAAATCTATTTTTAGAAATTACCCAGCATTCCAAGGGTTAACCTGTTCCCATACAACAAATTTTTTACTGTCCCAGATTGAAAGAGTTTGCAGACGACATTTCAAAATGTTATGAAATTGAAAAAGATTCTTCAGATAGATCAGAAATCCTTGTGAGAAAAGGAAAAATTGCTCGTTACGATCAATTTCTCCTTTTCCCACAATGTTTTCTAAAGTCGTCTGCAACGTAGTAGTCAAATGTCGTTATTGTTTGGGAAAGGGTTAAGGTCTCTGATGGACTATGGAGAGACTAGTAAATGAAATATTGGTGATTAATTATGAATAAATGATTAGCAGATATCCCTTTATTCTATATTTGGATGCATTTGCTGAGGACAACTTTGCCAAACATAGTCGATATGTCTCCTTATTCTTAACTTGATAAATGTTTTTTATCTAGAGATAGGGCGTTAAGGGGCTTACATTAAGGATGACGTTTTGGTGTGATTTGTAATCCTTTTGTAGGACTAGGTAATGTTTGGTTTTGCAAAGTTGTCAAAATGAGTATGTTTTTAAGGAAATGTGATTATGACAGGTTATAAATACTGTAGTGAGACTACGGAAGTACTAGCGAGCCAACTGAAATGCGGCATTTTGATAAACTTTCCTAATAAGCCCATCTGCACTTAAATAATCATGGGTCCTGCATGGCAAAGTTCTGCAAGACCCACTATAGCTATAGCCTAATTCTGATGAAACCCATAAAAGCCATTACATCATTGAAACATTGCTGACACTGTGTTATCGTGCAGGAGTATGCAGGATGTTCTTTACTATAACAAAACCATAACTGTTCATACAATGTATAAATGGTGAGACTTCTATCTGTCAAAACCATAACTGTTCATACAATGTATAAATGGTGAGACTTCTATCTGTCAAAACCATAACTGTTCATACAATGTATAAATGTTGAGACTTCTATCTGTCAAAACCATAACTGTTCATACAATGTATAAATGGTGAGACTTCTATCTGTCAAAACAATAACTGTTCATACAATGTATAAATGGTGAGACTTCTATCTGTCAAAACTTAACAATATACTGATGTTTGTTTGATATTTACAGGTGATGAGGCCATGCAGCGACTTCTAGCTTGTAAAGGAAAGGATCCATATAGGTATGTTTTCCTCTTTATAGGACCTATAATGGACACCTGTTATACAACTGATTTAAATGAATTGCCCTGGTCTTAGGATATTTCCTTAATGCTGCTTCTTAAATAGAGTCATAGAATTCAAATAAGACAAAATACAGATACAACAGTATGGTGTCGTAGGTATGATGATTCTTGAAGAGTTTGATCATGAAGAGCAATATTTGATTCAAGTTTGAATTTTTCTGTTGCATGAGTATGTCAAATGGCTGTCACTATAAGACAAAAGGCTTATGGGAATATGATAAAAGGATGAAGGGCTTTAGAAATGTTCTTTTGGGAAAAAAAGATAAGAAGTTTTGCCAAATTTATGATTAAACTACAACACACCATTCTCATCACATATGGAACTCTAGTTACAAACGTGAAGACGCAACTGGAGATCTAAATAACTTAATGACTTTCTTCCATATTCAGCCGTTAGTTGCCTTTATACACCACAATTCTTGATCATTAAACTGTAGTCACTCAAATTCCTGCAAGGTTTTCCACTGACTGCTTATAAGTACTATACTTCTGAATTTAAAACTGTTTTTAGGATAGCATGTTGGATTGTAGGACTATGGAGGCTAATCATAGCTTTACTGGCCATGATGTAAAGTAAATTATGCCTGTGGAGCTGAAAAGATTGCTTGATGATTGATATGAATGCCCTTTTTTGCAGCATTCTAGGATTAAAAATGACTGCCTCTGATGATGATATAAAGAAGTACTACAGGAAGCAAGCTGTTCTAGTCCATCCGGATAAAGTAAGAAAAGCCACAATAACTAATTTAATGAACAGCAGATCACTTAATTGATTCATCTGTAACATGTAACTTTAAGTGTAGTGAAACACAGTTTTCAACAGTAATGTCAGTGAATTGCCTTGGTTCCGGTTCTACTTTTGACCTGGGACAGGCTTTTCCAATTTAAATGATTTCCTTAATCAGAGTACCATGGATGGAAGCCATTTTTGATTTTAAGTCTTAGATATTTGATCAAACCCATAACCTTTCACAAATAATGTGGATGAAACAAGCAAGCATTTAACCTTGAAATGTCTATACCTAGATAATAACATGTAAAAGCTCATGAAAGAACTCTTAGTTAATCCTTAGAGTTCTGGAACCGACTTCATGCTTATGCAAACAGGTTAGATCAAGGCCAGCCATAATGTAAATTAGGGGCTGGCCTGTTGTCTTGCCCGTTTGCTACTCTGATTATCTTTCCCATCGAAATGCAGCAGATATTTTATTGTTATGGGAAGCAGACACCACAAAAATATATATATATTACCAAGCATTCTAAGGGTTAATCTTTTTGACAATTGACAATGTCATAGCGCTGTATCTTAGCAGTCTCTGGATTATTATTGTGCATGTTTTGCTGGGGAAATTCAAGGAACCACAATGATAATGCATAGAACTCCGTAATATACCACGTTTATTTTAAATGAAATATTGGCTGGCTGGTATACAAATGAATAGAAAGTAGATGGAAATGAACATGTTACAAGCTAATCAACATGATAAGTTTGTGTGGTATAGAGTTGAAGAATGTTTGTATGTTTTACAGAACCAGCAGCCTGGTGCTGAAGAAGCCTTTAAAATTCTCGGACACGCCTTTGTTCTGATAGGTGATACTGTAAGTCTTTCTGTTTTTTTACCCATTAGGTAGATAATCCCAGATATTACTCTGAAGTTTAACTTCCTTTCTTTGTAAATATATTTTCAGTAGTAATTCAGTTAAATGGTGGTGCAAATTGACATATCAAGTGTTCAGTGTATTACTTTAGAAAGTGGATCACAGATGTGAAGGATTTAGTGTTTTAGTCTTCCATTGAACCCTTGATGTCCATATTACCTTAAATGCAACCAGTTCTAACCATTTTAACCAGGAACAATGATTTTCCCATTTGCATTCACAAACCCACACCTTTCAACACATAGAAAGGCACTCTACATGTGTTTCACTGCAGTGGTAACAAATTTCGCTACTTTGTTTTTCGAGTCTGTATGTATGTGTATTTATCCATATTTCTATGACCATTTGTACATTCTTTGTTTACATCGGGTATTAATTCTAGAATTATGATCAAATTTCTGATTGAAATAGATCCTTTATTCTAGTTAATAAATTCCAATTAACTTTGAATTACTTGGCATGTGATATAAATAAAGCATAACTCTTTAATAGAAAGGTCAATTGGTTTATTCAGTTAACTCTTTATTTCAATTACATAACCTTTTGCATCTTTAGCAGCAAATTTGAAGTCCAACTAAAAAATGAGCTAATTTGAATGTTAAATTCCTAAAAGTCAAAAAAATGTAATATGTTCGAAAAATTGGATTAGATGCCTCTTTGTTCATTATAAGAAATTACATTTCAGACTAAACGCCAAGCCTATGACCGCCAACTACATGAAGCTACTGAAGCTGAAGCTGCCATGGTAAGTATGATTCAACTATTACTGTATTAACAACACACTGAAAGCAAGGAAGTTTTGGCTGAAGATTTACATTACCAGCATGACCAAAAGAGAAACAATACATTGTGTTTGACCATAATGGAGATGGCTATGGAAAACTGCCTTTTATTTGATGATCTTTGGGCCTCTTCTTTTACAAGTCTACACTCTGACTCATATATTCAGTCAATCTTGTGTTGTGTGGCCTTAATAAAATGCAATGGAATTGTGGTGTACAAAGCAATTGAAACCTTACAGATGACAGTCATTCAAAAAACGAACACTTGTGATAGAAAGTTATCATTGATGCTTTTTGTTAGCTGGATGGTTATAATCCGTTCAAAAGAAAGGTAATAATGGTAATTGGACAAGTGAAATGTTTATAGGAGAATGTTATGATTAGCCTTTCTACCGTTGAATGAATGTACATGCATCTAATGCAGAAAGAAAATAATTAAACACTGTATGAGCATGGAAGAATTTTATCATGTGATGCTGAAAAAAAAATTAATGGTATTCTATTTATTTCACAAATAGAATTTGTTGAATGTAAGAAAGTTACATATATGTTGGTTATATCACACTGTATACTGATGTGTGATTGTGTCATTGACTAATATTACTATATCATATCTTTTCATGAAATAAATCATTGTTGAAATCACATGCTCAAAATATATTCATGTTTGTGCTCTTGTTTGCATTAGCAATAAGATAAGACTGAGCTGTTCATAATTTATTTCACACTAGTTTAGTTTATCAATATTTGGTATTGTATAGACTGGTGCAGGTCCAAATAAGAGGCAATTTCTCCCGCATTCATCATGCTTGTTTCCCTAAACCCTGTTTTGTGGATACTCATTACTGATTAGATTCGTCTTAACCAGATAAATCTAATGGGTGCCAACTTGATAGAATTTGTCCCAATTCTTTTTAGAAATATTGCATGTAAAATACCTCTTTAACCCTTAGAATTCAGGGTAATTTTCTAAAAAATGATTTTTGTGTTGTCAAAAACCTTTAACATCTGCTGAATTTTGATGAGGAAAGATGCTCAGGGTATCAAACAGGTTTGATCATAGGCCAGCCGCCCATTGACTTGGCGGCTGGCCTGTGATCTAACCTGTTTGCATAAGCATGAAGTCTGTTTCATGCTCTACACGGGTTAATTGGACTTTTTGATGTTTACAGCGAGAGTTCAATGATCTGCTAACCAAGCTGCAGGAGAAAATCCACCAAGCCAGTAACATGATGCGCTGTGATAACTGTGGAGGTAAACATAGACGTATTCCTGTAGACAGACCCTGGTATGCTGCCCGTAATTGTGATAGATGTAATATACGGCATTCAGCTAAAGAGGTGGGTATCTGCATTCTTTTGATGTAATGATCTATAATTAGCTCGTGATCATTCAATTAAAGCATATGACATGGTATTTTCCATCTGCCAGGATGTCAAAGATTATTTTTGAAATGCTTGAGAACAAGTTTCTCATTCAGAATGCGACCTGGACAAATCTGATTTGATAGCTTAAATCCTGCAAAAACTTCTTTAGATGACATGTGTAAATTTAAGATTGTTGCAAATAAGATTTTTTTGCAGATAAAAATTTTAGTTCAAATAGATTTAAAAGATATTTCCCTGATTGAAAAAAAAATATGAAAAAAAGAAATGGCTTAGTTGAGCAATGGTTCATTTGTTTCCTGCTATAATAAATTCAAACTTGTCTGCTGCAGATTCATGAAATCCTTAATGATTGATATTTGTTTGCAGGGTGATGTTTGGGCTGAAACGTCAATGTTGGGATTTCTATGGCATTACTATGCGTGTATGGAAGGAAAAGTATTTGATATAACAGAATGGGTTTCATGTAAGGTATGTACATTCTTGGTCATTGTTGGTGCCCCTGGTTTTGTCAGAGTGTCCTTTGGAAAGATAGTTTTGAGCCTTATCTTAGAACTGTTGAATCACAGGAAACCCTATTAAACCTTGAATACAAAAAACAATGCAATATGAATTATGAATATGCATGACATTTTCAAAAATGATTTGAATATTGAAAATATTTTCATTGTGTTTAAAAAAAAGGTAAAATACAAAAAAACAAAAAACAAAAAACAATTTGATATGTACCAATTTTAAAAGTAGACTTTTTTGTTTCATGCCTACCTACTAAATTATGAGGGGCATATGCAGACAAAATTTCAGCAAAACTGGAAAGACTCTGTTAAGGCTGTTGCACATGACTTTGCTGAAAAATTAAAAATTATATAACTGAAATTTCATTCTAAATGTATAAGAAGATGCTTCATACAATACTCGCAGCTTTTATTTAATGCTGCACCAAGTTGGAATTAATGTCCTAATTCCGTCAATTTTCTATGGGTTTTCTCTCTACAGCGGGAGTTTTTCAAGCACCTTCAGTCAAATGCTCACCATGTGTTTTACCGTATTGCGACGGAGGGTAATCGCGGAGGACATAACAATCGATCTAATTCTGGAGCAGGAGGGGCAGGCTCTGCGGCTGGGTGAGTGAAATACAAGACTTTGATACAGACTTTTGTACAAACTCACAGTTTCAAACTATTAATGAAAGAGATATAAGAATGACATCAAAGATCTATTGAAAAATTCCTGTTACATAATTTAACATATTGTTGAAAGGAAACATATTTGTTTAATTATTTATGAGGTGTCTCCTAGTCTAGTGTTCAAAAGTAAAGAACTTGAAATTACATGGTCATTCTCTATGTGGGTTCAAAACACAGTAAGGGCAGAATTTTATGTTCATGAGAGGTAGTCTTTGTGTTGACTTTTAGAGTGCTGATGGCTCTAAAATGAAAGACTTGCTATAAAAAAGACTTGCATTAATCCCTGCAATTCTTTATCCATTAAGGTTACAGTATCTGACTCTCCATATCTATATTTCAGAACTGAAGGGGATCTTGAGGACTTTATAAGCAACCTATTTCACCAGGCCATGAGCCAGGAAGGGAGTGGAACATCTCAAACGTCATGGCAACAAACCTCTCAGACAAACAATCAACCTTGGGGTGCAGCTGGGGCGAGCCAACCAACAGCAAACCAGGGCAAGAAAAACCGGAAAAAGAAAAAGAAGCATTAACTTTTTTATTACACCAAGATTTGTAACAGAATAAAAGGGATTTAAAGCAGTAGCCTAGTTAAGGGGCTTACTAAGGTCTTTTATATGCAGAAGTATTTGTAAAACTATGAGGCAAGGTTTTTTTTTTTGAAGGTCCAATTTAAATGATTACCCACCATATAGGGTAGGGAGAAGAGATACAGATGAAAGCTATTGGAGGGAGTAGGCCTCGTATCTAGACCTCTGGAAAATGTTCTATTTCTAGGCTTTAGTTTGTCCCTGTGAAAGCCCCTTAACCCTTTACCAAATTTTCGACTGTCCCAAATTAAAAAAAGAGTTTGCCGACGACTTTTCAAAATGTGATGAAATTGGAAAATAGTCTTCTAATAGGGTAGAAAACATTGAAAAATTTCTTATTTTCCCACAATGATTTCAAGAGTTGCTGTAACAAATTGGTCAGATGTTGTTAATGTGTGGTAACGGGTTAATCCATAGTCCCATGCACAAATGGTTCACCTTGCACTGCCCCTTCTCATTTACAAAGTAAGGGTTAATATGCTGTCAAGACGGTAAACATTTGGATAGAAATTTTTTTTTTCCATAAGATTTCTTCTTTCGTCTCATAGGTAATCTTACAGTTGAATGTATATGGATTCATGAATAGGAATCTGATCAGAAAAAGGAAATCCTCTTTTACCCATTTTGTAATGAAACCACAACCAATTTTCGAAAAAGATATTGCTACAGAAATGCAATTAGCTTAGTCTTCTTATGGCAGACTGATTTGAAATATATGAATATTAGATGTAGGTATTATGCTATGAATTGTCACGTGAATGAAAGAATGTTGATTGGGGCAAATAAATCAGACTACGAGAAGGTTTGACAGAGAATTCAGTTTATGAAATAGCGCATGATTTTATAATGAATAATAACCTGAAGGCACAGTTTCTAAATTGTTCTGTGTACTATATGTAGAACCATTCTGTAGGTGTTGTTAAAATAAGTTAATAAGAGGAGTAATGATCTATATTGGTGAAGATTTTAGAATTCCTTAACATTTAGGCTGCATTTATTTCTTCACTGATTATCAGTATGGATAAAAAGTTTATTTAAACAAAAATGGCCTTTTTGATAATTGCACATTAAACAATTTGTTGTAAAGGGATTGTTTGCCCCTGTGATCAAATTGAAATTTGTATCCTGGATAAAATAATCCTTATTTTGGAAAGGATTATTTTTAAATGAGGAACCTAACAGAGCGATTTTTTACTTGTAGGTCTTATATCAACATTTGATTAATCTTGCCAGTACATTATTATTCCTTATCACCTGTATGTTATTATTCTTTATGACATGTTAATATGGGTATCATCGCACCATTTTGTGGAAATACTTCCCAATTGCTGAAAATTGCAGAATAAATGTATAGATTTTTTTTTTTATAGCTAAATTAATTATGCCAAGCTTGTTAAATCTATTGTTTGAAAAAGGAGCAAAGTTTTTCATTCTTATTTCTTGTGAGAGATGTATGGTTTCTTTGTTTCACTTTTCCCTGTTGCCTATTGGTACATTTAAGCCTCCTCCATTCTATCTGCCTAGACTTTATCCTGACACATTACCACCTTTTTGCCACTATTTGCATCTTGCAGCAGACAACTTTCAAAAAGTATTGTGGCAAAAGGAGAAATTGCTTGACAAGCAATTTCTCCTTTTACCGCTTTGCTTTTGTTTTAAACTATTCACTTATCACAACAGCAGAACTGGAGGGTTTTTCATGGTTTTTCACATGTTTACAAAGCTTTTTTAAAGTCACCTGCCCAAGTAAAAGAAATGTCGTCTGCAGGTGGTAAGAGTTAGTTGCTGTGCTGTTACAGATGGTTTCTTTATGCGCTATATCATCACATCTTTTTCACATCCCATATCTTCATTAATTATACAGAAATGGTTTGAAGAACATTTATTCTTGTATAATAGCTTTCTGTTTTTAGCATTAATCTCTGTTGATAATCAATTGAACATATTTCTGATGATGCTTTGTTGTCACTGGTTTCAAGAGGCGTCTGCTGCGATTGCATTGAAACATGTATGTGTGTTGGAAAGCCTGAATATTTGATATATCTGTTTGAATAAATCACTGATCTTTAATTGCAACAGATGCTTGTTTTGCCACATTATGACTTGCTGCTGGCTTATCATCAGAATTTAAACCCTTATAGTGCTCGAACAGACTTCATTCTTATGCAGTCAGGTTGGGTCAAGGCCAACCGCCAAGTAAATTGGCGGCTGGCCTGTGATCTAACCTGTTTGCTACTCTGAGTATCTTTCCTTATCAAAATAAAGCAGATATTTTGGAAAAGAGATGACACAACAATCTATTTTTAGAAAATTACCCAGCGTTCTAAGGGTTAACTTATTTTCCATATAATTGACTTTTCTTAATTATATGAATCAAAGACATGTATATGTCTGAACTTATATTTTAAAGGTCTAGGGTTTGAGAGGGAAGTATTGTATGATACCAGGATAACCTATTACATGTATGTTTAGGCTACTGCTACTTTGTGTTAGTGAATTTCTTCCCGCATTTTAACCCGTTACCAAATGCCAAATGTGCGACTGTCTCAAACCGAAAGAATTGGCAGACGACATTTCAAAATTTGATGAAACTGAAAAATGATCTTCTGATAAGGCAAAAACATTGTGGGAAATGGAGAAATCGCTCGTTAAGAGAAATTCCTCCTTTCCCCACAATGTTTTCCAGAGTCGTCTGCAACATATTAGTCAAATGGCATTATTGTTTGGTAATGGGTTAAAATCTGTGGTGTAGAGACATAGGTGACCATATTAACCAATAACACTTGTGCAACCACTTAACCAGTCACTCTTTTTGAGGTTTCAGTTTAATACTCAATGTGTCATTTTTGTGATGAAATAACTTTAGTCTTGCATTGAACACTCAATGTGTAATTGGTTATCACTGGTCAAAACTGTTGACCAAAATAGTTCACTTTCTCAAGACTAAAAAAGTGCCGACAGGAAAGATTGCTAATTTTAAGCATTTTTTTCTTCTGGCAATGTTTCTTGCTACATTTAGGATGAACTATGATTTTAATGGAAAGGATTATTTAAAGTAATTTATTCCAAATAACCTTACAGGTTTTCTAAGTTTCATGATTGTCCGCAAAATATGATATTAAAGAATGTTTGGCCTTTTCTTTTTTAAAAAAAAGATATTAAAAAATGAACCTCTCTTATCTTTTAAATTTAGATGAACAGGATGAACATGTGACATACAAGTAACAAAAGACTATGCACTGTTGTAAAACATTCTACTTATTTAGAATTCATGATACATAGAAATAGCTCGTATTGAGCCAATTTTCTTTCATCTAATGTGTTGCAAGTCCTAAAAAATAAATGTGTCTGATAGAGATAGTAACAAAGCTTTTTAACTTTTCATATTGTGTTTGTGAAATATTTGAATTTGTTCGTGATTGACAATGCGCCAATGCAAACTTGTGAAAACATTTATTACTTGGATTTTTTCTTTGATGCAAGTGTATGTATTGTTTTATGTGGTGTATATTAATGACATTTGTATCTTAGTTGTGCACAATATTCATTCTCATATGGTACTTTCTATATCTGTCTCAGACAACCTTATTGAATTTGCTCATAGACACTTGTACATTACAGAACCTTGGGTTGAAAAAATGAAGTTAAGAATTTACTTGAAGGTCTCACTCTTTGAACAGGAAGCACATCCCCAGTTGTATTCTTACAAACGCATTTCTTTTTACCTTGCAAAGTGTCCTATTTGTAAACAAGCAACTTGAAGACTTCCTTTTTTGTAGCACATTTGATTTAAAAACAACTTAATAAAATGAAATTTTTGTCACAAAAATTTGTCTGTTTGGGCTTAGAGCTGTGGAATGACTTGTGTATGTGTATTCTTGTAGGAATGCTTTTTTGCTGATATTAGATATTTAATCTTCATGTGGAATAAAGGTCAAATGTCCCTTAAATCTTAAAGTTTATTGAAACAAAACTTGATGAAATACATCAGATATGCTCAAAGTTGTTTTTATAGCATACACCTCCCTTATCTTAGATGTTAGCCTTTTTAACCTGTGCAATGATACAGACATTTATGACTTCTAAATTGACAACAGTCAAAAATAAATTATTTGTAAGTTATTGTTTACTCTAAGTAATTGTGAAGAGTCATTGTGACAAAAGGAATTCTTAAAAAGATAAGGCGCAATTAATCTTTGATTTTTGGTTTCTTAAGTCTTGCAGCAAAGCAAGCACCTGAATTCTGAGATATTTATGAAGTAGATATAAGTAGGAGTTGCAATTTCTTCCACATGAAGATTGATGATTTTGAAGCGATGACTATTAACAATATATACTGCATTAGATTTTCATGACTCAAAAGTCGACAGAGTTCACACATGTATATAGATAGAACTTACATTTTGTTGCATTACCATTGCCAACAGCATCAATAAAATTCTTTGTTAAAATTAAAATGTATTTTGTTGTTTTAATTTCCTTTCACCTCAAGGCGCCACAGTGTCCAAGAGTGGGTGTGTCGCAATCAAAGACCAGGGTAGGGCTTTACTTAATATTTTATGTTAAGAGTTTGCTTAAGTTCAAAACAACATTCCTTCTTAATTCAATATAAAGCTTGGCAATATTGCAAAGTAACACATTATTTGAATTGTCCCTCCAAGTTGCTTCAAATGGTGTGTTACTTTGCAATATAGTACATTTAATTAAGATGCCATCCATTTTTTAAGTTTTGACTTGCGCAAACATTTTCCTTAGCTGTAAAGTAAAACAGTTCCCTGGTTCCTGTCTCAGTTACTGAAGATAGATAGTTCTATCCAAATGATTTTTTAGCCCCTTCCCTTTTATCATAGCTTTTTATCTTACCCAAACTCTGCTCAGGTAGGGCATTTGGTTTAGTTAGTTTAACTTGCTTCTTTTACGTTGATTGTGAAACAAATTCTCGCAACTTGGAATAATCACTGAATTCTGCTTCCTGGATACACAAGCAGTGCTCATACTTTGTGTGTCTGTTCCATAAATTTTCACCTTGCCGCTTAATGGGATCTAACCCATGACCCTCAGTACCAGAAACCAATGCTCCCACCACCCACTGGTGACCTTGGTAACCTTTAACTTCATAAAAACTGTATCAATAATCGATGTCGTACATTTTTTTGTTTAGATAAACTTTGTTGTCTGGTTTTACTTCATAAAAACCTCATCACCACAAACATTATAGTAGACTTTAAAAACCACATATGACGAACAAGGACAAACTGCTCATGAGCAATTTATAGTTTTATCACAAAGGTTTCTACGCAATATCATGTCTGCTTTAGCTGAACTTTGTTGTCTGTTTTGCTTTCAATTCGTACCAGGTACAAACTTTCATTAGGGAGTAGGTGAAACAATAACCAAGTTTTTGTTTTATTAAATATCCAAAATGATAACTTGGTTACATATAGGCTGGCCCAATACATGATGAATGGACAGTAAGGCCAAAGCTGAGGTTAACTTTCATAATGGAAATAATGCAGGTATTTAAGGTTTTGGAAAGCAGACGACACAACAATCTACTTGTAGAAAATTACCCAGCATTCTAAGGGTTAATACAGGTGACCACATCATCATCTCTAGAGTGAATAATACATAGGAAAGAACACTTTTGTAAACAGCAACTCTTTATTTTCTTTTACAAATGCATTGGACTTAGTCCATAGTACATTGAGCATGGATTAAAGCACAAGAGAATTATTACACATTAATGGAATAAGATACTTATCTATATCAAGCAAATTTTTCGACACCGATTTACTTTATTGGGTATTTGTTGAAATGACATGGTTTTGTTTTGCGAATTAGATGGATTTAACATGTTGCCATTTAAAGGATGTGTCTGAGTAAAGTTTCAGTTTAATCATTTGTTTTGCACACAGGGATTCAAAGTTGGGATTCTTTAGGGGCAATGCTTCCTTTATATATAGCCAATACAGCAAATAATTCTAACAACAAATCCATGTGGTTTTGCTAGGCAAATGAACAAAATATTGTCAATATCTGTCCTTAATGTATCAAAGGTTGTAAGGTCTTATGAATATACAAGTACTGTGAATTAACACTATTGTGTGAAAAATTACTAGTGAATAATTTCACTATTGATACTTATTAAACTATGACTTACATGCTTTACTATAATCCTTATGATGAAGTTTTGGGATATCTCAGTGTGATAATTTGAACAATTACCTTTGAGATATCAATGACGACATTGAGTGTGATATAAATTTCATACGGCACCCACTTATTTTTTGTAGCAATACTTACCCTTAGTAACAGTAAAATAGTGCAAGTTCTAGAATAATTGGCAATTAACAATGAGGCTAATCAAATGTCAATGTCTATATCATGAACCCTGAATCGCAAAATTGATCCAGAATATGTCAATATTTTCAGGTACGAACACAACGGTATGTGATATTTCAAATCTGTTGCAACACTTGAATCTGAATACATAATTATCATTTGTATATTCTCTTAATACTTTTAAGCAACTTTTCTTTCTTTCCAAAGGATATTCTTCAGCATCTTTAATATAACAATACAGCTGCTATACTGTTTTAAAGAAATAAAATTTGAATATCAAAGTTTCCTTTCATCTGTGAACAAGCACATTTAAGTAATATCACATGTTAAAGACCCTTGTCTGCCCTTTATTCAGACAACTGTTATGAGGTGGCCAGCAGTACCACATTTTCATACAACAGTTCAGCTGCTATACTATTTTAAAGAAAACACATTTAAAGATCAAAATTTCCTCTGATCTGTGAACAAGTACCTTAAAGTAAGACCACAGATTAAAGACTCTCATCTGCCCTTAACCTTTCACCAAGCGCCAAATCTTCAACTGTCCCAAAATGAAAGGGTTGACAGACGACATTTCAAAATGTGACGAAATTGAAAAAAATCATCTTTTAATAGGGCAGAAAGCATTGTGGGAAAAGGAGAAATTGCTCATCATGAGCAATTTCTCTTTTTCCCACAATGTTTTCCAGAGTCGTCTGCAACAAAGTGGTTAAATGTTGTTATTGTTTGGTAATTGGTTCATTCAGTCAACTGTTACGAAGTGGCCAGCAGAACCACATTTTCCGGTGTATAGAACTCGTCTATATAAATCTTGATACAACTTGTCATATCATGATCTCTCAAATACTGCACACGCCCAAAGTCTATCAATTGTTTGCACTTTCTGCCGATCTTTTCTCGTTCTGCCTCTGTCAGCTTGTCTTGAATCCTGAAAAAAAAAAGCAGCATTAAAAGCTGTTTGTTTACCACCAGTTCTCTATGTGATTTAATTGATCTTTAGCTTGCCTATCTATATGGGTCAAGACTTTTATTTTTGCATTGAGAGAAAAGAACAAACTGGTATTATATCGTTTTTGTTCGATAAATTATGAATTATACATAGAAAAATAGTTTGCAGCAGTAAGTCAGTGATATCCAAGGGTTTTGAGCTCCAGCATAGTACCTCAATTTCACATATCGGCCAGACAGTCATTAGAAACAACTGTGACAAAAAGATACATTGTCGCAAGGAATGTTTCTTTCCATCATTGTAAATAATGTATTTTGCATATGCTATATTTCTCAACTTTTGTTGCTTTCAATCAAGATTCACAAAGTCCCTTATGGTGGAAAAGGTTAATATGATTTATATTGTGGAGAACAGTGGTCCTGAGGTAGAGTGTATGCATCAGTACACGAGGGTGCCAGGTCTGAATCCTGTGAATAGTGGATCCACTTTGCTAACTTACATTAATCCACATTCTGTGCGAGTACTGGTTATGTCTTCAGAAAGCAGAGTTGAGAATGATTACAAGTTGTAAGAACTTGTTTCACAATCAATGAAAATAAAATAAGTTAAAA
The DNA here is from genome assembly GCA_947846245.1 of Cerastoderma edule. Lineage (NCBI taxonomy): Eukaryota > Metazoa > Mollusca > Bivalvia > Cardiida > Cardiidae > Cerastoderma > Cerastoderma edule. The sequence continues at coordinate 20,746,703 of OX401405.1, read as the reverse complement.
GTGATTTTAAGTTAGTTAATTCATTACCAAACAATAACGGCATTTGACCACTTTGTTGCAGACGACTAGGGAAAACATTGTGGGAAAAGGAGAAATTGCTCATTAAGACCTTTTCCCACAATGTTTTCTGCCCTATCAGATTATTTTCCAATTTCATCACATTTTGAAATGTCATCTGCAAACTCTTTCAACTTAGGACAGTCGAAAATTTGGCGTTTGGTAAAGGGTTAAAGCTTACTTTGTATTTGTAAAGTCCTCAACTGGAGTGTGGTCATCTCCATCTGTAACTTGGTCTGTATCTTCTGCTCTTACATCATCCAAACCTTCATTAGGATTTGACTTCTTCACGGCATTACTCTTGTCAGTTGTAATGGCTACTCCTTCACTTCCTATCAAACTGTTACCAGTTTTATTAGTGTTTTTCAATCCTTTATCATGACTAGATTCACTATCATAACCAATTTCGTCAGTCTTGAGGTTTATGTCATCTTTATCAGGTACAGAATTATCAATTTCACCAACCATCTGATCTTTACGTTCAACAGTTGTGTTTAACTTGTTACTTGTATCTCCAGGATTGCCCTCATTCTCCTGTGATTTCTCTTTCTCACACTTTTTCTGGTAGCTCCATCCCTTCCATGCGCATGTTGCCCAACTTGACATGCTGGAGATTATCTGAAAGTCTTTGGCTGTGAATCCACAGGACTTGAAGAAGGCTTTTCCAACATATGTGGTCCATGTGCAGCGATGGTGACAACACATTGCTATTGATACACCGGATAATGATCTGCAAATAGTGTAGATTTAACATTTAGTTGTCATAGGTAGGGCACATATTATAACTATGGAGACAACATATTGCTACCAAAACACATGACAACGGTCTGCAAACACATCAAAAGTTTAATGTTAAGAGAATATAAGTAAGACAATGCAATATATTTTTTGTATAAAGAAAACGCTTCTATCACAATGAACAACTTTTCAAGAATGGAGAATTAAATAAATTAATGAATTTGTATCAAAAGTATTTACATGTTTTTACTTTTGCTATCCATATTTGTATGTAAACATGTAAGAATTTGTTAGATTGCATGATCATTATTTCAGTGTGTGGCTCCAATACTATCAAGTTTTATTGAAGCAGGATGCTGATCTAAAGGAACCATAGAGAAGTGATATCACATAATTGCCTCAGATTATCACACTGGAACAAAACTAGACCCGACAGACAAAATATCAATGCAAGAGATAATTTAGGGTTTTAAGACTATTAGCAAAAAACTTTCCATAATTTTATGATATTTTAACCAATAACTCTTACTTTATGTCTGACTTTAACCTTTTTCTTCTTGACTCATCGGCTTCCTCGGTACTAACAGCTGCACTGTTTGGCAAGGTTTCAGCAACACATCTCAATGCTAAATCTGATAAAGGCAAGTATAACACTGTTTCTTTATTTGATACTACTTCTTCAAGTCTTTGTACTTGTGACAATCTCAAAGCTGGTTTTGTGTTAGTGTCCTTTAGTGAAACACCTCAGAGCCCTAGCCAAGAACCTGTTGAATCCCAGGAAAGCCATAATACAACTGAAAAATTGTTATCACTCCATAATACCTTTAAAAAATGGCATCCTTGCATATTTGCTGGACGCAAATAATCTTGGAAGTATTAAACTGTGCTTTGTATTTTACTTTGTTTTGACATTCAGCTCCACACAATTATCATTATATGAAAAGTTAATTCCGCAAAAAAATCATAATTAAAGTGTACCCTTTACCTTAATTCATTTTAACTTTAAAGAGAATGGCTTTTACATGCCTATTGCGACTTACTTCTGCAATTATTTCTATTGTTCTTGACATATTTCTTCAAAAGTACTGCACAAAATTGTTTGAAAGCTATAAATGCTTCAGATAGTGTAAACTACTCAAATGATCTTAACCCCCATTATACAGCAAATTACCCCCATCCTCTGTAGAAGACTTAAGAAACCACTGTGACAAACGAATAAATTTCTTACAAGTAGTTTATCCTCTAATCAAAATGGTTTATTCTCAACATCCTGAAAACTACATTTTTTGTCATCTGCTATTGCTTATATGGACGCGTCACAAATTCCTATATGGAGTAAAGATCAAACATAAAATAATTTTTCCAAGACAGGATTCAAACTCAATAACCCCCCACATATAGGTGGATTTATATGGGTTTTAATAAATGCAGCATATACCTGTGGCCCCTCCACAAAGATGCTTGCCAAATGCCAGAACTCGTCTGTCATGTTTCTCAATGGTTGGGACTTTATCTGTAAAAGGAGGAAATAGTTTATAATATAAACATAAGTTTTGCATAAAACCTCATTCAAATAATATAACAGTGTTATTATAACAAGAGCATAGTTAATGACACATTAGAATGTCATATACTGGGAAAACAAGTTGATCATCATATGGTGACTACATTTTATACACTGCAGACTCATTATAACACGGTCGTCGGGAGCCATGATGCTAGATCCGCGTTAATAGTGGGGTTGACAAATATAACGCGGGGTCCCTTACGCGCTATATGCCAGACCATAACCACTTAAGAAACAATCAGATTCAAGAAGTAGTCTATTCATATTTCAAGATTGTGTTGAGTTACGGACTTATCATTGAATTTATTGTGAATAAAAGAAAAGCAAATAAAAAAACATAATTAAAACTTACATGTTTAACTATATATTCCTTTTTATTTGTTTCATTACGATTCAAGTTAAGGATCATTGATAGAGGCACGTGCAGTTTAAATACACACTACAGAAAAAGGAGGGTGGATTCAGTTAACCCATGTTCTATTTATAGATTTAAACTCCAAGTAAGGAGTGAGTAAATTTTATCGATGGTTCTCCCAGCATGTGTACCTAATGCTTTACCATTTAAACATGGTGTGTGTATACATATGATGGAAACAAAGAAGTTAAAACTTCATGTGTTAGTGATATTTGTTTAAAAAGTGTGCATACGGTTGGACGCCCTAGGTTTGGGGAAAAGCATGGGTGCACGAGGGGATTTATGCATCTGTGTCCGATAAAAACCTGAAGTTGCTCTAAGTTTTGAGTCAATCAGGCATAAAACACTCCCCTGAATAAGCGTGTACAAACTAATGATATTATGTAATTCATCAACACTATGTACACATAGATTTAAATCTTCCCTCGGGTCACGGATTGTGTACGTATAAAGGCCAAGCGCTTTGTTTAAACGACCGTGACAAACAATGGGGATTACCCAGGGAGTTATTGATTTTCACGCCTTCGGAGTGCAATTTGTAGGTAGACTTTCTATTTAGAATGCCGACCGCGTCATTTTGCAGAAAGGGGGAGATTTAGGCTATTGTTTAAGCCCTGATGTGCTTGAAATTTTGGGAGCCATAGGAGACCCGCGTTATAATGAGTATCGCGATATAACGGGTCGCGGTATAATGAGTCTGCAATGTACTTAACCCTTATAATGTTGGGTTATTTTATAAAATAAATTTGTGTGTTGTCTGCTTTCCAAAACCTTATATTTCTGCTTAATTTTGATGAGGAAAGATACTCAGAGTAGCAAACAGGTTAGATCACAGGCCAGCAGCCAATTTATTTGGCAGCTGGCCTGGATCTAACCAGTTTGCATAAGCATGAAGTCGGTTCTCGCACCATAAGGGTAAATTCCACAGTGTAACTATATCAAAAGACCATTAGTTGATTGAGTGCTTCTTTTTATTTTTTTCATTTTTATTTTTTCTAAGTTATTTCATTTTATAACAGTTTATCATGACATATCTACCTAATTTCAGATCTTCTATATCTATTCTCACTCTCTCCATAACATGGCCAGCTTCTTCCTCTTTATGCAAGTTGTCCATCTGTTAGAATAAAAAATATACATTACATTAAACACTAATCACACTCGGTATTCTGTAACGTATCGACACAGAGTGCTTAAAAATAAAATAATGATCAACCAAAACGAGAACATATAACCATGAAATGAGAAGGAAATAATTAAGACAAAAAAATGGCTTTTATTGCTTTTCATGCCTAATGGTTTCTAAACTTTTTGCCAAATTACTTTTTTTATTCTGCTATATAACAAAAAATAAGCAGACAAGAGTCAAAAGTATTCCTGAAACAGGATAATAATTATTGTTTGAAAAACTAGATTATTCTATTGAAAGAAAAGAATGTACACAAGGAGAAACAAAGAAGGACTGTAGAAATAAACTTATTGTGATTCTGTCTAAATGCTCCTATTTATTGCTTATCTAGTATCTTCCTCCATTGATAAAACCATGGCATTGCCAAATGGCTAAAATACTAGGTCCTTAAATTCTAATTAGTTAACAAGAGGGCCATAATGGCCCTAGAACCGCTCACCTGAGATTACCACATATTTGAAGAATAGTTAGGAATATTGTTTTTAACTTTTACACAGAGTTTCTAGTGCTTCTATGCATTGACCTTTTTTTTATTCCCATTTTACAAGTTGGACACTGTATGCTTGATGTGGGACATTAAAATGGTACATAGTTCTTACAATGCAGAAACTGAATGTTTTACTTTTACAGATTGTATGTACGAAGATCAGCCTGCACTTTTGTCCAGTATGATCTATTGTTGCCATTTTGTGGTAATCATTTTTGCATATTTGGACATCCAAATTGATATTTATGTATTTTGTTAAAAAGTCTACCATACAAGTATATAGTGGAAATGCAAACAGGTTCAAATTTCAACGCATCATGGTGGCCATTCTTTTTGAGATATAAAAATTCATGTTTTTATGAAATATGTTTATTAATTAAGTTATACATTTTACCATACATGTATATAGCGGGAAAAAAACACGTTCAAAGTTCATCGCACCCTGGCGGCCATGTTTTTCGAGATATTTAATTTCTTTTAACAAGCTTTATAGAAGGGCCCCCAAAGAACATTCCTGTAAAATCATTTTGAAATCTGACCAGTGGTTTTTGACAAGAAGATTTTTTCATTGTGTTTACCAAAATATGGGCGTGGCAACCATTCTGGTCAAATGTCTGATGTTTTTGACAAATCATTATTCCCTCCACCTATATATGCTTCATAAGATATCTCATTGAAATTGGCTCTGAGATTAAGGAAAAAGAGATGGTTGTTAAGTTATAAATTATACCATACATGTATATAGTGAAAACTAAAACGCGTTCAAAGTTCAACACACCCTGGCGGCCATGTTTTTCGAGATATCAAAATTCTTTGAACAACTTTTGAAAAGAGGCCCCCAAAAAACATTCATGTAAAATTATTTTGAAATCTGACTGGTGGTTTGTGACAAGAAGATTTTTTTAAGGTTTTTACCAAATATGGGCATGGCAGCTATTTTGGTCACATGACTAATTTTTTTTAACAGTTCTTTATCATCTCAAACTAGGGATGCTTCACATGATATCTCATTGAAATTGGCCCATAGCTTTGGAAAAAAAGATGTTTGTAAAGTTATAAAAATTAGCATTCATGTATATAGTGAAAACAAAAATGCTTTACTTTACTCAGATACATAGGCCTGATTAAATAGAGTCAGTAAATTTGACCCTAATAGTGCTGGAATCGACTTCATACTTATGCAAACAGATTAGATCCAGGCCAGCCACCAAGTCAATTGGCAGCTGGCCTGTGTTCTAACCTGTTTGCTACTCTGAGTATCTTTCCTCATCAAAATTAAGCAGATATTTAAGGTTTTGGAAAGAAGACAACACAAAACTCTATTTTAAGAAAGTATCCAGCATTCTAAGGGTTAACTCAATGTGACAAGAAACAACCACAGATGTGTGATCTCTGTATAAACCGGTACCTTATTCCTCACGTGACTCCTCTCTATCAAAACAAACCCAATGTCCTTTTTGTCCTCTACAGCTGCATGGAGCCAGTGGGACATCTGACCTACAACACAGACAACAAACTTTAACCTTTATTCCCCCATGTAGAAGTTTTTGACTAGTCCAAAGTCAAAGAAACAGCAGATAACAAAAATAGCAAAAAGAAAACAAAACAAAAAAACAATTACAATATTGGATAAAGACCGTTGTGACAGAGGGATGAATGGCTCATTAGGAACAATTTATCATTAAGCGAAGTATATAAATCATTACTCAAGAAATACTTAATAATTAACATATGATTTAAGCTTTAATGTTTGATATTAAAATGCAATTTTTGTTTGAATATTTGTTTTAGAGTTATCTAATCTTAATCAATATCTCATTTAAAATAATTCGGAGAAAAGCGAAGAAAGGTTAAAATTTGAACATAAAATGTTGATCAAAAAGAAAGTTGGAATAATATTTTTCTATCTTTGTATGGTAAATTATCGTGATTACGCTTGATTTTGTACTGTTACTTGCAAAGCATACAAAATTTCCCCTCTACCCCTTTTATGCACTCATGGAACCCACCCCCATCCCAAAAGTATGGGAGAAAACACTGAATGAACAATGCAATCAATTTGATGGGGAAGTTTTTCCTCATGAACATAATCATTTTCTTGTCCCAAATATGTAGGCTGTAAATGCATTTTAAATAGTCTTCAATGTAAGTAAAATCATTGACCCAAGACAATGTAAAAAAACCAAAACTAGTCGATGAAAAACTGATTCATTGAGATCCATTTCTCCTTTTGACTCAACAGTTTCATGATTATCATCTCCTGTTGCCTGAATCTGCACTTGTCACGAGACTTCATGAGAGAATGGGTAACTGAAAAGCGAGTAGCAAGTGAAATTATTGTGTTTAAGGAGGGTTAATTGCAACACTACAGTAAGTCCTTTATATAAATATATATTAACATTTACTATACTATTGCACTGAACAATTATCATGGAATCTGAAAATTGTGGTACCTTTTCCTGCACCCATTTCCAAAAAACAGGTTCCATCTTTCAACATGCCCATCTTTTCCATCTGACCAATTAGTGAAGCCTATAAACAAACAAAATCATTTCAGTCACAATTATCAAAGAATTCACATCACAAGAACTATTATAAGTGTTGTTTCAGATCAGAATTTGTAGTCAGCATTTAAGCAAAGTATGATTGTTCATTTATAATTTAAGATCTTATAAGTTAAAAAAAACATATGTTCCTTAACTAGAGGAAAAAGCTCTTATTTATGTACTCATGTTTAAAAAAAATCATCCAAACATTATGGTATTGTATTCAATGAGATAGAAAATTGCACTTTCCATGCAATTTCTTTTGCTAAAATAGCTTGTAAGCCATAACTTTTCAAAATGTTTGGACAGCCTCCTGAGGAGGATTTAAGAAGCTTCATTGGCAAAACAGCAGTGGTTGCAACTTTCCTTTTAAAAATAAGGTTTATTATAATAATCTCAAAGGAAACATTTCATATTTCATTTATATAATTGACAAATGCCACTGATTTCAAGTATGAGCGGTCATAAAGTTCAATATGGATCAGTTTGTCTACTACTCTAGAGCAGATGCATTTTAACTCTTTACCACCTGCAGACGATTTTTTTTTTTTTACTTGAAGCAGACATTTCAAGAAAAGCATTGTAAATATGTGAAAAACCTTTCAGTTCTGCTGTTGTGATATATATATATGACTAGATTGAAAAAAGCATTATGGCAAAAGGAGAAATTGCTTGTCTCAAGCAATTTATCCTTTTGCCACAATGCTTTTTGAAAGTTGTCTGCTGCAAGTTACAAAAATGTGGCATTAGGTGGTAATGTGTTAATGAGTAAAGCAGTAATGGGTAACTACCTGTTGTTTTCTTTGTCTCAAGGCAGAATTCCCGTAACCTTTATTCTCTAGCTCCTCTTGTAAACAGGGATGACTTAATATGTCTTCTTCTACATTTCCTACATGTTCTGTAAACAAATTGAAAATGATAGATTGCAATAAATCCATGTTTATTGTCTTAACGTATACATGTGTACGAGATTTGAACAGTTTACAGGCACATGAAGTTGGAGGTTTAAGATAGACCCAATGTAACAAACAGTGCCATTTCTCATTTGGCAATATTGGTTTCTACCCATTAACAAGCGAAAGAAAGAGTAACCATTTTTCAGATTGTCAGATTTGCATTGAAACATCGTATTGTGAATTTTCCTGTCACCAGGCCAATTTACCGACCTATAACAGGGTGCCATATAATATGTTTGAACATGTCCCTAAATCACATGATCACTGCGAGCCACCATCAGTATTGATTTTCCATTTTATTCAACTTTTCTTGTTTTATTTTCATTTTTTTTTGTTTACTTGAATCCATATAGGTAAAAGGATAAAAGCTTGGTGTCTTTGAATAGAAAAAGTTATCGGGCTTGGCTTTGGTTTGATTTTGGCTCACTGGATAAGATTCCTACTCTTTCCTGATAACATTTTCGATTCACTAAACTAACGATCTATTCTCTATAAGTGGAAGACAGTAGTCCAGGGGTAGAGCATCGGCTTCTTGACACAAGGGTCTGGGGTTCGAATCCTGTCAGGGGCTAGAACTGCCTTGTGACCTTTCATTAATCCACATTCTGTGTGAGCACTGTTTACGTATCCAGGAAGCAGAATAAAGAGTAAAGTTTAAACAATGTACCTCTGACAAACACAGGGAGTGTCCAGTGTCCGCTAGTCAATTGTTATCAAGATAGAGCATGTGTTGGAGTTTTTGCAGGCCATTCCAAACCCTAGCTTTTGTATTGGTGAATCATTACACATGCATAACCTTAACCCTTAGAATGCTGGGTAATCTTTAAAAATAGATTTTTGTGTTGTCTGCCTTCCAAAACCTTAATTATCTGCTTAATGTTGATGAAGAAAGATACTCAGAGAAGCAAACAGGATAGATCATAGGCCAGCCATAAAAGTACTTGGCAGCTGGCCTGTATCTTACCTGTTTGCATAAGCATGAATTCGGTACCAGCACTGTAATGGTTAAAATCAGAGTAACCATGAAAACAAAACACTAACAACATACATTCAACCAACACCCACCTTGATGTAGACGTTCAACCTTTTCTATAATACTTTCAATGACTTCTAACTGTTCTGTTACTACAGTAACCTAAAGGAAAACAAAACATAGGTAAAATGGGTGAATTCTATTAAACAGGGAAGCATAAAGTGTAAACCACCTTTATATAGTGGCCTCCTAGCTGTTTTCGACTAACAGCCCTTTTCATTTGAAAAAAGGTATTGATAACAAACAGTAATGATGAATGAATATATTTAAAGATTTGTCAAATTTATAATAAATGGATAGTTTCATCAAAAACTTATAATACCGTCTATCTATGTCAGAAATTCTTGTAAGCTTGTCTAAAAGGACCCCAAAAAGCTACCTTCTTATAAATTAATTTTTCATGATTTCAAATCTAAGCTCCTTTTCAATTCATTGCAGATAACACAATCATAAGTTCATTTTCTATCATTGCAGATAACCCATTGAAAGGTCCTTTTGCATCAGTTTACAAAAGCCATTTAATTCTTTTACTCTTTTTTTTTTCATTCAAAATATGCTTTAAGCCTGCATTTCAATCCAAAAAATTAGAGAGGCGAGCTTTGGCAAGTTAATGTGCTCCAATAGAAAGCTTCTCTTATAAAAATACAATTGGATTCCTGTCTATAGCACCTTGCTAACAACCAATTTCATAGCCTGGGTCAAAGACCCTCTGACACGCTTTGATGATATTTCAAGGAAAACAATAATAGAAAATTGTAAAAAAACAAGTATTTATTAAGCAGTTAACTATTTCAGCAGGACAAATTTGCTTTATCTTTACGAAATGGTAACAAATGAGGTTGTGAAGCATATCGATAAGCCAGTTATATGCAACTCATTAGATCTGTGTTGTCATTTAATCCAAAAAGCGAACATAATTTTAAAAAGATAAAAAAAAAATCTAATTGATAAAATGATAGCCAATTTAAAACAATGAAATGAAACAAAATATAATTTCTGTTTTCCTCACAAAGCACCAACATTTAAAAAAGAGAGCTGAAAATCTTTCTGTGTTAAACCTTGTCTTAAACAAAAGGATATGTAGTCACCCTAGAGTCATTACTATGTTATATGTTTATATTATATACTTCTGACCTAATGATAACTACAGATTCCCGTGGTCTTACATCAGATCATTCCAATCACTTAGTAGAATGCATTCAAAGCTATTGCGGTAAAAATAAATAGTAAGTGATATTTTACCTTTGGGTCTGGTACAGTTTCTCCACCATTATCTCCTGAATTAATTCCTTTACTGTAAAAGGGCTATAAAAAAGTGAAATAAAACATTTTAAAATCCACTAGCTTTGACACATTTACAGCAGAATATTTTAAACAATGTTATGCAAGGATAAATTATTTGTAACAAATGGTTTAAATCCATTCTATGAGCCTCAGTTTGGGTGATTTAATCAGAATTCTACTTTCAAAACTATAATGTACGACCAAAGTCAATTAATTAGCCTGTTGAAGCCATTTCTACATTTTATGAATCTAAAACTTTCATTCCAGTCACAATAATATCCCGATAACCAAGGTACCGTTTTACTAAACAGTTTACGCTTAAGATTTGCGTAAGCCTAAAACAACAAGTCCTCTTATTTCAATATTGGGCTAAGCAAAATTGCAAAGTAACACATCATTGGAATCAACTTACGACGCTTCCAATGACGTATCACATTGCAATATTGTACTTTCATTGAAGATACTATCCATGTTTATCAATTATGACTTACGCAAATATTTTCCGTAACTTGCTTAGTAAAACGGTAACTAAGTATTAGGGATGGGAACGAATAGTGAAATCACTATTCGAATATTCGACTAGAACTATTCGAATATATTCGAATATTCGATTTTAGAATTCGTTTTGATGTCTGAATGTCTGCATGAACGAATACTAGTACACTAGTCCTCTGTTCAAACCTTTTGTGTATAGCCATGTACGTGCATGCAATATCAAATATTATATTTCCGACGCCAAAACGGATGGATGCTTGCCATTCAAGTGATTCAGTAGGTTGGATGTTGTATTCTTGAATACAAAGTCCTGGTTACACAGGTTACAGGTCGCCTTCGACTTATCGGCAGAACGAGTAAAGTAATTCCAGACACGTGATGGAGACATTGTGATGTTTATCGAATAGATGTAGAAATTAGAATGAAGATAAGTTTGACAAATTATTCTGAAGAAAAATATACTTTCTAACACATTATTTGATTGGTCTTCGTGCATATGCAATCATGATTACGATTGGTTATTGAAAGAGTAATTGTTTAATTTCACGACAAACAAGTTACGTGATTGGTTGACTCTGACAATTGTCAATTAGCGTGATTGACTTGTTTGGGATAATAAGGAGCAAGTGCAGATCATTAAGGTGTTAGATTTAGCGGCTTAAAATCGACTATTTTCACACTTAGGAATTAATCGTTTTGCAAACTGTCAAAAGATGTGGTAATTTGTCACAGGTGTTTTACTGTATGACATACGTTGTAAAAACATCGTAACTGCACCTGGGAGCTAGGCACGTTCTTCGATATTTGGGATCGGTTTAGAGGAAGAAAATGAAAATAAAACAACATTATTTTTGAATAAAATTTATGGTAAACATACAGTAATATGGGTTCATTAAAATCGAATATTCGAATACTATTTTGCTATTCGAATATTCTAGCCGCTATTCGAATATTCGTTCCCATCCCTACTAAGTATATAACCCAGCATGTCATTGTGGGAGTGTTTGTTTTAATTGGTTGTTTCATTTCATCAACCATTTCTAGTTTTAATTTGTAATGCTTGTATAATCTTTTTTTCTTCAATTTTTATATTGAATGTGAAACAAGTTCTTACAAGTTAGATAAATCAATCTCTTTTCTGGTTCCTGGATAAATAACCAGAACTTCCAACAAATGTGGATTAAATGAAAGGTCCCAAGGCAGATACCAAAACTCACAGATTCAAACCCCATGACCCTTGTGTCCCGAGGCCAACGCTCTAACTCTAGACCACTGTCCACAAGCTTGTAAAATCATGGACTGAGGAAGACCCCTTACTTTATTGCCCACAAGAACGTGCCATGAGTCAGCCAGGAGACTATTCCCATGAAAAATCAAAATCTACCCTTCTCATGATCTGAACCAAAGTCTTTGTAATTTCAAGTCAAGTACCCTAAAGCCTAGGACACTAAGGCCCCTGTCTCTGGTCCGACCCAGAAAAGGTTTCTAACTTATAACCTTCAGCACAAACAAAGGACACTCTGAACAAAGAATATGACAAACACATATATCTCTTGTTGCAGATAAATAAAATACACATAATTCCATCATGTATCTTCTCATTTGTCATTGTACACTCATACCTGTCCTGGTATTCTTCAAAAACAGATAGATTTATATAGAGAAAACTTTTCGTGATTCCAAAAGTGGCATATTGAAATACTTTTTCAGGCATTATCCAATTCCCTCCGAATTTTATTCTAATTAACCAGTAGTTGACGATAATTATCACTCATGAACATAAATCTGTAAAAAATTCTATGGAACCAATTGTGGCAAAAGGAGAAATTGCTTATTTTTATTTTTTTTATAATTTTGCCACATAGTGGCTATCAAGAATGGAAAAAGTATATATGAAATAATGGAGAAAAAATAATTGTGACAAACAGAGAAATAGCTCAGCAATTTTTCTTTCGTCATAATTGTTTCTTGAATTTTTAGATGCTTTAAGACAAGTTCATTTGTAGGAAAGGTATAAAAGAAACAAACACCAACCGGCATTTCCATGGGTCTGCTAGGACATTTCTTCATGTGATGCTTCAGTTTATTTTCATAGCAGGTGCTGCAAAATGGAGTGTTGATTATGTTTAGAAAGGTTTTCCATTACTGCACAAAATACAATATGTATCCTTCAAAACCAATAATTTGATTCAGCATATGAAACATTAACCCTTACAGTGCTGGAACTGATTTCATGCTTATGAAAACAGGTTAGATCAAGGCCAGCCACCAATTAAATTGGCGACTGGCCTGAGATCTAACCTGTTTGCTACTCTGGGTACCTTTCCTCAGCAAAATTAAGAAGATATTCAAAGTAATGGAAGGCAGACGACAGAAAATTCTATTGTTAGAAAATTACCCAGCATTCTAAGGGTTAAACATTGTCTTGTAAGTACTCATTGGAATCGTCTCAACATTATTTAAAAAAGCCTGATCATAGTCTTCTTACGAATGGTAAAGACTCAAACTCCTCCCCCAAATGTCTATATCATGTTTTACTACATTGACCATATTTGTTTCATTTATGCCATGTAATGCGATAAAACACCATGCAAAACATAACATGGAGTACAATTTGGCAATGAAAATGTTGTTAATGAAGAAAGTACTGAAAATACGTTTTAGTTTGCAAGAATAGGTTTAGACAATGAGTTTATAAGTATTTGTCTTCTTTTTATCTAATAAAGAATCTAATGTCGCCAATATCATAAAGACATCAAAATGAACATTTATTATAACAAAACATTAAATTTAGTTATGTAAAATTCTTATTTTAGGAAATAACCTAAATTCAGCCTAATGTTCTATGTAAAGGCTACTAAGCGCTATTTGGTAGGAGTAATGCTGTTGAGGATTGTGCTATAGACTGTTTAACCCATTACCGAACAAAAACGACAAAAACGACCGTGTGTTGCAGACGACTCTGGAGAACATTGTGTGAAAAGAGCAATTTCTTCTTTTCCCACAATGTTTTCTGCCCTATCAGAACAATATGAAATTTCATCTGCAAACTTTTTCAATTTGGGAAGGTCCAAAATATGACTTCGGTAAAGGGTTAATGAGATGTCAACTTTACAAATAGAGCAAGGGAGGTAAATGTGTGCTCACATTTCACATGTTAGTAAGGGTTGTCCTTTCCTTGTTGATAGTTCTAATTTAAACATGTAATTTAACCTCAATTCCTAAATATAGCATTTCCTGTACATTCAATAAAATAAGCTGATAATGTTTAATTAAAATGATAATTTAATCACTCATTATCGATAATAATACTGTGTGAATTCCCTAAAACTATATGATATGTAACTGAAATATACACATTTTTCGTTAATGTGATTATTAGTCTGGTTTGTTTAATTTAAAAAGTTTAAAAAAGTTTTATGTAAATGTTAAGCCTTCTTCAATGTTTATGTTTGAGAAACTGTAATTATAAAAATAAGCAGACACATATTAAGTGTTGTTAGGGCTAATGGGGTACTGGTTTGCCGATTAGTTCACTTCGCCAGTATCAGCTTTAGTCCTACCTTTTGTTGTTGCTGATTCTGTTTTTATTTGTATTAGCTGTAGTCTCATATGACATATTCATTTACTCCATAACAGTGTTCTCTTATACTAAAAATGTCATTATTGATTTTCTTTACAGATTTGTATGCTCATATTCTTTGTTTGGACAAATCAAACATTAATGAAAATGTCATGTAATGCAACAAAAGTGTTCATAGGAAGTCTTATTAGATGACTTTGTGACTTAAAGAATGTTTGCTTTTAAATTTGATTGATTCTTACTTAATTCATCTATTTTCTGGGAGGCCCTGTGGTTAATTTTTTTTTTAAAAATCATCCAATATATACGGTACATCATGGCATCAAGTGCACATTTCTATCTATCCTTCCACATTTTACGAACAGACTCAATTACGCAGAACAAACAAGCAGTTCTGGTCCTTTATTAAAAGCCAGAAGAACGACTCCTCCAACATTGCCTCATTAAGAGAACAAGGAATTCTCAAATCTGACACTAAAACTAAGGCCAACATCCTTAATAATCAATTCCATTCAGTATTTACTGCAGAGGCAGCCGCAACCCTACCCAATAAAGGCACAAGCCCATACCCAAGTATGGATAACATTGAGGTTGATGCTAATGGAATCGAAAAGCTATTAAGTAAACTTAATCCACACAAAGCCTCAGGCCCTGACAATATAGGTGCGAGGATACTACACGAGTGCCGCAGGGAAGTAAGCCCAATATTGTCTATCATTTTTAATAAATCACTTCTTGAGGGTACAGTTCCTGACGACTGGCGGCTAGCCAATGTGGGAAAACATTGTGGGAAAAGAGCAATTTCTTCTTTTCCCACAATGTTTTCTGCCCTATCAGAACAATATGAAATTTCATCTGCAAACTTTTTCAATTTGGGAAGGTCCAAAATATGCCTGTGGTAAAGGGTTAATGAGATGTCAACTTTACAAATAGAGCAAGGGAGGTAAATGTGTGCTCACATTTCACATGTTAGTAAGGGTTGTCCTTTCCTTGTTGATAGTTCTAATTTAAACATGTAATTTAACCTCAATTCCTAAATATAGCATTTCCTGTACATTCAATAAAATAAGCTGATAATGTTTAATTAAAATGATAATTTAATCACTCATTATCGATAATAATACTGTGTGAATTCCCTAAAACTATATGATATGTAACTGAAATAT
This sequence comes from Cerastoderma edule, assembly GCA_947846245.1. Lineage (NCBI taxonomy): Eukaryota > Metazoa > Mollusca > Bivalvia > Cardiida > Cardiidae > Cerastoderma > Cerastoderma edule. The sequence continues at coordinate 20,731,187 of OX401405.1, read as the reverse complement.
ACACATTTTTCGTTAATGTGATTATTAGTCTGGTTTGTTTAATTTAAAAAGTTTAAAAAAGTTTTATGTAAATGTTAAGCCTTCTTCAATGTTTATGTTAGAGAAACTGTAATTATAAAAATAAGCAGACACACATTAAGTGTTGTTAGGGCTAATGGGGTACTGGTTTTCTGATTCGTTCACGTTGCCAGTATCAGCTTTAGTCCTTCCTTTTGTTGTTGCTGATTCTGTTTTTATTTGTATTAGCTGTAGTCTCATATGACATATTTAGTCAAATTGTACTCTTTTCATTGGGATTTTGTCATTTTCAAAACTTTCTTTATAATGCAGTCAACTGTAAATAACTCAACTAGGTATGTTACTTCAAATGTAAATAGGGTAATATCTTACTGTTTAGGGTTATATGGACATATCACTCTCTTTTTCCCATTATCAGGCTGTAAATAAAACAACAAACAATGGGGAATTATATAAACTACATCATAATCAACAAGAGCTGTCCATAAGACAGCATGCTCGACTATTTGATTCAGAGAGGGGTATAGGGCAGTGAAATATTATTTGTCTCTAAAATACAAGGGAGCACACAATAATTCTTTACAATAACTATTGAGAAACCAACATGCATGCAACATTTTTACCAATATCTTCTAAGTTCAAAAAGCTGCAGAATTTGCTTAAATTCAAAAGTAAAGATATGAAATTTGGTCAGGGACATTTGATTATTACCCTGAATACATGTGCAAGTATCAACCCAATCCTTACAGTAGTTCATGAGATACAAACTTGCAGGCAAAAACTTAACTAAGATTTTTGTAAGTAAAAAAGGCAGCATAATTTGCTTAAATTCAAAACTAGAGATATGAAACTCAGTCAGGGCCCTTAGATTATGACTCTGAACACATGTATCAAGTATCAACCCAATCAATACAGAAGTTAACAAGTTGTCAAAACCTTAACCAAGGTGTGATGCAGACAGCAATGCTGACGCCCAGTGGAGTAATACAGTGTATATAGCTCTCCTTATTCTTTGAATAGTCGAGCTAATAAAATCTCTATAGCTCGAGAAATGGCAAACAACAAATGAAGATGTTTCCAAATGAAAAGGGTAGATTGCATGCATTTGCAAATTATTTCTTTTAGAACACTTAAACAAGAGCTCTCCATAAGACAGCATGCTCGACTATTTGATAATCTTGGATAGGCGTATAAGGCAGTGAAATATTATTTGTTTCTAAAATATGACGGAACATACAATGATTTCTTAAAAATGTTGTTGAGAAACAAACATGAACGCAAAACTTTAACCAAGATTTTCAAGAGACCCCATGGTTTGCTTGAATTCAAAACAAGAGATATGAAACTTGGTCAGGAACCTTATTTCATTTTATATTCTATATGGGTTTTACATCACATCAACATTATTTCAGTTATGTAGTGGTGCCCGACTATTAATGATGAAGGAAGACCCCATACTCAACTGCCCATAAGGGTTGGTCAAGGCGGGTAGAACCATCAGCATTCCGTAAGTCAGTCGGGAGACTGCCTCTCATGAAAATCCATATCCCTCTCAGGATTTGAACCCACACAGAGAGGGGCCATGTGATTTCAAGTTCTGTACTCTACCACTAGGCCCCGGAAGCCCCGGTCAGAAACCTTAACTAGTGACACTGAACACAAGTGTGAATTATCAACCCATTCCATCCAGCAGTTAATGAGATACAAACTTGCATGTTAAAACTTAACCAAGATTTTTCTAAGTACAAAAGGCCGCATAATTTGCTTAAATTTGATACAAGAGATTTGAACCTTGGTCAGGGACCTTAAATTATTACCCAAACCACATGTGTGAAGTATCAAACCATTCCATACAGTAGTACATGAGATACAATCTTGCATGTAGAAATTTAACCAAGATTTTCCAGGTTCACAAAGCCACACAATTACATGTACCTTAAATTCAAAACTAGAGATATGAAACTTGGTTAGGGACCTAAGATTATGACCCTAAACACATGTGTGAAATATGAACCAATTCTATATAGTAGTTCATGAGATACAAACTTGCACACAAAAACTTAACCAAGATTTTTCTAAGTACAAAAGGCCACATAATTTGCTTAAATTCAAAACAAGAGGTTTGAAACTTGGTCTGGGACCTTAAATTATTATTCTTAACACATGTGTGAAGTATCAACCCATATCATACTGTAGTTCATGAGATACAAACATGCATGTAAAAACTTAAGCAAGGTGTGACGCCGACAGCAACACTGACACCTGGGTGAGTAGTATAGCTCTCCTTATTCTTCGAATAGTCAAGCTTAAAACAGAAAATGCTGTAATTCCATTCTAGCAAACCTTAAAATCAAAGTGGTAAGCATAAAGAATGTGAAAGCAGAAGTCTAAAGGCAAAGAAAAGCAGCACCTTAGTGTTATCAGGGCTTTTTCTTGTTATCTAATAGGTCCTTATTAAAGGCACCTTCCCATTTGGAACTTTCTGTAAAATCATGCAGTTTTCCCAAAAATTCAAAGTCACATAAATAAGCCTTAAGGTTTCCAAATTCAACAATTTCATTGATACAATTTTCCTTTTTACCACTTAGGCCTCTTCCCCCCAAAAAATAGGAAAAAAACACCCTGGACTGGACTGGTAATGGTAGAATAGGGATCAGTTATGAGTAGTTAATCCTTTACAAAACACAAAATTTTCCACTCTCCCAAAATAATGAGTTTACAGACGACAATTTAAAATCTGATGAAATTGAAAAGTAATCCTGATAGGGCAGAAAACATTGTGGGAATAGGAGAAATTGATTGCTAAGAGAAATATTTCCTCTTCCCACAATGTTTTCAAAAGTCGTCTGCAACCAACTGGTCAAATGTTGTTATAATTTGGTAATTGGTAAATCCAGTTCTTGGTCATAAACGATCCCCTTAGTAGTGGTAACTCTGGATGATGTTGTGGAAAGCGCTTTAATGCCTGATGTAGGATCCTCCCAACTCATGGTTGAAGTGGTGTAATGCAATCATCCTGCTATTTTAAATATCTCATTTTAAAGTCCTTTACATACTCCCTTATCGAGACCACAGGTGTGAAAAATACCTCACATGAGAAAGTTGGTTAACTGTTTCCTTGTTGTGACTGGACTTATATAGTATTTGTTTTAACCCTTTTTCAAACAAAAATAACATTTAACCACTTTGTTGCAGACATCTCTGGAAAACAATGTGGGAAAAGGAGAAATTGCTCGTTAAGAGCAGTTTTTCCTTTTCCCACAATGCTTTCTGCCCTATCAGATTATTTTCCAATTTCATCCCATATTGAAATGTCGCCTGCAAACTCTTTCAATTTGGGGCAGTCGAAAATTTGGTGTTTGGTAAAAGGTTCATGACAGTTACCTCATAGAGAAGAATGTGTTCAGCACAGTAATTGGATGTTTTGGCAGGATGAAACCTACAGTATCGCCGCTTTCTTTCCACAAAGAAGTGACATCTTCCTTCCAGGGGACTTGGTCTCTCAATGGCTTTTGGTTGAGAAGTCATCCTGAAAAACTGAAGATATTAATAAAACTAAATTAGGCCCAACAAAAATTCATGCAAACTTCATTACCAGCACAATTCAATCTAATGTGATAGATATCAACAACAGGCTTTTATGACATTGAAAATTCCAAGGTTCAAATATTCTATTCATTTTATGAAAAACCTCGGGTTTTTTTGACAAATCATGGCAACAGACCTGTGCTAGAAATGGTGACAGTTGTTTTGTCTAACCGTTGTTTTGTTTAACTGATATTGACGCTTAAAAGGGGTCATTGTTTTGTCTACATTTGTAATTTAGTGCTACTTTTTCAATTTCAAATCAATGATATGATAATTGCAAACATGCATCTAATTAGCAATTAACCTCTGATTAACCGTGATTGGTATATTTTGCGTATTTCAAATTGAATAAGAAATCAAATGCAATACATTACGAAATAACAATATCATCAATTGATGATAAAGTTAATTCACATTAATGATATGTGAATTAAAGTGCAAGAATCAGTGTCATTTGAAAGGCCTTCATGATGAATATGAACGAAAAAGTTATCAACTCCTACGAACTGTATCATGTATGATATATACTAGATACATCCGAATAATATGTAACTTAGAATTCTCACGTGAGCATTCACGGACGTTAAACTCTAGTTCAAGGACACTGTTGTGTTTGGAAATATCCCATTGTTATCATTGAAAGTTTACCAAAGAGTATTTAACTATAATTGTAGATATACAAGGGTATTTACTGAAAAGCTGTCAAATGAGAACTTTTCGTTTTGTTGATGTCGTTGAGTTGTTGTTGTTGTGTTTGTTGTTGTAGTTTGCCTGTACAAAGTTGATTCGTCCTTTGGTTCAGACGTAGAAATTTCATTCTACACATTTACAGCTGGAATCACATCCGAGTTACATTTGACCAGGATTTAACGATAATGTACGGGCATTTCATGACATTCTAATTTATACAAATCATTTCTCTTTTGAATAATGGTTTCAATGGAGATCTATTTATACATGCTGTTATGCAATCTGAACACATCCACAGGGGATCGAAGTTAAGGTAGTCTTACGGCTATGTATCCATTTATACATAGCCGTAAGACTACTATATAGGCCAGTCAATCTAGCCAAAAATAGGCCCCAACCTTGACAAAATTGCAAAAGAATTTCTGTATGTTACGTGCGAAACTAGACACAGATAATAGCAAAAAGTTGCATGTTGAAGTAGGTGGGGAAAATTATATAAAAGCAATTTCAACCTGCCCTTCTTTGGGCAAAATCAAATGGCCAGTATAGTACACCATAGAAGTATTTTATGACGAAAAATCGAGAAACGTCATCACTGTGACGTCATTTTGGCTAACACATAATGATCACCACGAGGTACCTTACACGATCAAATATTGCAGATTTTCGTTCTTTTTTTTATTGAATAGATGCGTGTTGCAAAAAAAATGTAAAAACATATGAACATTGTAACAAAACATATAAGGAAATAAGTGATAAAATCAATAATTTGATGAAATGGTGCATGTATTGCCCAATCTCATGAAAGTACGGAAGGACATTTCTGTCATAATTTTACTGATTCTTCAAAAACTTTCGTGGATACCATCTCATTGATTTTAAATCCTTATTAGACCTTGTATTCAACTTACAATAACTATTTCAACCCATCTTTGAAATGTCTTTGCTATGTGATCTCTAGTATGTAAATTATTTGCATAAATTTATAGAATTAGCAGAAGTAACTTTAATATTATTTTTCCAATTTGACAGAAAGCATGATACTTAAAAAATGTGAAAATAATCTATAGACAGTGGTTCGTTTTAGATAATTTCAAGCCAGGATCTTCCCTCTGCCCGTTAAGCAGAGGAGTGTGGACACTTAAAATAAAGTTCTTATTGCACCATAATTTTAGAGCCCTATCATACCATATAAGTTATGAACTTTGATTAAGCTGAGGACTACTTAAAGTTATGTTAATGCTATATCAGTGCGTCAGCGGTTCTCTGTGATCTAATAGTACCCCGGTTATCCTGATAAGGTCAAGAAAAAAGCAGGAGACATTGAGACGGACTCTCTTCTTCACTAACATAAATCATGTCAATGCGCATGGTCACAAACGATGGGGTGAATAACTCAGAGGAACACAGTCTTGATAACTATAAGAATATTAGAATCAGCATTTTCAAGTGTGTCAATATTCATTTAGCATTCGGCATTAATCTACGGGAAACTTTTATGATTGGATATCAAAATCGATTATATCATTCTTCACTAAGATTTGTTTGTTTTTTTACAAGTGGAATTCTTTTATTCAGCTGCGCTTGGAAAACTGGAAAAGAATACTTAATGAAAAGCGGAAGTGGGACAAAAAATAAATGATGTTAATCTGATTAAAGTTACTAATCATAAGACAAAGCAAATGTTTAGTCTCTATTCTAAGTGAAATTAAACGCATATTTATGATCGTAGGTGTTCAGAGCTTGCTTAATTTCAGCAATCATAAAAAGTTACCCGTTAGTTGAATATTAACAGGCTTGGAAGAAGCGTCATGAAACTTGACTATACATTGTTAATTATATCTTAAGATATCCACTTCCGATTAAGCATTAATTTATTGGACAGTCAACTTATAGCACTCCTTATCCACAAGAAATAAAACCATGACAGCAGTATTCCAAACTAATTATTCTTGACGTTTTGTCACAGAACTCATTGCAAAAAAAGCTGCCCCCCTGTACGAATGTTATGTATTTCCACCGTTTAACAATTTTGTGTATAGAAACGAGTGCTTTGATATTTAGCTCTGTCATCATATTCACAATTTTTAAATGAAAACCAAGTCCCATAAAAAGTTGATGTTCTGTACTCGGGATATCTGCTAAACATGGGACTTGAAAAACTATTGTCACGATCCATACAGTTATATTAAAGACAATGCTGTTAAGAGTGAATTCGCCAGTTGTATAAATAATTGAAAAACATCAAAGTCATCGATTTTTGATATCATTTTTCTTTTGCTTTACTGTGATTTGTATGTTATTTGGTAAAAGGAACCCTTCCCTCAATTGTGAAAGTAAAGTTGAAGAACGAAAAAAGCCGTTGTAATGAAAAGCTGAAATGGGGCTTAACAAAAGTAAATGTAAATCTGATTGTAGTTAAAATATATAAAACAAAATAAATCTTGAGGTTTATTTCATAAGTGATTATTAGTGCATAATGGTCATAAAGGTGTTCAGAAACTTGTTACATTTCAGCAATTTTAAGAAGTTTCCCTTGGATCAATGCCGAATTTTGATTGAATATTGACATATTTATTTTCGATGGAAAATGCTGACTCTTATAGTTATCAGGATTGTGCTCATATTAGTTAAATCATTATTCATATCCCCCAAAGTTTGTGATCATGTTACAGAGAACCCTTTTATAAATCTGGCTCTTTTCCGGGAATTTATCAGGAAATCTGGGAGCCAATTAGTTCATATAGAACCATTGACGTTCAGCTACATCTTTACCATAGCTTCAAATAGTTCACACCTTAGGTCAAAGCTTGTGGCTTGGATGATATTTGGGTGTACAGTTAATGTGCTAGACATTTATTTTAAGAACCACAGCTCGTCTTCTTAACAGACCTAAGAAAGAGCCTGACATGGAAAGATTTAAAATGAACCACTTTCAAAAGATTTTCCTTTAAAAGTATTATGCTGTCTGTCAAATGAGAAAACTTTATCAAAGTTATTTCTAAAGATTCTGTAAATATATGCAAATGAATAAAAGAAAAGAAATCACATAGCGAATATAAGCAGATGGGTTGATAAGTCATATAGTTACTGTAAGCCGAATACGAGGCCTGATCAGGCTTTGAAATCAACAACATTATATTATTCTTAGAAGAAAGTTGAAACGGTGTTCAACGTCACACAAAAACAAAAATAAAAAAAAATAATCCATGAAAAGCATTGAATATCCAGTGAATTTATGACAGAAACGTCCTTCCGTAGTTTCATGAAATCGACCAAAGCAACGCATTATTTCATTAAACTTTTAATTTCGTCACTCACTTGTTTATAAGTCCTGTTCCAAAGTCCATATTTTTAGCATTGCCACGCAAAATAATCTTCTAGTTGATAAAAAAACTACGCAATATTTGATCCTAAATGGTTCCACGTGCTAGCCATTTTGTTAGCCAAAATGACGTCATAGTGCTGACGTTTCTGAATTTTACGTCATGAAATACTCCTACGTTATACAATATTGGCCAACTAATTTTGCTTCAAATGCGGGGTTTAAAAATCGTTTTAATATAACTTTCCCCACCTACTTCAACGTGCAACTTTTTGCATAGAGGTATTATGTATGTGTAGGTTCGCACATAACATTTAGAAATTCTTTTGCAATTTTGTCTAGGTTTAATCATATATTGAATGGCCTATACCTTAACTTCGAACCCCTGTGGACACATCGGGTTTATCCAATGCAAACACCTTCTGGATGACGCCATATTGTTTTCCGCGAGAATGACGTCACTTTACTTTCGTTTTTAAAAATAGATATTAAATGTGAAATCTAAAAAGTCGTAAAATTTGATTGAGGCAACAACTATACATGTCACAACAACAATTTCGCCATTTCGTATGAGTTACTGATTAAAAAAAATGATTTGAAAGGATGTCCAACACTTCCATACACATTGAACTACTTAACGTGCACGCTTAGAAAATGTGTTAGACACCGGAGGCCGATTTACCCGAAAAATTGTAACCCTACACTAATATCCGAGGTGTATTTCACCACTAACGCTAAATACAATTAGTGTTTAACCTACATTTTCATCCAATGAGAATGCGTCAATTTGAATTTTTTTGTTGGTTTATTTTCCATAAACTACTATTCGAGTGTTCTATCTGGGCTCTATGAGACTATTACTCTGGTATCACGCATGCGCATAAATGTGTAGTTTTAGGCTCCACCTCCAAATCAATGACACGTGTAAGCCTAGCCTACGGTAGCGATTGAAAGATCGCTGTGACGTCGCGGGGGAGAAATAAACACAGAAATAAATAAAAAGGAATTACAATTAACTGGGTATCCTAACATCGTTGAGAAAAAAAGAAACTGAACTATATTAACCTTTTACCCCATTATGAATAATGTGACGGGTACAAATTGAAAGCATCAACAGACAACACATATATACATTATGAAAAAACACAGTTTCTTTTTGAAATTGAAAAGAAAATATTGTGACAAAAGGAGAAATTGCTCGTTACAAGCAATTTCTTCTTTTGTCACAAGGGCTTCTCAAGTTTTCTGCTGTAGGTGAGGAATAAATTATGGAGTAACGGGTTAAACTCAAAACTACATTGCAATCTACATCACTGGGTAGTGCAGTTTTCTTTTTCCAAATATGGTATGGCAGATTCTTGGCATGCAATTGACAGCCGCGGAAGGCGTGGTTTATCTCGAATTTCAAAATACTGAGCAGCAGTTTTATGCCATTCGCAGATCATACCCGTAGAGGCGTGGTTTGTCAGCGTCAAATAGAGCGCTCTATGGAAATGTAGGTTAAACACTAAATTGTTTAGAGGCTATATAGTGAAATTTAAACGACATAGAAACCCCGTCAGTCGCTATCGCTCCTTCCTTGGGGTTTCTATATCGTTTAAATTTCACTATCTAGCCTCTAACCTATATATAAAACACAAATGCGCTCGGATGATCCAAGCTTTAACTGCGTGACAGTTAGGAGGCGCCCTGCGTTGAAAACGCGTCAGGAGGGGTCCAATCGGCGACGAGAAAAAATATGGGCACCAATCAGAAAGAAGGTGGGTTTGACGAAAATATTCATTCATTTAGTAAAGATATTGCTATTTGTGACTGACGTAAAATATATACAATAAAGGGAAATATGTATCTGTTTAAATCTATTGCAAAAATCTAGAAATTACTCAAACCATCAAACACTTTTTTTTATGGAAACTTTTGCCAACAAAAACGCCTTTAGCTTATCATTTCTTAGTAGACGAATCAATGGGCAAATTGCTCTCAATGTGATATTTTCTTGAATTATAGAAATCGGCAATATAGGTCTAATCTAAAATATAGTTCTAGAAACTATTTCAAAGTATATTATTTGCAGGTTGGGCGAGCGCGAATGGAAACAAACCGGAGACATAATGACATCTATGTCTCTCAAACAAATTATTCAAAAAGCTATCGATTTAATCGGGTGTAGGACAACTCCCCACTAGGACGATTCCCCACTAGGACAATTACCCACAGGACAATTCCCCACTAGGACGATTACCCACTAGGACAATTGCCCACTGGGACAATTACTCACTATATGATATAAAACATATATTCAAATAAATTATGTTTTTTTATTTATAACGTAGATTTTGCGTTATTTACGTTATCTGTAATAATTAACAATGAAAATAAGAGTGGAAAATTATCAAAATAGAGATTTGAAGCATTGTTCCTTTTTTGTCTGCAAAAATATATAATGATAAAAGAATTGTACAGAATGCATGTAACAATTTATTATCAGTAGTATTGCAAAGGTCAAGTTAATATCAATGACCAATTAATTTGACTGTTGATTAAAATGTTTAGCCTAATATGAAATACTTTACTTTGCAAATATTGACGATTCTATTTAAAAGACTCTTTGTATTTTCTTATGATATTGATTTTTAAATGCTTACATATTTCAAGTAGATGGACTGTGGGGTCTAATGGGATAAAATATAAGGAAGCATAGGGATGATAAAACAATTTTAAAAGAATAAGAAATGAAGAATTAAGATGTGAAAATCCAACACAGACTGAAAAACATGTACATTATTGATATATCAAATATCAATTTAAGCCCTTGTTAGCAAGGTGTAGCTAAAGGATGTTTAAAGGTGTGGAGCAAAGCAATCGTTTTTTCAATCCAAATCTAAAATTATAAAGCTTACCAAAATATAAATTTATCAATAGATCTGTTTTCAATTGCCTAAATCAATAAATGGGTTGATACTTATTGATAGGGTAATTGCATTGCAATTCATTCTTTTCTATATTTACATTATGCACAAATAATATGCTTAGATCCATGATCACTGATTGTTGATTAGTTTTAATTTATTGCCTCAATAGTAAAGATTCATGAACATATCAAAAGATATATTTCATTGCTATTATTTATTAAAAGTGGGGAATTGTCCTCATTCTCATTAAAAAAAGATTTGTGAATGGACCAATCTTTTGACCTTTTTTCAACCATGTGTTATTTGTTTGGCTATTGTAATATAAATATATTTCATGTGTAAATTGAAGATAATGGTTTGAAAATATATTTTAATACTTCTTTAATTCAGATTCTTGAAAAAAAATTGTTTTATGACCATTTCATTTTACCAGTGGGGAATTGTCCTATTTGACACAAATGTGGGGTATTGTCCGGTGGGTAATTGTCCAGTGGGTAATTGTCCTGTGGGTTAATGTCCTAGTGGGTTATTGTCCTAGTGGGGAATTGTCTGTACCCCGATATAATCAGCTTCGGGCATGTTATAAAGGGAAGTACATCGTTCGGGTTGTTGGTCTAAATATCAAACGCCTAGTTTTATGACCCCATACGGGGGCGACGCGCGTCACACGCAGACACTAATCCAGACACCGTCGTACATCACACAACACGTGCATTACCCTTTATCTTGTAAATAGCATCATAGTTTTGTCCTCAAAGAATACGCATTTAACATAGATTTTATTTCTAAAGTACATTGATGTCAATCAAATTTACAATTTTAAGATTTAGGAGCAAGTTTCTCCTGAATAGTTCTTATGTATGCAGCAAAATGGTAGGCGTCAAAACCAAATCCTTTTTGCCAATAGAATATCTGATTACTTTCTCGATATAGTAAATAGTTTGTATTTTACCTAATCGATTAGTTTGTGTGTTTAATTGCAGTTTGAATTTTAGAATGGTAACGACATTGTCTGGGGAACTGAAGGGTAACTAAATGTTGAAAGCTTACAAAACTGATGATGTTGATCGGTCGTAATTGCAGCTTGATACCTTACCTTTGGATTCAATCATTACTGAAAATTGAAATGGTACGGGAAAAAGGTATTGCCCAATGCTTTCATGCATGGAATGAGTTTGACAAACCGCTTTTGATTATGACTAGATTGGTGAATCCCGGATATTTGCCCCCCCCCCGGACATTTGCCCCCCGGACATTTGCCCTCCTTTTGGTATAGGGCGGACATTTGCCCCCTCGCCGTAATGTAGAAGGCGGACATTTGCCCCCTCATATTATTTTTTCAATTTGCTTGATCTGATCGTTCTGCGTTGTATTTAAATAGAAATTAAAATGGAAATAATGTTTTCATCAGTTTAACTCTATTGGCTCTTCCCTCCTAATCCCATATAGGTGTTAAAATCGAGACGACTAATAAAAAACACACCGATGGAACTTGGCCAATCATGCTCATCCAACCATGAAACTTAATGAATTAAAGTTTTATTTAATTTACATATTGATTACATCTTTAATCTTATTACCGATTTGTCACTCAAGGATGAACATAATTGACCAAGTGTCATCGGCGTAATAGAGCATGTTAGTCTGATCAAATTATCATTTTCATTTAAATTCCTGTTTAATCATAACGGAATACGATCAGATCAATCAAGTTGAAAAAATAATATGAGGGGGCAAATGTCCGCCTTCTACATTACGACGAGGGGGCAAATGTCCGCCCTATACCAAAAAGGGGGCAAATGTCCGGGGGGCAAATGTCCGTATACCAGATTGGTTAATGAACTATTTGTGTAATGGTGCATCAATATCCACGGTTTTTTAGCGCATGTATAACAATATGTGACTATTTTTTTATCAACACAAATATTCACAACGAATTGTTTTCGAAATAAGTGTGGCTAAGCGAATCGCTTCAAAACAAAAAATGTTGATATCGTTTTAATCGATTTAATCAAGGAGGCGTTGATGTTGTTCCATTTTAGCATGTGATAATAGAGTTGATAAAAAGTCCGAATGAATGCTAAGTTTAAATATTGAGGGTACTGATGACCCTATTTTATGTAAGAGATGTTTTATCAAAATTGAATCTAAAGTGTCTTTTCCTTCGAAAATGGATTTCACCAAATGACTCTGCTTTGGTTTAAAAACGAATTCATATTTCCCGTCGATTAAATGTTAACAATCGTTCATGTTTTTGTTTTTTCTGTAAATCACCGGAAATAGAAGCAATAAGCAATCTTATTGGTCAATCCAACCTTCTTTCTGATTGGTGCCCAATTTTTTTCTCGTCCACTCACACACAGCGGGGGAATGCTGGCGCGTTTTTTTTCGCAGGGCTTCTCCAAGCTGTCACGCAGTTACAGCTTGGATCATCCGAGTTAATCCAGACGTAGAATGGAATATCTACGTCTGGATCTTTCGGACTAATGCGCTTAGGACAAAAAAAACAAACGGTCTTGTTCACTGCCGTAAACGGCGAAAATAATGGTTCCGAAGGCTGCGATTATAGCATTTGTCGAAAACCTCAATCGGAACTGCTCGGGTATTTCCGTCAGCTGTGTGTTTTCATTTGATAAACCCGATGTGTTCAGATTGCGAAAACCTTTCCCGTGAAATCAAAGTACCTAGAATTAATTTTTCGAATATTGCAATCTTCTTTCTTTTTTTTAATGTTGTCGGGACATTTTAGCCAGTATTCGATGAGATCGGCATCTGCTCTTGGTATATATTGTAGGTACATACTCTACGTATGATTCTAGCCCAAAATACTGATCATCAGACCCTCTGTACATGAGCAATGGCTAGTTTGCGGACTCAATACCATTAGAAAGCGCTTCAAATCTACAATGTATATGAATTTAAGACGTGCTAATTCTCTCCGTTAATCTGATACCGAAAATCAAATGGAAATATGCCGTAATTCAATCTCAGGAGACATTACAAACCGCATTGGATGAGATTAGTGTCTGATTTAGATGTATGTTGTAGGTTCATGTCCTGGGTGTAATGGGTGTAATGCTAGGCAGAAAGCCGGTCGTTGGACCCTCGGTCCGCTAGCAATGGCTTGTTTCCGGGATCGAACACGGGTGAAATAGACCTTGATATTTAATGTATTTTGTGCTATTTATTAATGAAGATACATATAACGACAGAAGAAAATACCAACAGTTTTTCAATCATAAGAGAACTGACCTATGGAAATACAACAGGATCCCCATAATTCATCAGATACTAGATCAAACTATCCATTTATCAAACAACATTATTGGTTTTATCGTGCCTAGGTATACAACCAAATTCTATATGAGACAAAGCTTCTTAGAGTTAATGGAGGCAATGCCTTGGATATGCATTATATGGTCTTCACACATTCATCTCGCACCAAAGATCCTGATTCTAACTGAATTTCATATTCGGATATGTGGGCATCAATCAATCAATATTTTTGTCTGTAGTCTTACACATTGATTAGAAAATAACTGCGTCGAATGTCAGTATGTGTTCATAAGCTGTCACCTTTGTTTGAATTAAACAAGCCAAATCTAATGAATCAATGCCACGCTTCGAGCTTATCAAGATCCCAAATATCTGAATTACGAACAATCCATGACCAGTGCAATTTATTGCTCGAGCGGTCGATTAAAATCATGTACGATCAATATCTTCAACCTGTCAGATAAGTACTTACATGCTTGTTCATAAGTGAAGGAAACCCGATATCTAAATTATCTTGTTTTGAGGGTTTTTTTTAAAATCAACATGCATGGTTTTTATGTTTATCCTTAGAGAAACTTTGAATATTGAATATGTCACAACGTATCAAATGCATGACAACTAGTTTATAATTCAATTATTTATTTATTAAAAATACCGGCTACTTAGTCCAAAAATCGACACCTGAATATATTCATTATCCGAGCAGAACAGAAGTTTATTTCCGACTTGTTATAAGAGCACTGTCATAAATATAGAGCATGCAAAATGAGCTAATCACTTGGTAACACAACACGGAGATGAATTTTTGAATAACAGTCAAGTGTATTTCTCACTTACAAAAGTTGCTTTTATGAATTAAGTCCAAACAGTGTGTGGTTAGTCGTTGCTTGCATAAGTTTAATAGATTTAACAAAAATGATCCGTTGAAGTACTTTGTATTCTAATACTTCTTTCTTTGGGGCAATCGCAGGGAGTGAAATTCATCTTTGTTATTAGTAACGGGTAAAGGCGCCCGTACCAGTCATGGTGGAAACATTTGTGAAACACAGTTCATAAGCATTTCTCTACCATGTTCATTTTTCTTGTTTTAGTCTTTTATGTGATTAAGTATGAACCGTTAATTGATAAGAAGGGCGTATTTGAAAAATTAGAATTTGTCTCGGAAACTTTTGTGCTCTTAATGATTGCAATCAATAACCGTGAATCACGAGCAAACAATCAAACGATTAGAATAAACCTGCTTCCGATAATCACACGTATTAAAGAAATAATGTTCCACTAGTTTGCATGATCAACAGCCGATAGCATCAAGGGAATTCTTCAGTCAATCAGTAATTAGCAGGTAACCATTGAACAAGTGTGGACGACCTATGACATACCATACATAACATGACATAACTTTATTCAGCATTAAACATAAAAAAACATGTTTATAGCTTACAAAATATAATCATAGAGCATGTGTGAAGACGTATGTACAATTCATAATGTCTAATCGTTTTCAGAGAAGTGTTGGTGAGGTAATGATCGAAAAGTCAGAGAGTAATATTTAAGTTAAAAACCAAATACTTATATGTAATCACCTGTATCGTCCCCCAATTATTTATATAGAAGTAAACTAGTTTTTTAAACAAAGAACATTACATGTCGTTGAGCAAAAACATACATTATAACATCAAATTGTAACAAACAATTTGATGTTATTATTAGATTCCAATTGAATCCAATTTCATTAATTCTTTATTTTCTCCGTATTAGAAGACAAAGTATGTAAGACACATAATAAGAAAATAACAATAAATAGTTTTCGAAAGAAATGCTTTCAGATTTTCAACTCGTGCATCGACATACCAACTTACCCTCAAACATGCGTACATTTTTACTAAATATGGAGATTGGCTAGCTAAAGTACCCACACTTAGCACATACCCATAGGCAAAGCTACACACAAACATACATGCACGCACACATACACTCGCAGACACAGACACATGTAGGTATTCATCCGTATGCATCCGTATGCATATTTCAAAACCCCATATGAAATGCTTGACCAAAACGAAATGAAAAGTGTAAACTAGTCTTGCACTGCCAGTAGTAGCGAAAATTAGAAATGGGGAGTTTCGACAAACTTTGAATGACAAAATTATAAATGGCGATATACATAGAATTTTAGATGTTCGGGAACACTTGTTTGATTGAGTGAAAATGGCGGTTTTTTTTCAGAATTGTAAATGTATATCCCATTTGATTCGAGATTTTATTTTCAACGATCAAGTTGGTCAGGTAAATCAACTATACAAAAGATTTTTTGTAGCTGGCTGATTTCCTTTTACCGCATTTTGCATCGTCCACAATTTGACAAATTCAAACGAATCCCGGAATAAACCCCCGCCGGAATAAACCCCCACCCTAAAAAAATCCGTGTATGCAAAACAAGCGTGGGGGTTTCTTCCGTGTATGCAATAAGGGAGTGGGGGTTTATTCCTCTATGCCGTTTTTCGGGGTGGGGGTTTATTCCGGCGGGGGTTTATTCCGTACACCATTCAAACACACTGCTCGCGTGTGATGTGATTTATAACTCCAACATCATATCATAACACACATTTAAGTAGTTAGAGGAAACATTTCTGATTAATGATAACATCAAATGTTGTATATTTTATTTCATCTCAAAGTAAATAACGTCGACACCGTCATAAATTAAGTCTTTGCCTCAAGTTTAAATCAAATTCCAAGGTCAACACATATTGTTCAATGGTGACAGGTTGGTCAATACTTAATTTAATGGTTGTTTTCTTAGGATCGTGTATTGTCCAAATAATATTCAAGGGGGTCGTTCTTTCATTCATGTATTATTTGTTATCGATTGGCAGATTGTGGGATGGAAGAATTATCAGTATGTTATACCTCACATTTTGCATGTTACCTAAGGGAGATACCTTATTTGTATGATAGTTAGACAGTCTTTCAGCTCAATGAACTCACAAATTATAAACCCATTTGACTCCCTTCCCTGTTTAAGACACCATCCATTAAAACTTGAAATCTTGGTCTCATACACATATATCTATAACATGTTTATCAACATGCATATATATTGAAACATGGATCCTCATATGTGAATCGTTCCAAATCTGCATTTATGATTTCCTATTGTTGTTTTATCATACAATTATTTGATTATGTTGTCAATACGCATCGATAAGGGTGTTACTAATGAATCTACAAACGTCAAAAGTCGTGACTTTATGCTGACATCGCTGTGAAAACTTAAATAAATCCGACACTTATCAAAAAACAAAATCTGTTAACTGACAATAAGTGATGACGTGAACAATTTATTGCACTGGCGACCGATTACAATTGTACACGATCAATATCACCGGATTGCATGTTTCAATATTGCTTTTGAGAAACGGTCTAAACGGAGTCATTTATGTTACATCAAATATCATTTCAAATTGAGGTGTTAAGATTTACAAACACATTATTTATCTAAGGTGCAAATAAGCCAAGTCTGTTTGTATGGCAACCTTTCTTTTTGGTGTATATATTCTGCTTGATTTAAGCATTTTAGCTATGCGTTATCATTGCTTTGTCCAAAGATTTTTTATCATTATTATAGAAACAGCAAAAGTATGATAGTTTAAATCAATTCTCAAATATTAATGGTATAATGACTGCAATCAATTAACGTCTATCACGAGGAAACAATTAAGTATTTAAGAATAAATCTTCTTCCGTAGATTGAAAGCGTGAAACCATTTAGAACACGGCTAATTTGCATAATAAGGCCCCAATTAAAATGTGAAAGAAACCATTGGCCAATCAGAGGCTACTATCTAATGTACCATGAGACCTTTATAAACTCGCATGCATCAGTTGAAAGTCATATCGTTTTGATCGATCTTTAAATCAGGTGTAATAATAGCATAGAAGTGATAATTACAACACTAATACGATTGTTAAATTAGATAACGATTGTTATCTTTAGCAGTATACGTGTGTAACTACGTGAGTTTCTTGATATAAGAAGATATGGAGCTTACTTACTTTACAAAAAGGTACGAGACGATTTATTTTAATGTTCTCCCAAAACACTATATTGCCTCCACCTCTAAGACATATCGATAATAAAGATTGCAAATTCCATATTGCCTATGTTAATGAAGTGTTGTACGAATAAGGTGTAATAGAAAGTACATAGAAAACAAAATAACCACTCTGAAAAAGTGATAAACATTCATAAAAATGTAAAGTTCAAAGCATGCCTATAAAAAAAAGCAGAATTGAGAAATATAACTGTCAGCCTATATACACTTTGTTGAATGGAAATTATGTAACGTGTTATGTTGTGTGTTAATTCATTGTATGTCTCTCGTTTCAGCAGCCTCGTTTGGATGATCTGTCTGGTGGCGGCTGTAGAGTGTTCGATGCCAGGTATGAATACATCTCACACTTTTTTACCTGTTTCTCGCAATGGAGTGGTTAACTTAAATTTTGTAAGTACAGTTGCCATTCAGAGTTACTCGTGTACGTTAACTCATTGTCATAAAGATGCCTTTTTTCAATAAATGTTTTCATGCTATAATGGTGGCTTTGAAGTTAAAAGTAACATGTCACTAAAGGATATGCCATAGATCTTCTTTCATAGAAAGTCGTCATTTTGGTCTTATAACACCACTGCCAATTCAAGAGGTGACACGTCAGTGTAAGCATTGACACCGCGATACGGTAAATATCCGGTAATGTAGACTTTGGCGTATTTGCGACAGTGTGTCAGACTAGATTTTACAGAAATCTACACCATGCAGTTGAGCAATATGGATAAGCAATCACGCTATCTGTATTTTCTTTCACACCGAAACAAGAAGCCACGTATCTAAGCCTATATTTTGATCAAGATAGGGCACTTAACTGCTCATATGAAACAGTGACATAGATAACATAGTTATCTTTGTCTCTGTATGACGTCAGTAATTGAATCAAGAGCAGAACTTTTCTAGTTTCAAATGCCATTAGCCAGTCTGTAGATGATAAAATATTCAACAATCAATCACATAGCAATATTGGATTAACTCTTGGTTGACACACAATGATCCAATAGAGTCAAAACTAAAGATCCATTGAAGATAAGACGGAAGATTGAATTTGATAAAACAAAAACACCTATGTGATAAACTTTGCAAAATCTTCGTCCGCCTCAAACAATGTATTCTTATCGTATAACGTTCCCTGCTGCATATGCTTCTATACTAGTGTCGGTATTATTTTACTAGGGCTCAATAGACCACTTAATAGGTCAGTTCACATTAAGTTAGATTTGTTGATCTACGCCGATATGTGGGACATAACGCCAGAATCGACGTCCTCGGATGTTAAAGGAATGTTTTATTTTCATAAATGGGTGACAATTTTTTAATTCTATTTGAAATTATTTCAGATTGGATAGAACGCTCAGTGCGATCAGTGCAAAAGTCTCGTAAAGTTCGGACCCATAAGAGCGTCGACATTATCGGGAAAGGTAAGTCACGCCATTTGTATTTTCTTTGTTTTTAAGAAAGAAATATTGTATTGCAAAATATGATCTTGAAAATCTTTCAACTGGAAATAAGTAAATGACACATGCGTGTTTAACAAATTCGTGATGACCATTATTACGTGATAAAGAGCTTGTGACAGAATTAGGTTCGAAGTATTTCGATTGCAATTGTTCTTTTGTCAGTCAACGTGACTCGATAGTTTGTCTAGCTTTACACGTGGTCACACACACATGACATACAATGAATAACGATACATTGCTGTTACCACGTTTATACATAGTTTTCAAATTAAAGGAATGAATCATCTCTTTTTCCCAAAGGACAAAATTATGCTCTCTACAATTTCTTTTGAATTTTCTGTAACATTTTGACACGAAAGTTTGCTGCAAGGTAAACCATATATGCCGCCCAATCTCATATCGGTGAGAGTGTTCGGACTCATACCGGAATCACAATATATTCTATTGCACACCAATCATGTATTCATGGAAAAGACTTGTCAACATTGATCCCACTTGCAATAAACAGACAAAGCAAAACGCATACATGATAGGTCAATTGATCGGTAATGATTTTTTTTTCATAAAAAACATGTCTTCTTTATATTTCAACCTATTCAAAACAAAAATGACAACTGAGCTTCAACTTTTGACATGCATGTTGTTTGGTTTTAACAGGCTCAATAATGGAATACTAATATCTTTTTTCAACATATTTCAGTTTCGACCAGAGGGTTTTGGAAAAGCTTTAAGGAAGAGAACAAAGCATCCACCGATTGTTGTTATAACGGAGGACTCTGCATCATGAACACATTCTGTCATTGCCAAAAGTAAGTTCACCAATGTACATGTATCATATTGGAGATATTTTCTCTGACAACCCATAAAGATTGTCGATAAGAAATTTGAACTGACAGCTGAAGGAATCAATCATCATGATTACTTCTACTCGACATGAACAGACAGAGAGAGCTCACCAATTTATGATCATACATTATGTAAACAAGGATACATTGTATGCTTCTATCCAACATTTGTTAACAATTTAATACGAGGGTTTGAGCATTAGGACTCAAATTCTATGACGATACTTTTGCCAGAAAGCAAAACGATGAATCGAATGGGGTTTTGTTTTTAAATGTCGTTAGCAATTTTCCGCAAGTAGCTTTTTACTTATATTTTATTCTATCTATTTTCAGGGGATTCCATGGTCGATATTGTGAGCATAGAACACGTGATCGTTCTTGTGGTACTATTGAGCACGGTACATGGATGGCTAGAGGCTGTTACTTATGTCATTGCTTTGATGGTAATATGAGGTGTAAGACTACGCAGATTCCTGATTGTGGTAAGTTTATATTTACATTAATTTCACATTCCAGGGTACAATAGTAACGAAAAATGAGTCTTCAATTTAAAAGACGAATTCAAGAAACCCTAATCCGAAAACATCGGATGACGATTCAAATCTTTGCAGTGGTGCAAATTACGATGGAACTTTTGTAACCGAAACTCATTGTGTGCGTGTTTGTATCAAAGGGGACAATGGGTTCTGACATAATTTGTCGATGAATTTTGTGGAAGAGGGAAGTCTGTGTTGCAAATGAACCTCCATCCATTAGCCATATTGCCCCTTCTTATAAAAAAGGGTTCTTAAGGGTACTTTAAAATTGAAACATTTTCTTTTTCATCTTTCAGAGAACATCTATTTCGTCCAAGGTAAAGAAGCATCTCCGGACTATCAAGTTGACGTTGACAAGAAATTTGCCGATTATGAACGGTTCTACGATGTATCCGACAACGACGTCACAGTTCCACTGGCTTCCGGTTCTCAACTTCCGGTTTTATCGAGCCCCGTTAGAATAATGATAATGGTGATGATGGTGACGATGAACAACTTCTGCTCCTGAAAATTTTCGAGCGAATGCAATGATAATGGCAATACCGAAGATTCACAGAGTCGGAATGAAGAAGCGACTTTTCGAAGTAGGCCAAGCAGCACTGCGATTGTGTCATGGAGAGGGTAGTAGGAGAATGAGGAGGAGGAGGAGGAGGAGGAGGAGGAGGAGGAGGAGGAGGAGGAGGAGGAGGAGGAGGAGGAGGAGGAGGAGGAGGAGGAGGAGGAAGAGGAGGAGGAGGAGGATGTTATGACGAACCACATATATATAATTGTAATCGAAAATGAAGAGAGTGAAAGTGAAAGAATCGCAACATGCAATCTGTTACAGGCGGGAAAAAGTAAACGTGCATGACCAAGAGGTAGCCATTTAAGCAACTCTTCTAGGAAATAGAACAACAGGAAGGCTCAGCAATAGGGAAATAAGTTTAAAAAAACGATTGGTATTTGTCTTCAACTTGCAATTACCTGCACGTTAACAGTATTGAGTTTTGCAAATAATTGTATGTTTGTTACATCTATCAAGCCAAATGATTTACCTGATCAAAATTGAACAAAACGTTTATTTGTCACAACAATTTTGGACAGATATTGTGATATTGTTGTTTCAAGACTGTATCTTTATTTCTTTTTCGAATAAAACCTAAAGCAAATATTTATTGTTATGCCTTCATTTAAAATAAAACCGTCCCTTCATTCACTTTTATTCAATCAAACACGAAGTATTTATGTGTAACATGCATGTACCATTATAACTGTACCTGTTATTGGTGAATAGTTCTTAAGGAATGGAAAGTCTTGCGAAATCGCAAGTCAAGTCTTTTTAGCACTACTAGTAACTGTCTTGATGTGTTTTATACATCGAGTGTAAACCAATGATCATGTTATATCTATCCATTTTGATGGTGCATCCTTGTATACACTACTAGTTCTCAGGGTCAATGCACATTGGCATGACTAATAAGGGATTCGAACAAGTGGTCTTTGTTTACCGAGGATGGCATTCTATTACTTGACAGTGCACATCATGAAATAAACAAATAATGCTGGCTTAGATAAAAAAAATGACACAAGAAAAAGATATCAACGAAATGTACTCTCTTTGTCACAAAGACCTTGTTGAAATAGTCAATACGGTGATCTTTGGCGATCCGTTCCATGTACAATAACAGAGTTGATATATATGTTTACTCTGTCATAGTCTCCAATGCGACTAGCACAGCTCTATTTCAACCAAGCAATATGTTTTATTGTATTAGGGAATGCATGATCACCATTTACAATAATGTGATCAATATGAGCATATTGTCTCATTCCCACGATACAGCTGCACCCACAGACAACACATGGATAAGAAGTATCGAATACCCTCTTACGAATCTCTCCTGTCAACCAGATTCACACTTATATCTAGCCAGAACAAATCTGACCAAGAAATCGACTGCTTTTTTGGATTGTGTAACAGTCGACAATATTCTCTGGTTCTTATTAAAAATATCCATATGCATATAACACTTTGATACCAACGTTCGAGTAACTAATACGCAACAGGATACCATCTAAAGGATCTTCGAAAGAAATGACTACTCATCATAACCATTTGGTCGACATTGTCTCAAACATCTTGCTTATTGAGTTATTCCTCTCCTTCCTACAATGTAGTGTTCGAATCCTCCAGGAGGACATGTTAGTCGGCCATTATTTATTGTTCTTGTAGACTGACTTCGTTGGACTTAATAAAACATAAGAAATGGTTAACTTTTCGACGAATGAAATATCATGGTCCTGACATTTAAATTTACCAGATTCACGTATTATTGCTCATAATTTTCTTTCAAAATTAACAGAGACACAGATCTATGGCTCTAACGACAATAACAAATCCTCATTCTTCAAGACATAGACAAACTTAATTGACATCAAAAACAAAAAATACCTGAAATGAAAATGTGAATAAGCATAATGTACAATGTTTTATAGTTAGCTATCTAATCAGTAATTATGGAATTCATACATATCTTTATAATTTCAAATGCATGATTAGTAACTTTTTCATTCGAAAATACAAACAAACTAAAGTCTGCGGATCTGACCAGATATTTCTTGCGAAGTTCAGTTCATTGTTTATTAACGATCGTGACCAAGTGTCTCTGGACCGAAACCCATTCCAGAAGTGTCGGCTGAAAGCATATATAAAGCAAACCATCATTTATCCATAGGAATTGACTTTAATCGTCGATTTGTGCAATGAATTATCCTCCTTTTATTTCTTTAACGACATAATGTTGAATTGTGACAGAGTTTTTCAGCACACCATTCACCTATTTTCGCTGAAATCAACCTAAGTGACGAACGTTTGAAACGATCACAACACATGTTGCACTTTTTTGTTGATACCTCGTATATGTACCATATCTTAGAATGAACACGCTTATAATGTTCTTCGTTTGATGGTCTCAAATAAAGTAAATTGGTTTATTTTTGTTGGAGTTGAAAAGAAACCAACCAAAAGCAATGATAATGTGCTCTTAAAACCAATTGTTTTGTCAGAAGACGAAGCATTATCCATTCCTTTGTTCTACCCACGGTCTTGGCATAGCAGTGGTTGGTCTTATAAAAGGTAAAAGCTAAAGGTTATGTTTATTAAAGTCATCCATATTGAAATGGTTAGCCGATTTGGCTTATGAGACTCTTCACTGATTATACCAAGTACCCCCCAACTTCTATCACTATGCCAGGCACCAAGCGGATATAAATCGGTAACTATCAATATTTAACTAGCTCGCGGCTCACGAACCGGCCATTTTGGAACCTATATGTAACATGTTTGATGCCATAACCGGGCAATACAAGGGTTAGACTTGGAATTTCTGTGTTACACACATTGCTAGTGTCGCGTGATGAGAGTGTTGGCCCATTTTGAACCCGCTCGTAACCGTTTGGATAATTTCGCCGAATGGATATATTAGATAATATTATCTACCCGAAAAGATCTTTGTTTTACCAAACGCTAATGAACGAGGTTGAGGTATGAATCGATGCTCTAGGTTTATTTTTCAACAAAAAGGTTTGTGTTTGTAATTTTATTTTGGTAAATAGAACCGAAATTAAGTTCCTATTATACAACCAAAGGCAAAAGGTATGATTCATTGGAAATCGTAGCAAATAGTTGTTCTGGCACTGGCTAAACAGCGTTTATTGTTCAAAGTGTTATTGAAGAAGAAAAGTACGTTCGTTAATGTGAAGATACACAAAACGACAAAAGAAAAGACCAACAGTTTTTCAATCATAAGAGAACTGATCTATGGAAATACAACAGAGGCCCCATAATTCATCAGATACTCGATCAAACTATCCATTTATCAAACAACCTTATTGGTTTTATCGTGCCTGGGTATACAACCTAATTCTTAATGGAGGCAATGCCTTGGATATGCATTATATGGTCTTTACACATTCATCTCGCACCAAAGATCCTAATTCTAACTGAATTTCATATTCGGATATGTGAGCATTAATCAATCAATATTTTTGTCTGTAGTCTTACACATTGCTAAGAAAATAACTTTTGACTGCGTCGAATGTCAGTATGTGTTTATTAGCTGTCACCTTTGTTTGAATTAAACTAGCCAAATCTAATGAATCAATGCCACGCTTCGAGCTTATCAAGATCCCAAATCTCTGAATTATGAACAATCCATGACCAGTGCAATTTATTGCTCGAGCGGTCGATTAAAATCATTAACGATCAATATCTTCAACCTGTCAGATACGTATTTGCATGCTTGTACATAAGTGAAGGGAACCCCAACTATAAATTATCTTGTTTTGTGAGTTTTCTTTTTAATCGACATGCATGCTTTTTGTGTATCTCCTTAGAGAAACTTTGAATATTAAATATGTCACAATGTATCAAATGCATGCCAACTAGTCTATATTTCATTTATTCATCTATTTACATACTAAACAGGTTTCTGTAAGTATTGCACCGTAAAAAATACACATTTTGAATTTGTCCTTGTGTTTAAATAATGCATTTAAGTTTGTTTCAATCACCATTTGTTTGATATACATTTGAATTGAAACATATTGAAATAAGATGTGGAAATTATTTAAGTTGCACTACGTATTCAGGTTAGTCATAGTGAGCATGCATGTCAAGAATGTATGTCACCTCAATACTGTGAGATTCTTTCTCAAATCATTTCTAAATGTTAATCAATGAAACTTGGTATGTATATTACAAAAGAAATGTAGATATTTGAAAATTCCATTAATAAAATTTTCCTATTTTTCAGTATGTGAAGAAAAATTTAATTTTGAAATACAAATTGCAAAAAAATATACGTTGACACGGTTTTTTTTTGTGTAAAATGACAGTTTCCATGGTAACCATATTGAAAAAAAAAACATTTATAAAAACGATTAAAATAACCCTAAACTTGAAAAATAGAAGCTATGGGCTTAATTTCCATGAGAAATATATAATGATGTTAATAACCTTTCAAAGTTTTATGGATAATATAATTATTTTTGAACAAAATGGCATACGGTAAATTTCATCCGAATAAAAGGTTTAAACGACTACTCTACAAGTCTACAGTCTACAAGTACCTCGTCGGTAACAGAATTATTATCTCCCTTGGATGCGCAGATGAAGTGCGCAGAAAAAACTACCGGGAACGTCCTTATGTCTAATCTTTTCATATTTACGATGAGGTACTTTGTACAGGCCCATAAAGTATATGTTCTGTTCTGCTCTGATCACTCTTATATGGTACTAACATGTCGTTACAGTCAGTGTGCGGAAGCAAGAACACCAAGAAAATTTCAATCAGCGATTGATAGAACAAATACAAATGCAATTAATGGAAATTGGTTTCTCTCCAAAGAATCCTTTCAATGAATCAATTTCCTATTTCTGTTTGGAATTTGAGTTTTTAACTGAGAATTAATTTGCACATGTCCAGAGGAACATATCATTTTGCCAATACAGTCTAACTTGTGTTAAGCAGCCACCCTTTTAAGCAGCCAACCTGCCTTAAACAGCCACTACAGAAAGTCCCATTGTTAGATTTATAGTGTAAATCAATTTGTGTTAAGCAGCCAACCTGTCTTAAACAGCCAATTTACTCTGTCCCATAGGCTGGCCTCTTAACACAAGTTTGACTGTATAAGTAAGGCATTACACATTTATTTTGTACACAAAGTACACTGTTTAAACGGTTTATTTCGTAAACGGTCAGCTGAATTTGAGTTGCCCATCAGTGAGCGGCAAATTTTCGATACCATCATCTCATGGGCCTCACTAATATTTGACTGAGCATGCGCATACAGTATCACCCTCATGATTTGAATAGATGATAGTTTGACATCAAAGCATATAAAGCATGGAAGCTTGTTCTTCTTCTAAAAGCATAAGTCATCAACTTTACAATTAAGAAATAAAAGGGCATTTTGTTTTGTGACAATAAATATCTAAAACCCATGTTTAATGTTTTGCTAGTCACAGAACAAAATCTGTAATGAAGTCTGAAGACATTTGCCTGAACTAACTCGCACGCTGAAACTCGATTTTTCATATATCAGTGAACGTGGAATACAGGTATTGCTAACTTGTGAATAAATAGATTAATAATAAAAGACTCATCAAAATAAGGCTCTCGTTCCTTCAATAGTTTTTATTTTCGTTTGAATCGCATTGTGAAAATGAAAAGTATATGGCTTTGCTTTGGAATGCTTGTCTTAGCAACAGTTGTGCTATTCTTCTACAACGCGTCTAATCTTGCTAACGAGAATCTTTCTGCAGAAATGAGGAAGTTTTTCTCTCCTAAAACGATTTTTGGTTTTGAAGGTCGAAGAAATCTAAACAGATCTACTCTCGATGCGCTGTTTGCAAGTGCTGTTTCAAAGAACTGTCTTTTCCAGCAGTTAAGCCGATTCTACGACTCACTTACAGATTTCGAAACATTTCCATGTGTTCAAAATTTGCATCCATCAAAAATTTTGAAAACATATGGCAAATGCGTTAGGACAGCGCATTTTCCAGAGAGCATGCTTATCAACAAAACCGACTACTAAGGGTCAGACATGGAACACCAATATGCACAAATCCGTCACCAAAAGATATATTTGTGTCAGCCAGTGTGAACAGTGGTAAATTATGGGGAAAGGGTCATATTGAAATCATGCTAGATGTCGTCAACAAACATCCCGATATGGATTTGCTCGATGCTGGTGCTAACATTGGTGTCTACACATTGGCCGCAGCTCTACACTCTCGTAGGGTAGTGTCTGTGGACGCTAACATCGACAACGTTACCTCATTTCCAGCTCATTAACACATAGAAAACTCTTGGAAAATGTAACACTCATATGGAATGCTTTTGCAGATAAACATGCGACGGTACTCTTGCGGAAATACCCATCTTTTAAAAATGTAGGTGCTTCAGACATCGACACCAAAAACCGCACCATCATTGGTTGTGATTCTGCTGTTAATTCCATTGTTCTGGACGATTTATAGGAGTTGCTGGCCAACAGAAAGGTGTTCATAAAAATTGACATTCAGGGACAGGAACATAACTTTCTCTCCTTCAGCAAGGAATTTTTCAAAGCGGTCGACGTTCGATTTATCCAGGTAGAGTATGTCGTGCACAGAGGAAAACCCTCAGGAGAGATAATAAAAGATGTTTTAAATGACTATG
This sequence comes from Cerastoderma edule, assembly GCA_947846245.1. Classification (NCBI taxonomy): domain Eukaryota; kingdom Metazoa; phylum Mollusca; class Bivalvia; order Cardiida; family Cardiidae; genus Cerastoderma; species Cerastoderma edule. The sequence goes on along the minus strand of OX401405.1, from coordinate 20,703,229 downwards.
GATTCATCCCGTTTACTAACTGTGCAGGACAAGAACTACTTAACCCATCTGATGAAAGGACATGGACGTATGACACCTGCTTCATCAAACGCGACAAAAAACCTTAACTGGCTTACTCACATTGGATGATGTGACTTTTCAAAATTAAAGCAACTGCTCATATTATGCCTTCCCTTAACGACAGCTTACTGCCAACTGCCTACTGCCAAACCAAAGTTGATTAGCAGTGAATAGCTCTGGGGCATTTTAAATGCATCTGTTGGCAGTAGACAGTTGGCATCAAGCAGTAAGCATTTGACAGTAAGCCAAAGCATGTAGGTCACGTCCCTCCGATAAGTCCACGTGGTTAGCTGGTATTTGTGTTTACAAGTTCGGCTTTGGTGTATATGGCAGTTGACGTCTCGGAATCGTAAAATTTTAAATAAATATACTTAGAATATGGTAAAGTTGATGTTACAGACTACGATTGAGAAATAACAACAACCTACTGCTTACTGCCAACTGCCTACTGTGAACTGCTTACTATATGATGCCAACTGTTTACTGCCAACTGTTGCATTCGGGATGCCTCAGAGTTATTCGCTGCTAATCAATCTAAGGTTAAGCAGTAGATAATTGCCAATAGGCTGTCGTTTATGGAATTCCGTACATTCCCAGTAAATCCCGAAACCCTGGATTCAATGATTGACCGATCACAAGATATGAAAGTTCATGTGAGGTCTTAGAAAAGCATCGTATTTGACTTTTTTTGTTGTTGTTTACTTTTTGTTTTGTTTATTTTTGTCTTTAGAAAAGAGAAAATAAGACGTTCCGTTTTAACATTCTTTAGTTCATGTAATTATTTGAACGACTAAATGTCGCAAATTCTGACAATTCTTAGTTAATTGATGTTGATATTTTCAATACAGTCGGTTGAACAATGTGTTATGGTAATTTATATCTAGATGTTGGGTTTACGAAATTTGGTTTAATGTGAAGCTTTGTAAATATTTAAACTTGTTTCTTTTATTTTCTGCTGTCGTTATGTTGAAATTGTATGTATACTTATTGTTAGGATTGAGTGATTTGGTATACTCATCCAGACACGGTCCAAGGAAGTATCCAATGAATAAAGACCAGCGCAAAACTATAGCAAGTAGTGCTTCAAGTTTGTGAAACACTTGCTGCAGTCTTGCGTTGAACGCTCGACTTTGTTGTGAATGGTGTGTGTTGTATCATCGTTTGAATCATGCATACACTGATTTCCTTCTTTGTTCGTATGATTTGGGGAGGGGGTAGCCCCAAACAAAGGTGGTGAGCAAAGCTGAAAACACAACCCTTATAGGGCTGGAACCGACTTCATGCTTATGAAAACAGGTATGATAACAGGCCAGTCGCCAAGTAAAGTGTGGGCTGGTCTGGATCCAACATGTCTGTATAAGCATGAAGTCCATTCCAGCAATATAAGGGTTTAACATCGATTTCTTGCTCTAAATTGGGAGATTGTCGATGTGCATGTTCCCGGAAAATATTAGGATCAAAATATACCTGATCTGATGTGAACATAAAACAGTGAACAATACCTCTAGTTTTAGGGTTTTTACAATATATAAATATATATTTCTATCCGGGAGGGTTGATTTTTGTAAACACATCAGTTAACCGCAACTCTTACCGCGCACACACAAACATTGTTTGTGTAGAAACTCAGTACCCATGTCCGTACCTGGAAGATCTTGTGCAACTACTTTTTGAAATTTACATCATAGATATTTAAGATGCATGTAGTTATTTTCGTTTTCAGTTCTTGTAAAAGTTACAAGTTAAAAATTGAATAAACGAGAGACTGTTCTCTGATGTGGGAAATGTATTGTTTCTTGTTTTGCTAAAATTCAAACATGGAGGAGCATTTCTCAGCGAAATGAAGCTAATAACCTCTTACGAAGAAGGAAAGAGGCAGGACCCAACCAAGCTTCTACTGTGTCCCACAAATTGTCCCTCTACACAAACACTGCTGCCCTTCGCCTCTCTTTCCTCTCTTTGTAATAAATGGAGAACAACCCGGTCCTTGTCTCTTACACCGTAACAGATGGTGGAATATTGGTTTTCAAAAAGAGACATTCCGACAAATTTGATAAAACGGAGCAGCGCACCTGATGCCCGACAAATGATGAAGAAGCTATGGTTAATCTTATATCCGGAACATCCCGAAGACAAGAGATGTTTCTCATTTGCCTTTTTCTCGCTTCAAACTCTTGTTTGGGCGACAATGGTGTTTTAGTGGTAGAGTGTCGGCCTTTTGTACCGAGGGTCCCGGGTTCGAATCCCCATAAGTCGAGGTGAAAATTGCTGGGACTAACCCACACATCAGCGCGAGTACTGTTGTAGTATCCAGGAAGCAGTCGTCGAGAGTGAATTCAATAAGCTTCAAGCTTACGTCACGATCGATGTAAAAATAACTATGTTTAAACTTAACTCGTGTCAGTGGTACGGACGGATCCAATGGGTCATCACCACTAACACTTCCACGACTCATATTTCACACTTTTCCTGCACAAAAAGTTCTCTTTCTCATAAGAACCAAATCCCATTTTATGGAATCAACTAGAAAAAACATACGAACAATGGATAGTGGAGAATATGAATGTGAAATTTTCATCACGGAGATTCATTCAGGAATGTCTTCTACGATACATTTAGAACATTTCAGTGGTATTGATTCTGAAAATGATAAAATCTGGCTCCAGCAATTTGATCAGTTTTGTCACAATTGTTTCATCTCAGAGCAAAATTAATCAAGAGTAGACCTTATCTGAATGAATATTGGTGGGCACCAAATTTGTGAAAATAGCACTTTGAAAAACAGATAATAAATATTGCAGGTGTTATATTGTCATGATCCTGATGGTTATCGCTATGTTTCAACATAATTCTATCATTATCTGTAACTCATATTACCCGGGTTTGTAGTTTTTCTGAGCGCTAGTATGCTTTTAAATTTTGCTTTTAACAAAAAATAGAATGCTTATAATATTTGAACACGGGATAAATATGAAAATAAGAAAATTACCAGTCTCACCGGCATTTAGCATAGCTCAAGTGAAATGGAATTATGTCAAAACAGAAGTATACGAAATGATAATTAATTTAAAACACAAGTCCAAAATGGGACTTACTGGGGAGCTTCTGTTTAATTCTTACATTTGTTTGTGGTTAAAAAGGTTTCAGCGTATTATTTCAGTATGAGCAGAGAGACGATCTAATTCATATAAGATAAATGATGAGATAACTCTTCCAATTGTATTATTTGAAATGTTAAGAAAAAAAAATAACGTTTTTGGAAAGATGGCAACATACTATTTTTCTATTATTATTCTATTTAATACATAGGTTAGTAAGTGCATTGTAAATGTGACAGTGTCTAGTTATAAGATAAAATTAAAGATTTTATTTTAAAACTATAAAATGATATTTGCCAAAAATATACAAAAGCAATTTATGTGAACAATTCTTTTAATGAAATATCGTTTTACGCAAACATCTTTACCAGTTTACAATACACATTAATGCACAGAAATTCGTTACTTACTTTCCAACTGATACTGTAGTAGAAAGTGGATATAAAAAAGGATATTTAGCTCTTTTCTAGTAGACCCCTTAAGTTTGGTAGCGTATAAACCTAGTCATATATGAAGTCTTAAACGATTTGAATAGATTACACAGTGCAAACATCATCTTAATTTCAAGTGATGTTATGTGCATCTTAACTTTTTCAGATTTACATTAAACCAATTGATTCAAGTTCTGAAAACATTTACATGTATTCTGAATTATGAGCTATGGAATGTAACATGTTAAAATTTGAATAAATAGAGACTGTTCTCTGATGTGTTGGGAAATGTATGGTTTCCTTTTTTTCTAAAGTTCAGACATGGAGGCACTTCTCAGCGAAAAGAGCTAAAAACCTCTTACGAAGAAGGACAAATGCGGGACAGCACCAAGCTTCTACTGTGCCCCACAATTTTCTATCTACACATATCTTGCTGCTTGCCCATCTTTTTTTTCTTTGTTCGTAATAAATGGTGGAGAATTGGGTCTTCTTTCTCTTACATCACAACAAAACACAACAATGACGCATTCTGTAACGATGTTTATCGTAACGATAAATGTTGGTGGTGTCTTGAGGAAATCTATCTTAACCCTTGTAGTGCTGGAACCGACTTCATGCTTATGCAAACAGGTTAGATCCAGGCCAGCCGCCAAGTAAATTGGCGGCTGGCCTGTGATCTTACATGTTTGCAACTCTGGGTATCTTTCCTCATCAAAATTAAGTGGATATTTAAGGTTTTGGAAAGCAGACGACACAAAAATCTAATATCAGAAAATCATTCAGCACTATAAGGGTTAAAAAGATCGATATAAGGATCAAATGCCACAGTGAATATATTTCACCATACAAACTTCAACATCGTTTACCGTTATAAACCCAAATGGAAGTTCGAAGTGAGCGCAAGTAAGTCGACCTTAGTTGTGTTCAACACTGAAATCAAATCTGACGCGCCCGTTTCCCTACTAATATATTATTCATTCATTAATGCATTCATTCACGGGACAGACCATGCGATTCATTTGGGGATATGATAAGCTTCTTCGTTAAAGTTGAACAAAAGAGTAAACAAAAGATGAAAAATGGTAGAAATGCCTTTTTCGCCTTAGCCGATATAGGTACGCAGGTATTAATCCCATTCCATCTATCAAACGACACAAACAAATGATTATTCCTACTACCGTCTATGGTTGTAAATTGTAGAAAGAAATTATCCCGTCTGAGAAAAAGACAGTTCATAAGATTCAGCATGATGTTGTTATACCTGTTCAGGGCTTTAAGATTAGAACGAGATCCAAAATGTGTGAATCTATGGTTGGTTTGCATCCATTGTCCTCTACAATACAGATGAGAAAACTAATGTTTCTTTATAAAATACTAGTCTAAAAAACTATAGCCTCAGCAAAGAATTGCTTCGCAACCGATACTTTTCGTATATAACAAACAGGAAGAAATCAATGAAGGGCTTTATTCCGGATATGTGTAGCATATTAGACAAGTATGATCTCAGACATATACTCAAAACATTCGTTGACACATCTAGGACACTACTATCAAAACATTCTTGGAGAGTTGATGTCCCTACCGAATTTAACGGACTTAAAACCGAAAGCTGGAGACCCAGTCTTTACTATCTGATATTTAGAGTCCTCCATACTTCTGTTTGTCCGTGTCCACTTCACTATGCAACTCACCCTTAAATGATCAGAAGGGTGACCAATGTGTGGGCTGCCCCTCCGTTTAGGGCACCCTTGCGATGTATTTTGTGTTCTAAATCCAATCACCGATGAAAACGAACATTTTATGGGCGAATGTTCAAGTTATGATAGCTAAAACAGACATTCATCAAAGACACAGAAAAGAGAATTAGATATTCTGTAGCACAAGCATTAAGATCTGACTCGTCTGACAGGTTCATGCTGAAAGACCATAGATATGATCTTAGCATCGACCTGTCAGATGAGCACACACCAGAGTCCCTCAAACTCTATATGATGTTTACACATACCTGCATTAATAAACTTTTGTGAATTTCTCGTTCGAGGTGGTTAGGAACAAATGCAAGCAAACTTCACAGCAATTTACAAGAAATATGCACACAGGACCCGGCAAATAAGCGACCAGTATCCCTGACCAGTCTCTGCTTCAAACTGCTATAGCATGGTATTGTCAGCCGTATGATGGGGCATCTTTACAGAAACAACATTCTCCATGATTGTCAATATGGTTTCAGGGCTAAAAGAAGCTGTGAAACCCAACTTCTGACCGTCTCACATGAGTTGGCTGCATCATTTAATGAATCCAAACGGACATAATTATACATCTTTGAGTTTAGCAATGTAATTGATCGTGTCCCTCATCAACCGCTCATAAAGAAAGTACATTACTATGGCATAAGTGGGCATACTAGCTTGTTAGTGGATAGAATCATTTCTACATGACAGAACACAGAGGGTTGATAGTCTAGGGACAGTCGTCTAGTGATGTTCCATTTGTAAGCGGGTTTCCTCAGGGATCAGTCTTAGGCCTAATACCGTTTCTTATATTTATTAACGATCTACCTGGCGGGATTTTCTCCAAGACACGCATTTAAGCAGACGATTACATTTTGTACCGTCAAAGCAAATCAGAAGAAGACTAGAAAAACTTACAATCTGATCTTGATTCACTAGCAGCGTGGGGAACAACTTTGGGGTAAGCGTGCAGTGTTCTACGGATATATAGGTCAAGTTATCCACTTCTTGTTGATTTCCTTCCCAAAGATGTTAAGCTGAATACTGAGAAGACCTCCAAGTACTTGATTGTAAACATACGATCTTTTCTAGATTGGGAATCCCACGGCGACAGGATCACCAAGAAAGCAAATAGTATGATTGGCTTCGTTGAGCTCAACCTGCGGGGTACCAGCCAGGAGACATAGAGAATACATGTAGATGGTTAGTGTCGTGAATCAGAAATGTTATCGGGCAATGCTTAGGAATATTATCCGGTGAGCCGAAGGCAAAACGGATAATAATCCGAAGCCGAGGCCGATAACTTTTTCCATTCAAAGACACCAACCATCTATGCTATTTATCCTGTTACCTTTATGTATTCTTTCAAAGAAACAAGGTGTGAATAAAACAGGAGAAAAAAGGAATAAATAAGTAGAGAATGATGTAAACACGACGTCATGGCGTTCTTATGATGTCATGATTCGTCACGTGCATGTGTAATATGGTTAGTGCCGGATATCACAAATGTTATACGGCACCTAGTTATCGGTCCCAAATTGACACTCGTGACAGGATAAAAGGAGAATAGCGTTTAAAACGCACTGATGCGCTCAAACCTGGAGTCTACTTATACACTGTGTGGATTCTAAATAAAAAGTCGCTCTTTAATTAACAACGTGGAGATCCATGGTCGAAAGGAGAGTGAGCAGCTAGCCAGTGCGCTCGCCCATGCATACTTGCATCAGCCTAGTGTGGGATATACGTACGGGCCAGGCCCCAGGCAAGAGAGCGGCACGTTTTGTCAAAGGCAGGTACCACACTACCAACAGCGTGACGGACATACTGCGTTCACTTCATAGGGACACATCGGAGGAACGCCGACAAAACACTAACACTTTTGATGTTTTTCGAAATAGTAAATCATTTAGTAATAATTGACAAAAACAACTTCATTATCCCAGTATATTCTAGAACAGTGTCTTCTAATAGTACTTAATTAAAACCCTAATCTACAACGTCTGACTATTTCAAATTCAGTTTCTTTCCAAGATCTATTCCCTTACACTACCAGCAACAGAGGCTGAGGCCAATTCTTTGGCATCCTTTAACCCTGTACCAAACGCCAAATTTTCGACTTACCCAGATTGAAAGTTTCCAGACATTTCAAAATGAGATGAAATTTAAAGATAATCTTCTGAGAGGGCAGAAAACATTGTGGGGTATGGAGAAATTACTGTTAAGAGCAATGTCTCCTTTTCCCACAATGTTTTGCAGAGTCAACTGTAACAAACTGGTCAAATATCGTTGAATAATATTGTTTAGTAATGGGTTAAGGGTGAGCTTTCAAACCTGTCATTCTAACGAAGCCGTTCTCCTCCGGCTATAAGTAGCACTGTGTGATCAGAGACATAGATATATCTATGTCTCTGGTGTGATGAGCTAGAGCTGTGCCAGCGGGGTTGCGAAAGCAGCCTAGGAAACTTTTCATTTTTTTTTTATTCTTTTACTATTTTCATTTAAGATTTTCTTGCCATCTACTCTTCTTAATTTCCTATCATTTAACTTTATCCTTTAAACCTTTTTCTTAAACGCATTGTTGAGTAATTGTCAAAGTATCGACGCAGAAGTAAAAGTAAAACGATCAACACTTAAATAATCCGTCATATAAACTTCCTCGGTGCAATATTTAGAGCATTGCCATTGGCCTCTTAAAATGATTTTGTAAGATTCTATTGGTCAATCCAATAAACCGGAACTGATTACCTGCAGAATGTAAATAATCAAAAACAATTCCAATAATTATAATTTTAAGAGGATATAAAGATGTTCGGACGGAACAAGAGGGAGGCACCTGCTGCTCCTAGGACAAAAGGAGCTGACCTTATGGCACAGGTACAAACTTAGATCGAAACGGGTCGTTCTTAGACAACGAATGACTCAGAATCACAGTCACTCAAGTGAAACCTATTTCGGATGAACATTCGTTTTCGGATATAGGTTGACATTCTGAAAATAATTCATAATTGGCGGAGTGTTCAATCAATTAAGTATCACTTATAATGGTTCTCTTAATTGAAATGTTATACAGTTGACCATTTTTATTTTCCTCTTTTGCTGTCATTTGGCCCAAACCAAATCTAGTCTAAATAATTCGACATGAAGATTGCTTTTTATTTTCTGATGGGGCAACCAACGTCGAAGTTTTGAAGGATCAAAATAGTGTCGGATTTTTCAAATTCGGATTAATAGCACAAGATGGCCATTAAAACTCAATTGATGAGACAAGATATGTAAAATAAACTTTTAAACCGCCAAATAATGACATCAATTTCCTTTAAAAAATTAAAAAAAGAATGCTTAATAGGTTTTTCACATTCCAGTGTGCATGCGTAGCGAAAATTTATGGGGAGCAAATTTGTCACCTTTTGATAGTTAAACCATTCTTACAAAGTTAATATGTGGAATACAGACATGTTAAGTGCATGGATTGATTAAAAAGGATTAGTTCACTACTGTGACTAAAATAATTACAATGGAAATATTGGTCCTCAAACATTGCAACAAAATATTTGACGCACCATCCTCGATTAAATGAATCATTTTAGAGTTTTATGTGACAAGAGATATTGCCCGATGCTCAATCATTTTCCAATTTCGTCAAAATAGTTTCATTAAAATCAAAACCAAAGTAAGACTATAACCAACATTTTCAATTGAACATTAAAACCATTCATTACAGCATACAGACTGGATCACTTTCTGTGATTTAACATGTTAAAGCCAATCTTGACAAACATGTATGTTTGGATACAAAATTCTGCAGATTCATTTGAGTTTTCATCTGTGATAGTTGCGATCTGTGATAGTCGAGGTCTCATTTTCTGACTGATCAAAGGTAAGAACAACTGACAATAACCTTTATAGATTTTAAAAATGATATTTGTTTTTAATTTTTCACCTGATTGAAGGAGGATTTTTTTGTATATATTAGGGTTTTATTATCTTTTCTAACATAGCTGTTTCTCAAGTATTCTGTGATGCAGGTGAGTTTGAATAAGGATATATGTAAACATTTGCTTATCATTTTCTTCCAACAGCTTGGTATTGGTGATTATGGTAATGAAGATGATGACGAAGACTTAGAGGCAGAATTGTTAGCCCTTCAAGGAAAACCTGCTCCTGTTAAAAGATCAAAACCCAAAGGTATGCTGCTTTTGCATTTTATAAATGATACTTGCTATTTCCTTCGATCATTTAAAAAATATATTACAGGAGAAAAGTTTATTAAAAAATATATATTTTTTAAGTTGATAACCTTTGGGTACATTATTTCTAAAATAAGAATTCATCTAAAGTGAACAAATTACGTATTCAATCACATTAGTTAAATTTTATTTTTCATTTCTATTGTATTTATAAATACAGGGGCCTCCGTGGCCTAGTGGTTAGAGTACAGAACTTGAAATCACATGGCCCCTCTCCGCTTGGGTTCAAATCCTGAGAGGGATATGGATTTTCATGAGAGGCAGTCTCCCGACTGACTTACGGAATGCCGATGGTTCTACCCGCCTTGACGAGCCCTTATGGGCAGTTGAGTATGGGGTCTTCCTCCATCATTAAGAGTCGGGCATCGCTACATAACTGAAATAATGTTGATGTGATGTAAAACCCATATATAAAAAAAAAAAAAAAAAAATTATAAATACCTTTGTTTGGTCCTTTTGACAATATCTTATTTGTTTTTCTGTCTGCAGTTAATTGCTCAAAAGAATGGTTTTATTAAAATAGAATTATTACCTACCATCCTATGTTAATTATGATCCTTTTATTATTCAGCTGTGGTGAGTGCATCAGAGTTTGATCAGATGGTGGCAGAAAGCCTGAAAGACTATGATGATGATGATATTTCAGATACTGAGGACCCAGATCTCCTGGTAAGGGTGTTTTTTTCAGAAATCAAGTTGTAAAGGAGAATTCTTGTTTGGATTCAGGAAACTGCTCTAAAAACCTAAATAAATTGTTGAAAGTAACTTTAATCAACAACAATAACTAAACATACAAATCTTTTTTAATGGGATGAGTTTTGAATGATTATAATTAGGATGGAGTTGAAGTGTACCTTAAGGATAAAGTTATACATATGCTGATGTTAATGTACATGCAAAATTCTGTTCACATAAAAACTTCCTTACCAAGTATTGATTTTGAAATATGCATTAAAGGGATTCTCTCAGATATGGAGATTTTAACTTTTTGAAATTAATCGTCTTGCTTAAAATGATATAATTGCAGTTTAGTCCGGCAGATAATGCGATGGACCGTGCAATGTCTTCTATAGAAAATGTTTTTACATTTTTTTGTTGTCAGGGTGTTACTTAAACAGAATCTGCATGATGACACCTTGTCACCCTTGAGCATTTCTCATAATTCAAGATGGCGTCCAAAATGGCCGCCAAATATCATGTTGGCATCAAATCTGGTTATATGATGGATTTTATCATAGATTTTCTCATGTAATAGGATGAATTATTGTAAATATGTCCATATGATAACACATCTACAAACTTTTAACATGTAGAATCACTTTTGGATTTTTAGTTAATTTTTTAAGAATTTAGTTATGCGGAAAATTTCGCTAATTATAGGGGATAATATGTATGAACACATTATGTAACAATTTTGGACATTATAGTGTGCATTTCAATTCTACAAGCATATAATTTCTGGTTTAAAATCTTTTGGAAACTTAAATTTGAAGGTTACATCCTTTTTTTTCTCCTTTAAGTTAGCAGTCTCAAAGTAATGAAAGATTTGCTTCCCTTAACATTATAAAGTTACTTCCCTTGATTCAGCATCATACCATTAGTATCATTGTGGAATTGTTTTTATCTGTGCAGTTTTCAGTAAAAAAGGTAAACCCAATACTTCTGATTGATTCAAAATATAAGTCTGTTATGAAATAACATTGTCTACGCCTTATGCAGACAGTTATAAAATACATGTATTGTATTCTAGTAAATAATTGATCAAACTGTAAAATTTACTGAAAACATTGAAAAATCTTGTATGTTGAATTTTCAGATATTATGGTTTTACATTAGCGGTCTTCATCTACAATGAAGCACACTATGTGATCTCGGATAAGTAAATACAGTCCTCAATGGCTCACTCAGAATAGCATATTATAATTCAAATTGAGTTAGATAAGTTGTCCCTCTTATTACAACTGATCATGGAAACAGTAAAACCTGTCGTTAACAGCAACTTTATAGATGAATTAAATCTAACATATTAGGTAGAGTTGACCGCATAGTAAAGAAAGCTAAGATCAGGTCAGAGTTATATGTCTGTCCAGCCCCTTGTAATAAGCTATCACCTATTTTTACAGCTAGCCATGTTCTGTTTCAGGGTGGCCATTTTATAAAGGTTTAAATGAATAATAGTTTTATCTCATATTAGCCATACAGAATTATGACAGACAAATGTTTTATTCCACATGTACATGTTGTAGTCGTATAACAGGAAACTTGTCAATTGCTGGATCTGATTGAATACAGACAATTATTCAATATAGCAAACAGCTAGTATGATGATAAACTGTTCAATTCCCTATACTAGAAGAAAGGATGGAAAGATCCGAAACTCACTATTTATGTGCATAGAGATTGTGTGTCCACATATTGCTCTCAATAGCTGTCGAGAAAAGGTTCCTGAATGGAGAGCAGGTTATGATGAACATGTCTGGAATATGGAATGGTATTTGGTCTGATATGTTTATAGAGACCACCTTCATGAAGTAAGGCCACAGTGCCTCAGGGATAATTTGGTATTACTTTAAAACCAGAAACATTAAAGGTCTGGGCATTGAGTCTAAACATATGCAGTCTAATCGAGCAGACCATCGAGTTACTCAGTGTTGTAGAGAGACCTGATTGGGTGGTAATACACACGGAAGAATCAAAAGCGAGGATAGCGGCAGAAAGAAAAGATTGGAAAGCTATCAAAAGCAAAATCACAACTGAAAAAGATTTAACATGTTGAAACATCAGCACGGCATTCATTGAAACAGACTGAGTATGTTGTTATTGATAGTTCGGCAGTTCTATACATTACTTGCTTGCCCACAATTAGGACCATTCAAGATTACGTAATTCAATTAAAAAAAATACGTTGAGCAAAAATAAACTCAACACAATGTGAACCTTGTCTTTGCTAGATACAGAGATTATATCATTAAAGGGGAGACAAGAGCACTACGAGAAGCGACATCCTGTCGAATACACCAGATCGCCACAGCTTAGAAACTGCTGTAACAAAACTCAATGTTCTTAATATTCCAGAGAATAATTAGCAGTTAATTGCATTGATTTGCGAAGACTTGTCAGCAAACACATCATTTCTCAATTGGATTCACCACCAAATCGCCATGACCGGAGAAGATTATGTGCCCCTAGAGGTAAACGTAAGCATAAGACGTCAAGATATGCTCACATCAAAAGAGGAAGTTGAAAATATTCTTGCTCAGCAAATGGTTTTTACCACGCATTAGACGGACGCTGGCATTGCACGTATTTCGGATGATACAGACGTATTTGTATTAGTACTTTATCACTTCATGATGAATCAAATTGCCGTTAAAGTGATAATGGAATCGCAAGTTCATTGCCGTGCAGTGTTTGGCATAAATGCAACAGTTAATACAGACAAAGGCAGCCTCCCTTACTTACTAGGAGCACACGCCTTATCTGGATGTGACACTGTAGCATGTTGTCACAGTATTGGCAAAGGGACTTTTGTTTAAGTCCTGAAATCTTGAAGGTGTCATCTTACATCATTAGGTGATGAAACAGCTGCCTTACAGACTTTTGAAGTCAAATCAACAATATTCATGGCTTCATACTATGAATTGACGGTAAAGAAACAATAGGCAACATCAGATTTGCAACATGGGCGAAGAAGGTAGAGAATTCGCCAGCATTGGCCCCAAAACTTCAGACACTTCCCCCAACAACAAAATTCTTCCAAGAGAATGTGAAACGAGCACATTATCAGACCTTTGTTTGAAAGCATACAGTTGACGCTGATCCACCACAGCTTGTTCCATTGGAATACGGATGGACTAAAAACAAAGAAACAAAGTCATTGCTTCCCACCACGGTGCCTATGGAAGTACAGATGGCCCCACAGGAAATACTGAAACGGATAAGGTGTTCATGTGATAATCAAATGCCCTGCTCTAGTTTACATTGCCGTTGTATTTATTCTCGATTATCGTGTACAATTTTCTGTGCTTGTCGTGAAGAGGGTTGATGCTGCGATGAACAGAGCAAATCGTCGAATGATTGATTTCGATGTATAGTTCATCATGAGACCTTCAAATTGTGATTCATTGATCGGACTCATTAACACGCTCGTTTGGTAACCCATACTCCATCTATATCACAGAACAACGAACGAACTTAGTTTAAACGGAAAAACCTGACAATGTGTCGAAAATCGTCCAATTACGTTGGCATCGGCGGCCATTTAATCATGTTAATTACCAATTAAGACCACAATATTTATTACAGTGTTAGTGCTAGGTATCATGTTACCTGTGTTGTAAATTTGATTGCATTTGTGGCATTATAATTATTCTGAATAAAAACTAAATGTTCAATTTGTCCAGTTTTTTAATTTTCGGCGGCCATTTTGTCCGCCATCTTGTTTTTACGGAAATGCTCAAGGATGACAGGGTGTCATCATGCAGATTTGTGATCTACAATGTCTGACCTACATAAAAATACAAAAACATTTTCTATAGAAACTATTGCAAGCTTATCGAAAAAATCGCTATTTATCTGCCGGACTAGTTTGTCAGTTTACCATCACCACCTAGGTGTTTGCCAGAGCAAGATAAATCTGGGAAAAATAAGCACTATTTATACATAGGATGTTAAGATATATATTCTGAAAAGGTTAACTACAGGCATTGCCAGAATAACAAGATTAAAGATGTAACAGAACAGATGCCATTTCTGACATAGTTTTCTGCCCTATCAGAAGATTATTTTTCGATTTCACATCAATTTAAAATGTCGTCTGCAAACTCTTTGAATTTGGAGCAGACGAAAATTTGGTGTTTGGTAAAGGGTTAACTTAAGTATCAAAATCGTTTTCTGCAGGATGAGTTACAGGAACTGCAGGATGATGAGCCTGAGCCTTCGAGTTCTGTGGGTGTGTCAGCCCCGCCCCCTGCAGGTACCTCCTCTTCAGGCATTGTGTCCTTGTTAATGGATCGGATAACAAACTACAAGAATGCTTCTGATAGTGCCCAGTCAGCCGGAGACTCTTCAAAGAAGAGAAGGCTGGATAGAGGGGTCAAGGTAACCATAAAGCTTTACAACCCATTACCAAACAGTAATGACATTTGACCACTTTGTTGCAGACGACTTAAAAAGCAATTTCTCCTTTTCCCACAATGTTTTCTGCCCTATCAGAAGATTATTTTTCAATATCATCACATTTATAAATGTGGTCTGTACATTCTTTGAATTTGGGACTGTCGAAAATTTGGTGTTTGGTAAAGGGACAAGGATTGTCTTCTGATCATTGACTTCAGATGCATTACTCTGTGTGTACTCATCTTAACAGGTCCTGTGCAGTCTAGTGGTGAGGGTATAGGACTTGGGACTTGAATACTGGGTTCAATTCTCACACAAGCCACACTGGAAATTTTCGTTGGATTGTCATTAGGCAAGGCACTTGTGAGCCGTGCCTAGCACTGGTGAAATCCAGTCAAGCTATAGAATAACTTAAGTTTTGTTGCCACTGTTTACCTTTTGCTTCATATACACTGGTTTAAACCCTTTTTCTTTTGTTAGGTACAAATTAGGGTTTGTCTCTAGAATGATGTGGAAAACTTTAGTCTTAGAGTTACTAGTTTTAGTTTTATTTGTTTTTAACATTGTCTCAACAGTATTTCAGTTATATTGTGATGACTTATAACAATATAATACAATACAATGATTGTATTTGCAATAAAATACAAAGACATTTGTGTATTACAAAACAATACAATACAGTTAGAATATTTTGCCTCAAAGTCGTAAGGAGAAAGACCACAAGCCTAACTTTCAATAATCCTCATGTCAAGCTTGGTAGAAACATTGGCATTTCATCTGTGATCCAGAATACTAGCTCTCTTAAGACTCCAAATCTATTAAAGCTAACAGATTCAAATTCAAACCCTATTGTAAAGGCATTTTGCTCTCATTGGAGTACTATAAAAATGTCGGTTTTGGACCGATTTCGGTTGTACTGGACCGGTTAAAAGTCGAGATTTGGTGAAAAAATCGGTCCGGATAATAGACGGATATGACACTCCACACACCTAACAATACCTCCAGAATCACATAATTAATCCGTTAATTGTTATCCCTGTGTCAAACAATGCCTCAGGCGTGGGTTAAGTGGAGTTTAATTGTAAACAAACAGGCACGCTTGATTGCGAAGTACATGTTACACCCTAATTCCGGGAAAACCGATCAAATTCAGCACACTCGGTCCGATGTGTAATTGTTTTAGTTACTTCCTAGGTTGCAAAACATCAAAGAGTTTAAATGTGTTAAGTATGATGATATTGACAGTTTGCTTCCCTTGCCGACACAACGCAATTTTTTAAATAACTTTATTGGACATCAGGGGAATCACCAAAGGGACTCTTGAAGAGTTTTAAACAAACAGACCTCAGATCATGTTTACCTTTCATTGCGAATGGACGATTTTATAATATGATTATTCAGTGATAATTTTGGGGCCAAAAATCTCATAAAATTTCCAAAAAACTCATTACTTTCATTCATTTTAATCATGTTTCTATAGAAAAAACCCATTGATTTTTAAGTTTTAGTCTAAAAAACCCATTGATTTAATTTAGAAAAAAATCACTGATTATTAAAACCAAGAGTACAGAGACATGAAGTTCGGAGATTTCCTGATCCCTAACTATAACCATCAGACAACAGCAGCTCTATCATCTTGTCAATTCCCCTTTAAATGTCTTCTTTTAGATGTTATCTTTTCTCTGCATTATATAAAGTTTTTCTTTTTAACCCTTTCCCAAATAACAAATTGGCGACTGTCCCAAATTGAAAGAGTTTGCAGACGACATTTCAAAATGTGATGAAATTGGAAAATAATCTTCTGATAGAGCTGAAAACATTGTGGGAAAAGGAACGAGCAATTTCTCCTTTTACCACAATGCTTTCTAAAGTCGTCTGCAACAAAGTGGTCAAATGTCGTTATTGTATGGGAAAGGGTTAAAGAAAATTATCTTTATTAACCCAGACAATAGAAGATCTTCTGAAGAAAGCCAAGCAAGGAAAGCCCATTGATGAAGATGAAATACCACCCGCGGTGGCTGTGACAACCACCAAGCCTGTTGCCCCACCCAAGCCAGCAGAACCGAGTCAGTCGCCCCCGATGTATGAACCCACTATAACAAGTAGCACTCCTGAACCTGCGCCCAGACCACTTCCTGTACCAAGGAAATCAGCCCCAGCACCGCCCCAACCACAACCAGAAACATCACAGGGAAGTCCTGAAGGTCTGTGACTTGCATGTAAATTCTTATTTACCTTGATGCTTTCTTTCAGATTAAGTGATCTCGTGTTTAATACGAACAATTTTGTTTCCTAAAATTGTCCGATTTGAATAAAAATGTTCCGGAAACAAGAGTCAACATTTTCAGACTTTGTACTTGTCAAGACATTTTTGTCACCTTGAGTTTTACATCTTTTGCTTAACTGCAATACTGTTGACATGGATTCAAACCCCATTTATGAATACCTTTTGCTACAAATGACTGGTAACAGGTTTATATTGTTCTTTTTATACAACTATTGTCTTGTCTTCTTTTTCAGATGCTCAAACCAAACAGTTGTTAGAAGAGCGTAGAGATCAGTATAAGAGAGAAGCACTGGCAGCCAAACATAGTGGAGATATTCCAACTGCCGGGAAATATGTTAAAATTGCAAGAGTAAGTAGATGGGGGATAACTAGCCTCATTTGATTCATACCAAAGTTATTTGAAGAGAATGAGTTAAACCTGAAAGAAAATAAAAGATTTTTTTATTTTTAATTTTTTTTTTCAGACAAAAACTCTAACAAGTGAAATACTGTAAGGTGGCAGGGCTGGCGAAATCTGATTTTGATTTGACTTGTCTGTAAATGCTAAATCTTTTTCTGCAATTTCCGGTATGATAATTATATATAGAAAACTCAGTAAAAATTGACTTGTCCATTCTGTCTTGTGGACAAGCTGGTCAATACAGGTTATTGAATTTTGTATGAACAGACAAGGGTATTTGCACTGGTGAGGATTGGTATTTAACTAATAGGAATATGATTTAGAACATATTGTTCTCTTCTCTCTAAGAAAACAAACATAGGGTACTAATTGCTTTTCAAAAATATCGAAATGTTTCCAGGATTTGTCCATGGAGAGCAAGTACATGTAACATTGGCCTTCATAACATATTAATTGATATGGATTACTCAGAGGGAAGGGTAGCCCTATACATTCATTATTCTCCTATAAATACACCTACTACACAAGAAATAAGAAACCAGTGTAGCAACATAGAAAACAGCATCTAACCAGCAACTTTTCCTTTTGTCACATTGAGTTATACACATCATAATGTTAACCCTTTCCCAAACAATAACAACATTTGACGTGTTTGTTGCAGACGACACTGGAAAAAATTGTTGGAAAAGGAGAAATCGCTCATAATGAGCAAATTCCCCTTTCCCACAAGGTTTTCTCTTCTATCTGAAGAACAGTTTTCAATTTTATCACATTTTGAAATGTCGTCTGCAAACTCTTTCAATTTGGGACAGTCGAAAAAAATTTCTTTGGGAAAGTGTAAATGCACTTGTCATACTTAAGTTTTGATATCTGCTCTTGTTTTTAAATGTGATACATCACAAAATGCCTTTGAGTGATGGGGATAAAAGCCAATAATATGCTGATAAGTAATTTTTTACTCTTTATTTCTAGCAATTTGACAATGTGATAAAGGCCATGGACTCGGGGCAACCCATAGATCTATCTCAGATGCCCCCACCACCCCCAAAGTATACAGGTAAATGTTAGCATTAAGTCTTAACCCTTTACTAAACGCCATATTTTGGAGTGTCCAAAATTGAGTTTGCAGGCGACATTTCAAAATGTAACGAATTTGAAAAATGATCTTCTGATAGGGCAGAAAACATTGTGGGAAAATGAGAAATTGCTCGATATGAGCAATTCCTCCTTTTCCCATGTTTTCAAGAGTCATCTGCAACAAAGTGGTTAAATGTTGTTATTGTTTGGTAATGGTTGAAAGGTTCCATGTTCACATTTTTAAGTTGACTATCACCTAGTAAAAGAATTAAAAGTAAATTCAGTACAACAAGTCTGTTTCTGGGATTCAGTATTCAAATTTGAACTTAAGTAGTGATGTTTGACATGATATTGTTAAACTTGAAGAAGTGAGTGAGATTACTTACTAGGGATTTTAGAGTTAAATCTCAAGATGACAATTAAAAAAGGAACTGATATATTATAAGATAAAGGTTTTGTTTATTATACTGTCACCCCTAGTGAAAGGGCCAGCCAGTTTGGCTTATGAGACACTTTTCACTGATTATACCAAGTACCTCCCAACTTCTATCACTGTCAGGCACTAAGCTGATGTAAGTGAGTACCTAATCATTTAACAAGGGCATAACTCATGAACATACCATTTCAGATCAAGTCTCATGAGAAACATTTGCCGGACAAAGGCCTCATAATTATGGAGCTGGAACCTTTGACCTCCCTGTCCCTAGGTGAAGGCTTTAACCACTAGGCCATGGGGATATTTAAGTGCTATTGAAACCAACTTGTATCTAATTTCAGACTTTGAACACTAGGCCATGGGGATATTTAAGTGCTATTGAAACCAACTTGTATCTAATTTCAGACTTTGAACACTAGGCCATGGGGATATTTAGGTGCTATTGAAACCAACTTGTATCTAATTTCAGACTTTGAACACTAGGCCATGGGGATATTTAGGTGCTATTGAAACCAACTTGTATCTAATTTCAGACTTTGAACACTAGGCCATGGGGATATTTAAGTGCTATTGAAACCAACTTGTATCTAATTTCAGACTTTGAACACTAGGCCATGGGGATATTTAAGTGCTATTGAAACCAACTTGTATCTAATTTCAGACTTTGAACACTAGGCCATGGGGATATTTAAGTGCTATTGAAACCAACTTGTATCTAATTTCAGACTTGAACACTAGGCCATGGGGATATTTAAGTGCTATTGAAACCAACTTGTATCTAATTTCAGACTTTGAACACTAGGCCATGGGGATATTTAGGTGCTATTGAAACCAACTTGTATCTCTAATTTCAGACTTTGAACACTAGGCCATGTGTGATATTTAAGTGCTATTGAAACCAACTTGTATCTAATTTCCTCAGACTTTGGAACACTACAGGCCGCGGATATTTATGCTATTGAAACCAACTTGTATCTAATTTCTGACTTTGAAATACTAGGCCATGGGGATATTTATGCTATTGAAACCCACCTGTATCTAATTTCAGACTTTGGAACACTAGGCCATGGGGATATTTAAGTGCTATTGAAACCAATCCATCTTAATTGTGACTTTGAACACTAGGCCATGGGGATATTTAGGTGCTATTGAAAACCAACTTGTATCTAATTTCACCTTGGAACACTAGCCAAGGATATTTGCTATTGAAACCAACTTGTATCTAATTTTGTGACTTCAAACACTAGGCCATGGGGATATTTAAGTGCTATTGAAACCAACTTGTATCTACTCTTAGACTTTAAACACCAGCCAGTGGAGGCTATGCTATTGAAAACCAACTTGTATCTAATTTCAGACTTTGAACACTAGGCCATATGGGATATTTTAAGTGCTATTGAAACCAACTTGTATCTAATTTCAGACTTTGAACACTAGGCCATGGGGATATTTAAGTGCTATTGAAACCAACTTGTATCTAATTTCAGACTTTGAACACTAGGCCATGGGGATATTTAAGTGCTATTGAAACCAACTTGTATCTAATTTCAGACTTTGAACACTAGGCCATGGGGATATTTAGGTGCTATTGAAACCAACTTGTATCTAATTTCAGACTTTGAACACTAGGCCATGGGATATTTAAGTGCTATTGAAACCAACTTGTATCTAATTTCAGACTTGAACACTAGGCCATGGGGTATTTAAGTGCTATTGAAACCAACTTGTATCTACTCCCCTGTGACTTTGAACACTAGGCCATGGGGATGGCTTGAAAGTATTGAAACCAACTTGTATCTAATTTTAGACTTTGAAACACTAGGCCATGGGGATATTTATGCTATTGAAACCAACTTGTATCTAATTTCTGACTTTGGAACACTAGGCCATGGGATACTAAGTGCTATTGGTTCAATCCTATCTAATTTCTGTGACTTTAACACGCCAGGCCATGGGGATATTTCTATGCTATTGAAACCAACTTGTATCTAATTTCAGACTTTGGAACACTAGGCCATGGGATACATTTAAAGCCATTGTCCAACTTGTATCTAATTTCAGACTCTTTGGAACACTAGGCCATGGGGATATTTAGGGTGCTATTGAAACCAACTTCTGTATCTAATTTCAGACTTTGAACACTAGGCCATGGGGATATTTATGCCATTGAAACCAAATTTGCATCTAATTTCAGACTTGTTCACAGGCCATGGGGATATTTAAGTGCTATTGAAAACCAACTTGTATCTTAAATTTCAGACTTTGAAACACTAGGCCATGGGATATTTGCTGTTCAACTTGTATCTACTCTGACTTAAACACTAGGCCATGGGGATATTTAGGTGCTATTGAAACCAACTTGTATCTAATTTCAGACTTTGAACACTAGGCCATGGGGATATTTAGGTGCTATTGAAACCAACTTGTATCTAATTTCAGACTTTGAACACTAGGCCATGGGGATATTTAGGTGCTATTGAAACCAACTTGTATCTAATTTCAGACTTTGAACACTAGGCCATGGGGATATTTAAGTGCTATTGAAACCAACTTGTATCTAATTTCAGACTTTGAACACTAGGCCATGGGGATATTTAAGTGCTATTGAAACCAACTTGTATCTAATTTCAGACTTTGAACACTAGGCCATGGGGATATTTAAGTGCTATTGAAACCAACTTGTATCTAATTTCAGACTTTGAACACTAGGCCATGGGGATATTTAGGTGCTATTGAAACCAACTTGTATCTAATTTCAGCTTCAAATTCGTTTGTAGAACAAGTACCAGCAGCATCCACATCCCGGGCCCAAAATGAGCAGTTACAGCAGGGGGCCACTAACACTGAGGGAGCCTCAGGGGGGTCGGTAACACAAGAGGAGCCCAAACTACCATCAGAAAAGGGTGGTTATATTATTCTACTTTAACTGCTTTAACTCATTACCAAACAATAATGACATTTGATCAGTTTGTTGCAGATGACTCTGGAAAACATTGTGGGAAAAGGAGAAATTGCTCTTATCGAGCAATTTCAACCTTTTCCCTCAATGTTTTCTGCCCTATCAGAAGATTATTTTTCAATTTCATCCTAATTTGAATTGTCGTCTGCAAACTCTTTCAATTTAGGACATTGGTCAGAGACGCAAAAGAAGCCCAAACTACCATCAGACAAAGGTAGTTTTATCATTCTTCTTCAGATGATATAGCCCTTTACCAAACGTCAAGTTTTTGGACTGTCCCAAATTGAAAGAGTTTGCAGAGAGACGACACTTCAAAATGTAGCGAAATTGAAAAATAATCGTCTGATAGCGCAGAAAAATTATTGAAAAGGAGAAATTGCCTTTTAAGTTTTCCAGGGTCGTCTGCAACAAACTGGTCAAATGTAGTTAGTGTTTGGTAATGGGTTAAACCAACAAGAAAACATCAGAATATACTGAAGAAATTAGATAATCATTTTTTTTTTCCATTTGAAGCAATAAATGTTTGAAGGTTTTTTTTCAATTTTCTATTTAATTATTACTTCATCATCAAAAACATCTAATATTTACACTGCTTTATGTACAAATTTCATAGCTTCTTTAGAAATGTATAATGGACGATGATTGTCACACAAATGTACAAATCCCCTTCTCGATGTGGGTTCAAATTACTGTGGCAGGATTAGAATTTTACTTTTCTTTAAGCTAACAGAATGTCACTTGTTCAGTCTGTCTTTATCTGCTTGTATTGTTAAGCGAGGGGCCATCCATCCTCTATGATGGGTCCAGTTTGCAAAATTTCTGTAACATTGGAACAATGTTAAAAGCAAATGAAACAAAAACAAGTAACACAAGTTGAAAATACTCTTTTTTGGATCACTTATGTATTAATACATTTATGTAGAGGTACACATAAATTACCACAAGATGAAACAACAATCCATTTTAACATGTACACTCCCTAAAGAAGGTTATATGCAATACTACCATAAATGCTTGTCACTTTTAAAGGATTTACTATAGCTTGCTTTGAACCTATGATTTCTGAACTTGAGAGCGGTATTTATTCATCAAAATCAAATCTAATTGATAGACATCTTATACTAGTTCGATTAGATTGGTGTTTTTTCCGAAATATGAACATTTGATTGAACAACATATCATATCAGAGATATGCCATGGATGAAAACATTACTTTTTAAAAAATATTAATCCTTTGTTCACTTTTTTACCTCAAAGATCTTTGCTTTCTCGTTTGTATGTGTGCTGTGAAGTGTCCTTGGGCTCTAAAGTGTCACTGAGCAAAGCAATATTCCTTAGCTTAGCCCTGGTAGATAAACAGGAGGACATGAATTGTAGAACTGACACTGAATTATAAATAAAAGATTGCTAAAATGCCACCAAGAACAACAAGAATAATATTCATTTGATGAAAATGATTCGAGGGAAAATGAGCAAGTTAAGATAGAGAGAATGTAAGATAAGTTAAAGCCATACTTGCGCATTTACACTTTATTTGTTAAAGTTCTAGAAAAGTTGAAAATTAACCTAAATGAAATTTAGATGCCCCTTTACAGAGGAATTGAGACTGTAACTTGTTCACATGATGCTTTTAAAAGAGTGAATACTATAAGGCTTGTTTACAATTAGCGATAAAACAAGGTCATCCGGGAAAACATTGGGAACCAATAAAGATGCTATTTTAGATGTCACTTGAATGTTAACCATGAATTTAAATTGGTGGGCACCAAATTTAAGATAATAGCACTTTGAAAAATAGATAATAAAAAGTGCAGACGTTATATTATCATGATCCTGGGGTTTTTTGCTATGTTTCAACATATTCTTTCATAATTTATAGTTCATATTACCCAGTTTTGCAGTTTTTCTGAGTGCTAGTATGCTTTTAATATAATATTAGCCTTTGGTTTCCACAGAGGAGAAAGATCTTTTCCAAGCTCCTGAACCACCTAGAACAGTGATGGAAGGGTTAGAACAGAGGCTTGCCAAATATCAACATGAGAAGAAGGAAGCTGAGCAATCTGGGAACAGTAGTAAGGGTAGAAGAATGGGCAGAATAGTGAAGGTAGGCATAACCCGTTTCCTCATAGAAAGGCACTTCAACACACATGTAGCATAGTAATTAAGAAATAACAGTCGCTGAAGGAGAAAAAAATCCTTTATGAGGAAATACATTGACCTATCTTTTTCTCAATAACCCTTGGGCATAAAGATTTAAGGAGGTTTAACTCAACATTTTACATAGACAGTGAACAAAATTGGTAAGGAAAGCTTTACAACTTTTCTTCTAATAGATGAATAGGAGTTTTAAGGTTTGCTCAACTAACTTTTTTTCCACAAATTATTTAAAGGGTTATCTCACAAATTTGGGATTTTAACTTTTTAAAAAAATTGTATTCTGCTGATAAAATGACAAAAAAGATTTCTTAAGACTAGGTTATTGACAGCTTTCCAACCCTGTTTTTAATTGTACAGAAAATAGATAGATAGAGATCATTTGTGTGTTGCAGATATTTCAAACAGTTTAAACAGGTGTATTCATTAAAAAGAGTGGAATAAGAGGGGCTTTTTTAAGATACCTTCGTCATTTTGGTCTTTTTGAAATTTAAATGCTCTTATCATGTGGGGTTAGCAAGGTGCGTTAAAGGTAATTCCTGTTATTATTTATAACCAGCTTCAACATAGAAGCACTGACAGGCCCTTCAGTTCACTTATTAGGTAACAAAGTCAAGGGGTTTTATCTGCTTAGATGTAAGGAATTTGAAAATGGTCTTTGGTTTAGTCACAATAATTGACAATATTAAATTTTTAACATTTATATCTCCCAGTCTACAACTCTCTGAGTTTGTCCCTTAACCCTTTCCCAAATAACAAATTTTCGACTGTCCCAAATTGAAAGAGTTTGCAGACGACATTTCAAAATGTGATGAAATTGGAAAATAATCTTCTGATAGGCCAGAAAACATTGTGGGAAAAGGAAAAATTGCTCGTCACAAGGTCGTCTGCAACAAAGTGGTCAAATGTCGTTATTGTTTGGGAAACGGTTAAAGGTTAATATGATTATTGTGCTTTTTAGGTAATAGGCAGAATAGCAAAGATTAGTTTAATCCATTTCTCTCAATGAATTTTGCTCTGAACAGTTAGGTTTTCTCAACACCTTTCTGTTTGGAACAAAGATCAAATGATTCAGTTTGTGTGATGTATTACACAACATAGACTTCAAGTTGAATAGCCACTGAAGCTTCACTTATCTTATTGCAAAAAGTTATAAAACCTTTGTGTCAGCAAAAATATATCTTGCGATAATCTTCTTTTGTTTCTTTTCTGATGATCAGTCTTTGAATTTTGTTGTTGCTCTACTATTTTTCGTGAAACAAAAAGTAATCGTTTTCTACTGCTTTGAAATTTATAGAGTTAACTCAACTGCTTTTAAACAGTGCATTTTCAGCTATTTATCTGTTAACAATATAAGATGCAATGGGTGTTTTTACCTTAGCTTTCTTTAAGGCAAGCATATGTTATTGGGACATTTATTGTCATACATTTCGAATAAATGTCATCTTTTGAGTGTTCTTCTTACAGAGTATTGACTGTGATGTTACGAGGAAATTATTTTTAGCAAAAATGAAAATGAACAACTCTTCATAACTCTACATTAAGTCATGTGTATGTTTTCAGCAATTTCAAGATGCTATCAAGGCAGTGAAAGCTGGAAAGCCTGTAGACTTTGATGAGCTGCCTTGCCCTCCAGGTAAGTTAAAATTATACTAACTGTTTCAAGCAAAGTTTGTCTAACCATGCCATGACTGTATGCAATGTCTTTTTCTTTTTTACTTTGCAACAAGTAGCTATAGAAAAAGGTGTGAGATTGTTAAAGTAGAATGTAAAGAGCCAAGATTAAAAGATGGAATCGCCGTTGTTGCTTGATTCATCTCAGGAGGACAATGGTCCAGGGGTAGAGTGTCAGTCTCAGAACACTAGGGTCGTGGGTTCGAATCCTGTGGGTGACAAATTCTGCCCTGCAATCTTTCATTATTCCACATTTGGTACCTGTTATGTATCCAGGAAGCAAAATCTATTGTGATTTATCTAAATTGTGAGCACTTCTTTCACAATTGATGTAAAAAATAAATAAGTTTAAACTAAACAGATTCATAATAAGTCATGTTTGAATGGAAAGGTCAATTGTAGGGTGATGGTTTGTATTCCATTCCTTCAGGCTTTGGCCCAATTCCAGTACAGCAATCATCACCTGCAAAACCAACCCCAAGTCCCAGCTCCGGTAATGCCTCTCTGCAGGCTCCTGGCAGCAGTCAGCAGACCCAAGGTCAGAAGTCACCAGCACAAAGGTCACCTCAACCACAGCAGACAGTCAATCAGAAAGGGGGAAGTAAGTCAACTTTTTTTGTCAAATGCTTCTTTTTTTATTCCTATATCAGATTAACCCTTAAGAATGCATGGTTATTTTCTAAAAATAGATTTTTGTGTCATCTGCTTTTCAAAACTTTAAATATCTGCTTAATTTGATAAGGAAAGTTACTGAGATAGGCAAACAGGTTAGATCACAGGCCAGCCGCCAATTTACTTGGCAGCTGGCCTGGATCTGACCTGTTTGCATAAGCATGGAGTCGGTTCCAGCACAATAGGGGTTAAGATTATTTTTGTGATGCCTTCTTTTCATGGTCTGTATATACAGGTTATCAATTGGAACCTATTCTCTCTCCAATTTTGTGTCCTTGGGCACTTGAAAGCTGTGTATACACACAAAAAGAAACCAACCCATTTACCACATACATCTGAATAATGGCTCCTTGAGCAAATTAGATCAGTTAATTGTGATTGTGCGCAGTTTTATTTGACAGAAAAAAGCCCTTTGACACAATCGAAAAGTGCAAAGAGCAGTCCTAGATAGACTTGATAAAGACAACTATTTGAACTACATATACACTGCATATATTGTTTTATATTATATTTTTTTTCAAATAATGTTTTCGGGGCCTCCGTGGCCTAGTGGTTAGAGTACAGAACTTGAAATCACATGGCCCCTCTCCGCGTGGGTTCAAATCCTGAGAGGGATATGGACTTTCATGAGAGGCAGTCTCCCGACTGACTTACGGAATGCCGATGGTTCTACCCGCATTGACCAGCCCTTGTGGGGTCTTCCTCCATCATTAAGAGTCGGGCATCGCTACATAACTGAAATAATGTTGATGTGATGTAAAACCCATATAAAAAAAAAATAATAATAATAATGTTTTCATGTTGCTATTGTTATTGCAATACAGAACACATGTTCTGTTGAAATAATCATGATTTTTAAGTCACCTAAGATAACATTTTATTAGATGGACAAATTACTTCAAACAAATCTCTTCACTTACTTCAAACACTTACAGCGAATTAGTTTTAAAAGTGATGACATGACACATGGACAAAGTCTCCTTGTATTCATGTTGTATTTTGATTGTTTATTAGGAAAGTTAGAAAAAAATTTTTTTTTCTAGTGAACATTTTGACAGGTGTGTATGACAATGTTTAGTTTGACACTGCATTTCCCAGTTTATTGTTTGTTGATGTTGATTTAACTCATTACCAAACAATAACAACATTTAACCACTTTGTTGCAGACGACTCTTGAAAAAATTGCGGGAAAAAGATAAATTGCTTGAGATGAGCAATTGATCCTTTTCCTTCAATGTTTTCAGCCTTATCAGAAGATTATTTTTCAATTTCATCACTTTTTGACATGTCGTTTGCAAACTCTTTTAATTTTGGACAGCAAAAAATTTGGTATTTGGTAAAGGGTTAAGATTAATTTTGCCTGTTCTTGCCGATGTGATCGATTTATGATTTATTCTTACTTTTATTCACTAGTCTCCCAGAAGAGACACCGTAAGTACCAAAATATCACTGTATAAGCTCACCTGGTGAAAAGAGTTTGCTGGTTTTTCTGGAGGGTTTTAAAGTTTGGTGTCATATGTGTAACATGCTATGTACTCTAACTGAAGTCAATGAATTTTTATTTGTGTATATTTAAAACCATTGTTACAAAGGAGAAAATGGTAATGATAAGTGATCTCCCTTTTTTATACAATGCTTTCAATGGTTAGGATGTTAAGACAGTAATCTGCTTAATGGTGATTGAACTGGTTTACTAAAGCTGTAGTTTTAGGGGCCTAGTAGTTAAGATGGCTTTCTTAAAACCTGGGGATCCCAGGTTCAAGCTCCAAAGGTATCTCTATTTTCGTGGGAGTGTCATTTGGCAAGACACTTCAGAGCCCTAGCCTTGTACATGTTCTGGTGAATCCAGGAAAACTTGAACATAATTGAAAAATTATTCAAACAGCTTTAAACCCTATACATGTATAAAAAAACATAAGTGATTAAAGGAATGGTTATAGTCATTCAGAAGGCTGCAATCCTTTAGTTAATGGATGTACTTTTGGTTCCCTGCTCATATTTTAATGAGAACCCATAACAAAGGGGATTAATGGAATTGGCAAGAGATATGCTTGTTTCAGTTAACACCTTATTTTGTTATACCTCTTCTTAATGTGTCTGCTGCAATAGTGTTTTGAAACCACTGTGGCAAAAGCTCCTAATGACAACTTATTGAGTTGAAATGTGTAGTTCACTAAGAAATGTGTTTCTTTTTTAGCATTTTTTTTTTAGTTTTCTCTGTAATTATAAAGGTCTTAGCTGCATTTGATGCTTTTGATTTTGATAAGGTTCATAGATGATTTTTATTTCGACCTGGCTCAAATTGTAAAAGTATCAATTGTCTTTAAATCCAAAAGCTTTCATCAATGAAGATAAATAAAATTGTCAAAATACCTCAAGAGAAGGACATGATTTGATTTGAAAAGAACTTCTTTAAGTTACTTGAAATTTGATATTAAGTATGGAAAAACAAAAATCAAATTTCCATTTGCCAGTATTGCATGTACAGTTTATGCTAGTCAGAAATTGATAGATCTTGATCAATACACATAGTTATATTGTACACAGATTTTATTATCAGGGATAATACAAAACTACTGCAAAATGACAGCTAATGAACAAAGGAGGTATACTGTATTTGGGTAGAAACCATTGCACATAAAGGGAATTTTGTATATTTGCAAGCAGCTTTTCTGATTGTCACATTGGTTCTCCCTGTTGCTGATTGGTTAAAATATGAGTTAGTGGGATATATATTTCAGCTTCCATACATATATCATATTGATGTAAACAAACAGTGGGACTCTTATGTATCCCATGCTGCTTTTATTTAAGAAAGTGAGCATATAGATAATATACTGTTGTACATTCTGTTAAGAGTTTGGAATAGATTGTGATGCGCTTTGATTTAGGTGTTCGAACAACAAAATGAACAGAGCTAACACATTTTTAGTCGTATACATGAGCAATACACTCTATGTAGATAGTCTATTCATTTAATTTCCGAAATTTTTCTAGAAGTTTATTTCTCTCTTATTTAGTATTTTGCATTATGTTTCAAATAAACACAATTTTGAATATGATTAAAAGTGCTTTTTTTGGTTGCCACATTCACATGGTGTAATTCACCAAGACTTGAAATGATTGAATAATGTATGAATTCTATTTCAGATTTGTAACAGATCTGATAAACTTGTATCAAAAGATGAGTTAGCCAAGAAACTAATAAAAACCTATTTCAACATTGTTGCATCATATTTGATGCAACAGTAGCATGTTGAAAATAAACAAATGTGAAATTCACCTTTTAAATTTTCGTAAAGTCAGATAAGTTTTTTTCACACACAGAAAAAATCAATTAAGTGCATGACCATCAGGAATTCAATGAAATGAAATTATTTTATGTTAAGTTTTTTAATTTGCTTAACTAAAACCAGAGTAGGGAGAACTTTCCTCTAGCTGTCTACATATCTCTCAGCTTCTTTTAAAATCTTTTACTGCAAATTCGAAAATAATATGCTTTAGGAATATTTTCTATGATTTAAGTCTTTACTTTGTTTTGTGTGCTTATTGAGGGGGGAAGACTAATGAGTTGCTATATTCCTAAAACCTTTCTTCATCTTGAATCGCTCTGAAACACCAGTAGCATTACACTTAAGAACCTTATTTTTTAAAGAGAAAATGTATATGACGAGCAATTTTCTGTTTGACATCATGTTTTTTTCTCTACATCACATAGTTTGTTTATATCTTTAAATTGCTGCCTGCTATAACCATACATTTGGACCATTCACAAATTTATTAGTGGGGGATTTGGTCAGTTGGTTGGGGTATACGGGCATTTGCCACCCTGGACATTTGCCCCCTTTTTGGTATAGGGCGGACATTTGTCCCCTCGCCGTAATGTAAAAGGCGGACATTTGCCCCCTCATATTCTTTATAACTTGTTTAACCTGATCGTATTCCGTTATAATTAAACAGGAATTTAAATAAGATAATATTTTTATCATACTAACATGTCAATTTTGCTCTATTAAGCCGATGTCACTTGGTCAATTATGCTCATCCAACCGTGAAACGGCGGTATACGTTCATAATTTGATTTGACCTTAATTTCTTTATTTCCGGTTTAATTATTTCTATCACAATGAAATGTGATGGTGATTGTCATACAGGCACAAATTGGAATACCTTTTGTCTTCTTTGTTTTTTATTGTTAGCCTCGAGTGACAAATCACTAATAAGATTAAAGATGTAATCAATATGTGAATTAAATAAAACTTTAGTTCATTAAGTTCATGGTTGGATGAGCATGATTGGCAAAGTGCCATCGGTGTGTTTTTGATTCGTCATTTCCATTTTAACATCTTAAAGGAATTATAAGGGAAGAGCTAATAGAGTAAAATTTATGTCCAGGAATCGTTGGTTGGTTATTGTTTGTTTTTATAACATAAGATTACACACACTAGCTTTAACAGCTAAAGCTTTTGTATCTGTGTTTCTATCAGAATCAATTTCAATTACTTGTTCTGAAATTGTTTTTTCGTTGTGTTATTTGAAATACTTTTTTGTTATTGTGCAAAAACAGTTGCAAAAATGATATATTTGATTGGGTTTATTGATCAAGTAATATTTAATGTTTGCTAGTCCACCAAATTATATGAAATGAATAATTAAAACTGCACATTATAAGCATTTCCTACCTCATTTTATTTTTTAATAATTCAAATTACTATTTGCTGTAAAAGTATTAATGGGTGTATCATTTAGATATTTTTGTCTTATACATGAATAGTCAATTACTTGAAAACAGTTCTTTTGTTTGCTATATTTTTTCTTTTAACAAAACAGTTGAAGGGATTTTTGTTCTTATAATATAGGAAAAAACCTGCATCATCATTCAACTTCAACCACATCATTGAAAAATGTACATTACACACTTCTCATCTATTTATTCTTTCATTTCAGATTCATTACTGAATAAAAAAAAAGGTTTTTCTTCTGAAAGGTCTAAAATTCATATTAAAAATAGAACAGAATATCAATTAAGAATTACTGTATTTTTTTACAATAAGTAGGAAACTTTGTGACAAAACAGGATGCTTTACTTTATATAATGGTTTAAATTATACAATAGAAGATTGAATCTGCCATCGTGATTGAACTAAACATACTTTTTGGGAGCAATAATTGCTTTTTTTTTTACAACTGCATTTTCACACAATCATTTTTCTTTGTTCATATATTGAAATGTTACCTGCTGTCAGGGTTCCTGAATGGCCCAGTTGTTAAGATGGAGATATGAACAAATCGAGGGCCCTGGTTTGAGTCCCAGCTCTTGTTTCTTTGGAGTGAACTTTGGCAGGACACTTCAGAGCCCTAACTTAGTACTTGTGAATCAAGCAAAGCCCTAACATAATTGAATAGTTGTTGACATTGTATTTATTCTTTTAACCCTCTACCAAACGACACATTTTCGACTGTCCAAAATTGAAAGAGTTTGCAGACGACAATCAAAATTTGATGAATTTTTTTTAATAATCTGATAGGGCAAGAAATATTGTTGGTAAAGGAGAAATTGCTCGTTAAGAGCACTTCTCCTTTTCCAACAAAGTTTTCCAGGGTCATCAGCAACAAACTGGTCAAATGTTGTTATTGTTTGGGAATGTGATAAACAAACAAACACATGCCCTCACTTTGAGTTAGATTACATAAAAAAATACCTACAAACACAACATTTTTCATCTTGCAGCAGACGACAACTTTCATAAAGCATTGTGGCAAAATGTGTCACAATGCTTTTTCAATATTTTCACTTATCACAACAGTAGAACTGAAAGGTTTTCACATGTTTACAAATCTTTTCTAAAGTCATCTGTTCCAAGTAAAAAAACTTTGTCTAAATGTTGTAAAGAGTTAAATGAGTGTGTTAACCCATTATCAAACTACAACGACATTTAACCACTTTGGTGCAGACAACTCTGAAAAACACTGTGGAAAAAGGTGACATTGCTCGTAACGAGCAATTTCTCCTTTTCCCACAAACTATAAGAAGATTTCTTTCCAATTTTATCACATTTTGAAATGTCATCTACAAACTTTCGATTTGGGACAGTTGAAAATTTGGCGTTTGGTAATGGGATATTAGAGACTGAGTAAACTGTTGGTATTGTTCAGACTTTGAGAGTATGAGAGTACAACAGCAGAACAGAAGGTTTTCACATGTTTACAAAGCTTTTTTAACTGTTAATGTTGTTGTTTTCAGACTTTGAGAGAACTGCCTCAACGAGAGTACAACAGCAGACACAGTTTCTGAAGGAGAGGATGATGGAATACAAGCGGGCTGCCGCCACCGCCAAGAGAAACAATGATATACCCCTGGCTAAACAGTACCTCAGAATGGCTAAGGTGACCGAAAGATTTCTATATTGATTTTTGATAATTTATTTCATGTATTAGCATGTAAACTGTATTATAAGTTGATGGTTTCTGTTGTTATTTTAAAGACTTTAACCCTTATAGTGATTGATCTGACTTCATGCTTATACAAACAGATTGGATCCAGGCCAAACGAAACAGCAGGTGACTAACAAAAGAAAAGAGAGATGCCTCTTCTTACAATATTGAATTAAGTGTTATAGATATTTTATATTGTATTGTACTGTCATTGACCGAATAAACTCTGTCTTGACGTATGAATGCAGGGTAATTTTCTAAAAATAGAATTTTGAGTTGTCTGCTTTTAAAAACATTAAATATCTGCTTAATTTTGTTGGCTCATGATACAGTCATGAAATTTTGCTTTGGTCATACTGTAATCTTGTTTATTGTTATGGAGTGTTATTTGGAAATTCTATTTCATTTCATTACAAGTTCCTTTGATGTATATGTATGTGATTGTTGTTTGCAGGGTTTTGAGCCAATGATAGAAGCATCAGAAGGAGGGCTGCCTGTGGATCTTACACAAGTATGTTAAAAGGACTATCTCACTTATTGGGATTTGGACGTTTTAAAATAAATTGTCTTCTACCGAAAAAATCACACAACTTAATTTAACAGAATTTAGCATGTGGTTAATCCAAATTGGTTCAAAAGAACATCTTTGAGATTTCAGCTTAATCAGTTATGGTATTTCTTTTTATTCAATAAGTTAAATTGTAGTCTGAATATATAAAGATAAGTATGAATATTGATGTTTTGATAGTGACTCCTTTACAACTAGGTTTCTCTGTAAAAAAATAATTAGCTTTTTTTACAGCAGTTTCATCTGTTCTTAAAATGATCCAACTCATTTATTTTGTTCTATGTATGTTGTTACTACTTCAAAATAAAAAACTACTGCAGTTGAATATTTTTTAGAATGAAATTCAAAGTTAGAGTTTAGGGAAATAATGTTATAAAATGATGAAGTGCTCCTAAATTCATGGCTAAGACATCTTTAACCCTTTCCCAAACAACAAATTTTCGACTGTCCCTAATTGAAATAGTGTCCAGACGACATTTCAAAATGTGATGAAATTGGAAAATATTCTTCTGATAGGCCAGAAAACATTGTAGGAAAAGGAAAAATTGCTCGTTACGAGCAATTTCTCCTTTTCCCTCAATGTTTTCTTAAGTGTCTGCAACAAAGTGGTCAAATGTCATTATTGTTTGGGAAAGGGTTAACATATCCAATTATGTGAGGTATTATCAAGTAACTAGTTTGAATGTCAAGGTCACCTTTTTCTGCCCCAGGTTCCAGCGTCCCTGGCAGATCAAGATGACGAGCCGAGTTTTGTAATGGTGTCCCAGGAGGACTGCGAACTGTCAGGGGACAGGGAGGAGGTGTTTGGGAAACTAGAACAGGACCTCATTTCACAAATAAGGGTAACATGATTAAACATTCCTTATAGACTCAACCTTCATACATTGTTTAGACATGCTCATAATACATATTTAAGGTTTCACTTTGAGAGGGTTTAATAGACTTGATAGGATTCAAAATTCTGAATAAACCCCTGTTAGGGGTATGGATTCACATGAGAGATAGTCTCCCGACTGACTAAAGAAATGCCGATGGTGCTACCTGGTTTGACCCATATGAAATAAATAGAAATTCGGAATTAAAGACAATTACATGCAGGTGGTTCTTGGAAATTCACCACTTGCAGGGAGTTTTAAATGTTTCTCTAATATATTTAACCAATTTGAGATTGACAATGTTCGATTCAGAAAAGTATCTAGACTCTTTCACTTGTATGAGTTTCTATGACTGGTGTGAATTGGCCCTTACAGTGGTGGGAATGATCCATATGATCACCAGGTATAGAGATAAATAGGGAATAGATGGTTTGTGTCTTGAATCAGAAATACTATTTGGCTAGTTGTAGAAATTCAATTTTGTGAGCGGAACAGGAGCCCGATAACCTTTCCTATTCAAAGAAACCATCTAATGCATCTACTTATGTGACTCTATTAATTCTATAAACAAAGATAATGAAAATAATTGAAGATCAAAACTTAATTAAAAGGAAACAAAATTGAAAAAAAGTCAATATCAAGCAAAATGAACAAGTTTCAATGATGTGTGGTGTCATATGCCTTGACGGAAATCACTAATGATATGTGGAACCTTGTTATCAGTCTAAAATGGTACTGGTCACAGAATAGATACTTTTCTGATCCAAACATGACCGGACATTATCAGGTGATCGGTGCTTGTTTAATGAAACCAGGTAATGATAATGGTGATCCTGATGATAATGATGATGAAAACTAATAATTAATTGGGTTGCCTGGGTAGAATTTAAATTATTAGAGAAAAAGAAACTACTCTTTTTTACCCAGAGGTTTCTTAAAACTTCATGTGAAGTAAGGTTAGAATGTGAATGTTTGAAGGAAAATTGAGCTGAACTTAGTAATACAAAGTTCTGCTTAAAACTTTTTTCTTATTTACAATATAACATCAGAATTTCTTGATCTATTCAATGTGTTCACTTTTGTTTCTGTATACGTTGATGTATATGTTAAAAGATGTAAAACTACAAACTTGTTTTTTGTGGATCTCTGTTTTGAATACATGGTTCTTTTTTTTTCAGATGTGCTCAGCCAACTTTACGCATTTCTCAAAACTGGGTGATGTAATCAATGCAAACAAGTAAGCCTTTTTTATTTAACTTTTTCGGGACTTAATAGGCTAGTGGTTAGAGTGCAAACATATGTTGTGTTAACAAAATGTTTAGCCTCTCTAAGAGCATTTATATAAAAGGTTAAGGAAAACATTGGGATAAAAAAGGAAATATGCTAAGCATGAGATTATTTGTTGTGTGTGTGTCTAATCACTAATTCATTGTTATAGCTCTATTCAAAGGTAAATAATCACTAATTCATTGTTATAGCTCTATTCAAAGGTAAATAATCACTAATTCATTGTTATAGCTCTATTCAAAGGTAAATAATCACTAATTCATTGTTATAGCTCTATTCAAAGGTAAATAATCACTTATTCATTGTTTTACCCATTTACAAAGGTTGATATACAATCACTAATAAACAAATCACAAAACTATACAAATACTGATTGATTGTTTTACCTATACACAATGGTCACTATATAATCACTAATTGTTAGTTTTACCTCTGTACAGATTTCAGAAGATGGAACACAGCCTACAGAAGGATCTTGATGCCTTGAAAAATGCCTTACGCCATAATGATCCTGTCCCAAAGTTCCATTATGAAAATAGAACATTTTCAATAGTGCAGTGAGTAACATACTTATATATGTCTAACTTCATGAATGATCATTTCAAAGCAACTGTTTCTGTGTGGCCTAGTGGTAAAGATGGTAACATCTGCTTCAAGGACAAAAATTGCAACTGCAAGTGGTAATGAGTTAAAAAAAAATCTCTTAGCAATGTTTTACTATTCCATCAATGTTGCCAAAAGTTGTCTGCCGAAAAGTAAGATATGTTTGTAGTTTATATAACAGACAAGGAAAGTTGCAGTTTATATAACAGACAAGGAAGTTTGTAGTTCATATAACAGACAAGGACTTTTTACTTTCAGATGTAATACAGATCTCGGGGACAACGATATAGAAATAGTTGTTGTTCGCGGTGTTCAGTATAATCCACCCTCGGGCTACTCGGAGAAAGATTTAGACACCTATGTTAAATTGGAGTTGCCATTTCCCAATGTAAGTGTTTTATGTACATTTACAACTAGTATGATATCCTTTTCTATTGATTACCCACATCATCTTAATGCACGCTAAATGACCTCAGTTGTCGACTGGTCTTAAAGTACTATCCATTCATCATTCTCTATTGACTTTTT
Organism: Cerastoderma edule; assembly: GCA_947846245.1. Lineage (NCBI taxonomy): Eukaryota > Metazoa > Mollusca > Bivalvia > Cardiida > Cardiidae > Cerastoderma > Cerastoderma edule. Next base: position 20,666,590 of record OX401405.1, on the reverse strand, counting down.
AGTCCATATAAAATCGTTTAAACCCATATTGTTATGCATGATGAATGACCATAGCTGATGATGGGCCTTAAAACCCCATTCTTTCATTCATTCATTCATTCATTCATTCAAATGCAGTAGTTAAGTATTCAGGAAACTTTTTTAAAAAAGATGAAATTTATTTTGATGAACAATGTTCTCATTTGCAATAATGTTTTCTTCCTGATATTACAACATGAAAGTATGTTTTCTTCTGAATTGCTGTTAAATGAATCACAAAGTACAACATTTTTCCCCTTACAACCATTCATACTGTCTACTTTTTTCTTTTAGGAAACCGAGTAAAACCCCATAAGATTGAATTAATTCAATTTGTGGCTCTATGGCTCAGTGGTTGGGATTCATGACTCCCAGCACCTAGGCTCAATTCATTCATGCTCATTTAGGCCTTGGGGCCTCCATGGTCTAGTGGTTAGAGTACAGAACTTGGAATAACATGGCCCTCTCCATGTGGGTTCAAATCCAGGTGACGGCATTTGAGAGGTAGTTTCCAGACTGACCTATGGAATGTGGTTGATTCTGCCTGACTTGACTAGCCCTTATGGGTAGTTGAGTACTTGGTCTTCTTCCATCATTAAACCATGAAATAATGTTGACGCAATGTAAAACCCATATAAACCAGAAAAAACAAACGTATAGGCCTAAAGAAGTGCCATTTTGATGGTTTCACAGCATAAAGGAGGAACAATACCCCACAAGTTTAGTTTTGATGCTTTGTTGTATTTCATAATATCTTAAAAAAGGTTTTAAACAGTTTATGCTAAATTAATGACAAAAGAAAAAATATGTTTAATTTCAGGATGCTTTTCAAAATGGACAGACAGAAACTGTTAAAAGTTCTTTCAATCCAGGTAAGATTAAAAGATGTACATTCTGTTATCTTACAAATCATCCTGCATCATTTCTTTGGGTAAGAAATATCAAAAGATTGTCTACAATTTATCAATGTCAAGTGTTCTATTTGCTTTTTAATAACTACAGTCTAACTTGTGTTAAGCAGCCACCCTTTTAAGCAGCCAACCTGCCTTAAACAGCCACTTCAGCAAGTCCCATTCTAAGATTTATAGTGTAAATCAATTTGTGTTAGGCAGCCAACCTGTCTTAAACAGCCAATTTACTCTGTCCCATAGGCTGGCCTCTTAACACAAGTTTGACTGTATTTTATCTCTTTTTAGCAAATACATGAAGTAGTTAATCACTTCTGTTGACATGACTTTAAACCCCATATAAATGAAGTATATTGAAATGGATTCTGTAGCATATGCAGATCCTCTTTACCCTTTACCAAACGCTGGATTTTCGACTGACCCAAATTTAATTAGTTTGCAGACAACATTTCAAAATGGGATGAAATTAAAAAAACATTTTTATAGGGCAGAAAATATTGTGGGTAAAGGAGAGTGCAATGTCTCCTTTACCCAAATATTTTACCGATTTGTCTGCAACGAACTGGTCAAGTGTAATTATTGTTTGGTAATGGGTTAAATATGTTAGCATAAAATGACAGCCCTTGCAATTCACTCTTTAGGTAGTAGAAATAATGATTTTAATTTATATAGGAATATAAAAGCATATCTTGCTGTGTTTAACTTAAGATGATTAAAGAAAAATGATAATTGAATGACTTCCTACATTGCCTTTATTTTTATTTCAGAATATAATGAGCCAATCAAGTTAACTATAAATAGAAAGTCAAGAGCCTTGGTGAGGGTAATAGAGCGGAAATCAATCAAGTTGGAAGTGTATTATAAGAGGTGATTTGAGGACTTTTCCTGTTTGTTTTTTTTTAAAGAAAGGATACTAGATAAGACTTACAATATGTTAAAAACATTCCCCATTGGAGTGACCTTTCACAAGTCACTTCTGAGCCCTACTCCAGTACTGGTGGATCCAGGTAAGCCGTTACATAACTAAAGAACGGTTGATAAAGTGTAAAACACCATACAAACAATCAAATATATTCCCTCATGTATGGTTTTGTGACTCATTTAAAACATATGTTACGGCCTATGACAATCACTATATATGGATGATAAAGTATTTATTGTGATGTATGAGAAAAAATAAATAATTTTCTTTATTTGTAACAGTTATTTATGTTTTCTTCTTTAGTTAAAATAGATCATGTGTTTCTCCGAGGCATAGAGCAGAACTTGAAATCGCATGACCCTTCTTCATGTGGGGTCTAATCCATTATGAGGATATTTGAATTTTCAGAGGCAGTTTCACAGTTGACTAACAGAACGCTGATGGCTTTACTCGGTTTGACCAGCCCTAATTGGTAGTCAAGCTAGGGCTCTTCCTCCATCATTTTGGGCTGGGCATATCAACATACTTGAAATAATGTTATGGTTATGTAAAGCCCATATATACATATATGCATAGAACATGTGAATTATGAAATAATGTAATTATCTTCATGGTTTTTAAATGTTTGATTACTGTACAAACTATTTGTTCATAGGGGACTGTTTAAAAGTGATAAAGTCCTTGGTACAGTGAGTGTAAAACTGGTCACTCTTGAAACGCAGTGTACAGTGCATGACAGCTATGATGTAAGTACAATTGAAAAGGGTTTATATGGGAAAGGCTGGTGAATTTTGAAAATATTCTACAGAGATAGGATCTTACATTAGTGACCATGGTGTATAGAATGCAATAAACCACTCATCCAAATAAAGATTTCCTTTTTCTTTATTTAGATGAGGAGTAAGATAAGTTTGTAAAGGGTCCTGTAGGTTCAAGTTGTTAAGGTGGCAGTCTTAAAATGTTCGGGTCCCCGGTTTGAGCCCCACTATTACCTCTGGTTTTGTTAGAGTGTCCTTTGAGAAGAAGAACTCATATTCCTAGCCTAGTACTGTTCAATCTAAGAAAGTCCTAACAAAAATGGAAAATTGTTGACATATTGTTAAACCAATATAGGCAAAATGAAATTCACAACAAAATAATAAGCAATTACTATTCTCCTTTACATGATATAACTCAATAGTACATGAAAAAGAAGTCGAATCAACTCCATTGCTAATACCTTATTGGTGATATAGGTACAGAACATTTGTCATAGTGTATACTTGAAAATAACATGTAGTTTTAACCCTTGCTCTTGTTGAAGTCTTTATACTTTTGAAAGAAAACATGGCTTGAATATTTTTAGGCACCTTAATATTGATTTCATTTATAATAACAAAACAATAGATATTTTTTTTTTAATTCATTTCATCATTATAGATTTTGGAACAGTTGCTATAGGTTATTAATTGTTAAATTCTTTATGTTGTTGCGCTTCAGTTGACAGATGGGCACAATTGTGTCATTTATGGAAATTCATTTGTAACATATTTGTTGTTAATGAGAATCATTTTGAACAGTTTGTTCATTATGATAGTATGGTAACGTTAAAGTTAGTAGGTGACATGTTTGATTCACATGTGTCTTATAGGTTTGTATGAATCATATTAAACAGTTTATATACGAAAGTGGGTGTAAGAGGTTTTATTGTGTTTCAGTTGACAGACGGGCGCAAGTCTGTGGGCGGGAAGTTAGAAGTAAAGGTCAGGATTCGCGACCCATTCAAGAACAAGCAGGTGGAGGAAGTGAAGGAGAAATGGCTGGTTATAGACCAGTTCATTAAGACATTAGCCAATCCAAAGGCCAAGACAAAAGCTGCTGTGAGTATAATTAGTAATACAGAAATAACTTAACCCTTAGAATGCTGGGTAATTTTCCAAAAATTGATTTTTGTGTCGTCTGCTTTCCAAAACCTTCAATATCTGCTTAATATTGATGAGGAAAGATAGTCAAAGTAGCAAACAGGTAAGATCACAGGCCAGCCACCAATTTACTTGGCAGCTGGCCTGTGATCTTACGTGTTTGCATATGCATGAAGCTGGTATCAGCACTATAAGGTTTAGTTGTTAGGAACTATCTGCTGAAGGTTGCCTTTTATTATCATTTTCTTTTAATCATTCTCACTATTATTGAAATTTATTGTTTTTCACTTCTATAGGAAATGTTTATTTTGGTGAAGAATAAATGCCATTTAGATATTATATGCCACTTGTATCCTTGCTTACCAATACTGAGATTAAATCATATCCTGGTAAAAGATGTTGGACTAATTTAAATACAAAATTATAAAACATTGTTATCTTCTTTCACTTTTGATGAAATACATCTAAGATATAGCAATATTGTTCCATCCATTTGGATATTGAGTTGTTGTCTTATGAAAAGACACTTCCTAAAGACCAGAGATGTTGGTGTAGATTGAACCCAGCACCTCCACTATTCCATGCGGGTCCCCAAAGGTACAGCCCAATCATGAAAGTGCTGCATTCGTAGCACAGGGGTAGGACTTAATCCAAACCGCACCGCTGCTTTTATGGTTGTACCTTTGGCAAGACACATCAGAGAACTAGCCTAGTCCTGGTGAAACCCAGGAAAATCACAATATACTTAACAATGGTTGAAACTGGCATGAAACCCCTATCAAGTGATCAATTGCAACTAGGAATGGATTAGCTTCACTTTGGGTTAAAGATGGATAGGTTAAGGTAGAATACCCATAAACGGCCATTTTGAAATTCATTTCTTGGTCGGATTACTTTGGTTGTTCTCAGTATATATTGGTCTGGGCTAGAACTACTTAGTTTAACTGAATAGTTCAAGCCTCTGACAGATGTATATACCGAGGAATGACTGAAGTAATCCGACGAAGGAATGAGTTTCAAAAATGGCGGATTATGGGTATCCTACCTTGAGTCTTTAGATTGAATTTGTGAAATGGAAGTATCAATATTCAAGCCTGTTATCTGCTCTTCATTTACAGGAAAGCCAACAGAAAAGGTAAGCAAGATTACTTTTAATTCTACTGTAATCAAAGTTGGATATGTATTTCCATTAGTTATCTCACAGACAGCATGATGTTTTTTTTTTCTAATTTAAACATAGATTAACTGTCAATATGGTCATAAAAAAATATATACTACATAAGTAAGTTACAGTGTAAACATAATCAGGATGGTGGTACGGGCCTCCATGACCTAGTTGTTAGAGAACAGAACTGGAAATCAAATGGCATTGCCACTCTCTGGGTGGGTTCAAATTTAGGTGAGGGCATTTGGATTTTTATGAGTGGTAGTCTCCTATCTGATTTAATGCCGATGGTTCTACCCAGCTCGATCAGCCCTTATGGGCAGTTGAGTATGGGGTCTTCCTCCATCATGAAGGATTGGGTATTGCAACATAATTGAAATAATATTGATGTGATGTAAAATCCATATAGATAGATAAATGGTGGTGGTGAAAAATGAACTGTACTTGCCTTCCTTTAGAGTGGTTTAGGCTGAAAGCACCAGCAGTTTGCAATGGAAAGAGTGCCAGATAGAGACATTATGATAAATTTATGAAGAAACCATTATGACAAAGGGAGAATTTAATTTTTAATTGGAGTTAACTCCTTCATCACACTAATTTGTTGATTCACCTACTTTATATGTGTGGTAGAAATAATTTATATGTGGGTAGGGGTTAACTTAACATATTTATTTAACAACAGCTCCCATGTAATGCAACCCTATATGTGTACACACATTACTATTATTTTCTTAAGCATGGCTAGTGGAGAGTTTGTTGGAATGTTCATCCTTTAATTGAATTGGAAATCTTCCATAAATAATTTTTCCCCCAATCCTGTATCAATTTCTGTCCACAGCAAAATACTGATAAAAAATTTTTATCAGTGAAGTATGATTCTGAGACTTGTGTCATGGGTTCATATCCAACGTACAGAGCTCTTGAGTGTGGACATCTAAAGGCAAGGCACTTTGCACAAGGCCTAGTACTTATTGATGGTACAGGAATTATAAACTTTAAAACATTCATGGAAAGCTAAATCCAAAAGGGTCAAGCAAGAAACACTGCTTACTATAACAATTTTTTTCTTTGCCATTTGTTTTTCTTAATGTCTACATTTGTTACATGATGTATAACTTTTGTATAAATCCCAAACTTTATGCTCAGAGTAATGAGTTAAAATAAAAGATACTATCCATGATAATGGGCTAATGGTCTTTTTCTGTGTATCTTCAGGACACAGAAGTCGTCCATGTGCAACTTGATGTGATGAACATTGCAACACTTTCAACTTTGATTACAAAACTAAAAACTGAAAACTAACCACTAAGATATAGAAGGACATTTCCCTGCATGAAACAGAGTCATGTGAAATGCTTATTTCCCATCATAAATGTTATGTTATCTCACCAGAACATTCATATTTATTCATCTATGACTTTCTTATGCACATATATTAGAACGTTAACATTTAATTTTCTGACATACCAAAAAAGATTTTAAGAATGAGCAATTTATTGTGTTGTCTGTCTGATTTCTTCTACAGAATTCCTAAAACTTATAGTGCTGGAACTGACTTCATGCATATGCAAACAGGTCAGATCCAGGCTAGTCGCCAAGTAAAATTGGCAAATGACCTGTGATCTTACCTATTTGCCACTCATAGTATCTTTCATCTATAACATTTGCAGATATTTTAAGTTTCTGAAAGCAGAAGACACAAAAATCTTTTTTTAGAAAGTTACCCAGCATTCTAAGGCTAAGAAACCACTGAGATCAAGGGGAAAATTGCTCCATACTAGCAATTTCATCCTTTGGTCACAATTTTTTTTACCCATAGTGGGTACCCCTTTATCATAAAGTAAGTTTTTTTTACTATGCCATTTGGGCAAATGCTTTATGCCCTATCACAATTTCGAAAGTGAGGGAATATGTTTCTGGCTATAGTTATAAGCTACTACTTCTGTCCAGAAGAATAACACTTCTTAAGCATCTAAGTCTCAAGGGTAAGAAATATCTGGAACAAAAAGAGATTACTCCTTACAAGCAGCTTCTATCTTAGTAACAATGTTTGACCTTAAAAACTACTGCTTATGTGTCTTCATTTGACCAGCCTAAATAATGAATATAATGTTAGAAGTCAAAAGTTTTCTTTTTTCATTTCGTATGCAAGATCGGAAACATCTATAGATTAAATGCAACATTTGAATGAATTCCTTTTTGTAATTAATTCAAGAAGCTTCAATTTACCTGAGTATATGCAGTTTATATGCGTTATATCTCGAAAATGATAGCACGTTTTTGGATTAAACTACATTTTATTTTCCTGTAAACACGCTTTAAAGAATAAAAAATGACCTAATTTAGCTTCCAATTAATTAAGGCACCCTTTGAAGTAAAACTTGCACTCAGTTACAATAAAATTGTGTAAATTCTAGAATAGTTGACCATGACTGGTAAAATAGAAATATGTTTAATTCCCTTTTAAAGACTAGCTGATACAGTAACATGTTCATGTGATGCTTTTAAAAGAGTCAAGAAGATGAGGTTTGTTTGCATTAGCGATAAAATGAGGTTGGCCAAGAATTGCCTGGGAAGTTTTCGTAAAATGTTGGGGACCAATGAAATTGGAGAAATTCCCCACTTTGAATATTTGAGATGATGTGTTGGATAAATGACAGTTTTTTGATGTGTATCATGTGACTTTTCAAACCAGGTGACCGTCACTCGTTTTCTTTTAGAGCAATTATTGTTATATTGAGACAAAAATGGATGTAAACAATGAAGTCAAACTGTGTGCTACACAATTTTTGAAAATAGCACTTTGAAACATCGATAATGAATTATGCAGGCATTAAATTGTCATGGAAATGCGGTGTTTCACCATGTTAAAAGATGTTGTTTCATAATTTATAACTCATTTTACCCAGTTTTGCAGTGTTTTACCATGTTTAAAGATGTTGTTTCATAATTTATAAGTCATTTTACCAAGTTTTGCCGTTTTTGAGTGCTAGTATGCTTTTAAGGAAATGTGGTTGTTTCTTCCACTGCTATATATTGCTTGTGGTTTATCCTGTCTCAGAATTGTTTTACCGTGTTGTACTTAAACTTCAAAGATATGATGTTCAAACTATAAAGAAGGGCAAACCATTATAAGTTAGTAAGTTATGTGTAATTGAGTTGAGCCAATGTGATTACTTGTATCCTACCAATGCCTATTTAGTTCATTAACTTGTATCTCAAATTTCTGCATATAAAAGTAAAATTTATTGTTTAGACTGTTTATACTTGCTAGTTGTGATTTCTGAGCGTGTATTATTACTATATTTTTATTTGTTACATTGTATTGCATTCATTTACTGCATGATTGTTTCAGCTGATCAACATGAACCTTTTTTATGCGGATTTTAAAAGAGTTTCTCATTATATTCTTGTACATCAATATTGCAGTACTATTTGAGGGGCCCTTTGTTTTACATACACAACATTGTACATCAATATTGCAGTACTATTTGAGGGGCCCTTTGTTTTACATACACAACATTGTACATCAATATTGCAGTACTATTTGAGGGGCCCTTTGTTTTACATACACAACATTGTACATCAATATTGCAGTACTATTTGAGGGGCCCTTTGTTTTACATACACAACATTGTACATCAATATTGCAGTACTATTTGAGGGGCCCTTTGTTTTACATACACAACATTGTACATCAATATTGCAGTACTATTTGAGGGGGCCCTTTGTTTTACATACACAACATTGTACATCAATATTGCGGTACTATTTGAGGGGCCCTTTGTTTTACATACACAACATTGTACATCAATATTGCAGTACTATTTGAGGGGCCCTTTGTTTTACATACACAACATTGTACATCAATATTGCAGTTCTATTTGAGGGGCCCTTTGTTTTACATACACAACCTTGTACATCAATATTGCAGTACTATTTGAGGGGCCCTTTGTTTTACATACACAACATTGTACATCAATATTGCAGTACTATTTGAGGGGCCCTTTGTTTTACATACACAACATTGAACATAAGTACATGTACTTTATGACTCATTATATTCTTGAACATCAATATTGCAGTACTATTTGAGGGGCCCTTTGTTTTACATACACAACCTTGAACATAAGAACATGTACTTTATGACTCATTATATTCTTGTACATCAATATTGCAGTACTATTTGAGGGGCCCTTTGTTTTACATACACAACATTGAACATAAGTACATGTACTTTATGACTACAGACAGTCCATCATATTTCTGGAAATGTACAACTATTTGAACATGCCTGATGTTTATCCCATTGTAGGGGCATAGTTTTCATGTATTTCATGCTATTCTCCACATTATTATATACTATATGTTGTGTGCACCTAATCTAGGTCTACCCATTTCCCCATATTTGACTTAGTGACAGGTCCAAACTGAAAGTAACAGCAGACATTAATTATTAAACTCTTTACCAAAGGCCAAGTTTTCATCTATCCCAAATTGAAATAGTTTGCATACAACATTTTAAAATGTGATAAGATTGAAAAATAATCTTCTGAGAGGGCAGAAAACTTTGTTGGAAAAGGAGAAATTGTTCGTTACGAGCAATTTCTTCTTTTCCCACAATGTTTTTCAGAGACATCTCCAACAAACTGGTAAAATGTTGTTAGTGTTTGGTAATGGGTTAAATACCAAAAATATATATTATCTTTTTGAAGAAAAATTTAACCTATCATCACAGAAGTTTTTGATACACAAATGTAGTCCTATGAAATGAGGGGTTATTTGGATGCTTGGCTCCGCTCATTAGTTGTGTGTTTGATTGGAATTTACTGAAAATGGAATGTACAATCATGCATAATGTGTATATTATATATAGGATTTCCTTATACATGTATATGGAAAATTGATAAGCAGAAAATTGATAAGTAGATTTTGATATATATTTGATATTCAGATTTTCTAGATTGTTTAGGGTTTTATTTCTAAATTTGTGAGTGCTGTTGCCAATGTTTCTTATGCGGATTTGTCCATTAATCTGAAATTTGATATATGGTTGGCCTCCTTTGGCTTCAGTTGAAATTGCAAAGTTCCTGTCTTTGTGAATTGAAATCATGGTAGCTGTCAATTTCAAGACAAGTAGACCCATCAGCATCCCTTTACACTACCTTTTGAAATTATTACTTTATTCTGAGGTGACAGTGTAGTTTCCATAGAAATATACAAAGCCTACTACTGCTCAATTGATGAACATGCGAAGCATATTTCTCAAATGACAAAACATGAAACTATTTTTCTCACATGAGAAATTAACAAAGTATACTATTTCTATTTTGTTTCAACAAATTATACTTCTTAAATAAAATCATAGCAATGCTAAATATGTTAGGAAATGTTGAATGTTGACTTTTATTGCCTCCTCATAAAGGCAATGGATGTCAATTTCTCTCTTGGTTTTTGTATTGGTGTGTTCTTTGAAAATAGTCAGGGAAGAACTTTGGAAACATTACCAGTACTTATGCTAAATATGGACAAATGCAGGTCCGATAGTCAACCCTACTTTTCATATAATTCATACCCTTTTGACCAGAGGCTGACACTCTTTGCTGGACTACTGTCCTTTCATTTAGACAAAGTATGATACACTGATTATCTTAAGTCATTTATGTGTGTAATATCTGTTTATTTATTGTTTTGGTTGATGATCTGTTTTATGTAGTCATAATATCCTTTTTAATTTCTTTTCCATTGAGGGCAACGGCCCTTGAATGCTGGTCTTTCTGTCCATTTTTATCTCTATTTTTTACATACTGTAAACCATGTCTTATGTAGCGTCGTTTATTGTCTCAATTTACTTTTGATGTTTGCTGATCAATGCTTTTATGCTGAAGTATGTTATGAATTGATCTTAAAAGAACTATTTTATTTGTTGTTGTTAATTGTTAAGTTTCCTTTAAGAGATGTATTTATTGCGAAATCCTGTGATGAGTTTTGTGATGATTTTTATTGTTTTACAAAGAAATTAAATGGCTATTGACTGTTATGTACTTTTTGCCTTTTTCCTTTTATTATTAGAAATATTAATTCATGAGATGATCTGTAGAATGTTTGACTTCAAATTCAGGGCTCTAAGGTTGAAACCCAGTTTTGCCATAACCTTTTCCTAGCTTTATTTGAGCTACATGTACTTTTACATGATTTATTTCACTTTCAATAAAATCAGTTATGTTCATGCTGAAAAGCTATCAATAGTTGAGATAGAATAATCTTTAGTTCTGGGACGATATACAAGGATCATGGCATAGTGCACTGACCTTGCTTTTGAAAAAGACGTAAACATCAAAATCAAACAAACCATAGAGGAAAGGATTCAGTTAAAATCTTTGAGCAGTGGTAGAAAAATCAATTGTCTATATTTCCCTGCTTGTCCACAAGCCATAACAGACAAGCAACTTTTTAACGATGTTCATTATATAACCATTAAATGGACAAATGCTGTAAAATATATGGTGTTTGCGGAGAAGTAAGTCAAATATCAGGATCATTGACCCTCCTGCAAAGGTGTCCATCCTAGAATATAGGTTATTTGTGTTTGTGACAATTTGAAGATTGAAGCCATTGTGAAAACAGGAAAAATTGCCCATTTTGAGCAAATATACATGTAATGGTCTCTTGTTCCTCCACAGCATGGGTGCTAAAATGTGTTTATATGAAGGAAAGACTTAATGCAAGAGGAAATTCATCATAATATTGCATGAATAGTAATTCTGTAATTCTGCATTACCTTGTGAGTTGTAAAAGATAGGCTATAGCGCTATAGAAATAGAAAAAGATCCCCAAAAACTTGATTGCTTATGTAGATGAATTATCAACCTTTCTGATTAGTCTAGAGCTATTTCCTCCTGAGCATACTAATCCATGCAAGGCAGAAATGAATTCTGTGCAGAGAGGGTCATGTGTCTCCGAAATGAATGATTATTCTATCTTATAATCTTATCCGAAATTCAACTGTTGCTTGCAAACCTGTGAAACTGTTCCTTCGAAAGGGTGTTACAGAATGAGAACGGAAAGGAATAAGGAAAAACAACTCTTTGTTTATGATATTTGATAGCAATTGTGGAAGAAGGATAGAATTGTAAATTCGGAGCTAATGATCCTTCTGTCACTGTGGTTTCTGAGGGCTTCTGTAGCAGGGTACCGTTTTACTAAACAGTTTACGGTTAAGATTTGCGTAAGTCTAAAACAACAATTCCTCTTATTTCAATATTGGACGAAGCAATATTGCAAAGAGACACATCATTGGAATCGTCTCTCCGAGACGCTTCCAATGAAGTGCCACATTGCAACATTGTCCTTTCATTGAAGATACTATCAATGTTTATCAATTATGACTTACGCAAACTTTTTCCATAAGTTGTTTAGTAAATCGGTACCCTGATGTGTAAAGGTTCAAGAACAAAATAAATCAAATTAAAAAGGAACTTATTTTTTGTGTTTCAGTCGAGGATCCATGTGTATGGAGGTTTTAAAGTTTGAAAAACAGCAATTAGATAAACAGGTAATTACAGAAAACTGGTTCTTCTATTATGAAGCAGAAAGTAGAATTTAAGAGCACTTTAATTTGTTATGTAAAGATATTTGAGGTAATTCATTTGACAGTTGTCACTGCACTTCTAATGCTTTGACTCAGACTTTACCCCTAGATTGAAAGCCAGAGTAAGATATGTCACTCTTCTACTTTTTAACAAGGTACTCATACTGATAAGCATTGATTTGGCTTTTGGCTTTAAATTTTGCAAATAAATATTTGTTTTATTGATTTGGGGTTAACGCTGTATCAACAATTTTTCATCATATACTGGCTTTCCAAATTTTCAACTGTCCCATATTGAAGTTTGCAGACGACATTTCAAAATGTGATGAAATTGAAAAATAAACTTCTGATATAGCAGAAAACATAGTAGGAAAAAGAGAAATTGATTGTTACAAGCAATTTCTCCTTTTCCCACACTGTTTTCCAGAGACGTCTGTAACAAAGTGGTCAAATGTCGTTATAGATTGGTAATGGATAGGGACACAGACAATGGCTTCTCCAAATCCCTGGCTGAAAAAGGCTATTTAACAATCATGTGATTATGGGAGTGGTTAAGGTAGCGGTCTTACAACCTGCAGGTCTTGCTAAGAGGGCCACAGGTACCCTCTGGTATTGTGGGATTGTCTTTTTGCAAGACACTTTAGTCTAACACTTATAAATCCAGGAAAACCTGTGATGTAACTGGAAAATTGTCGGTTTGTTGGTAAACCACACATTAAACAGAATACCCATTATGGCTCATACCTAAGATAAAGAAAAATATTTATGATTTGGATTTAGATAACATCATAACTGGGAGGTCAGGGTAGTCTTTGTTTGAAACCAGGTAACACAGGGATACAGCAATGATCGTTGAAATGTGTGTTTCATCACAAACAAGGTGACATTGATTGACATTTCTCTTATTTCAGATTTCTGCATTACGGACCAGTTTAAGTGCCACACAACTAACCGCCCTAACATCCAAGAGTAAACTTCTTCAGGAAAAAATAGAACAGCAGGCTGCCAGCCTCAAGGCAGGTGGTACAGAGGCATGGAAAGGTAACTGTGTTATTCCACCTTCCATTTGGTTTTTGCCTTTTTTAACAGAATTTGAGTTATATATGATAACTACATTAAAAGCAATTACTTCTTATGTCATGATTGTTTTTGGCGCCTTGGTGGCCTAGTTTTTAGAGTAAAGAATTTGAAATGGCTTGGCCCATCTCCAAGGGGTTCAAATCCCGGTGGCAACATAATGAATTTTTTGAGTGGTTATTTCTTATCAATGAAACCCTAATTGTTCTACCCGACTAGACCAGCCTGAGTAAGGAGTCTTCTTCCACCATTAAGAGTCAGGCATCAAAACAGAACTCAAATAATGTTTATGCAATGTAAAACCCATATGAATACAAATACATGATTGTTTCCTCCCAATGTCGTAGGTAAATAAATTCACGGTGACAGCATTTGGATTTTCATGAGAGGTAGTCTCCCAGCTGACTTATGTAGTGCTAAAGGAGCATCCTGGCTTGAACGGCCCTTTGTTTTCTCTCATAGCTGGGCAAAGCAACATAACTGGAAAAAGTTGACACAATGTTGAAACCTATATCAAAAGATAAAAAGAGATAAATGATTTGGTACTTTAGGATAAAAATCAGCGGTTGCTTTCAAATTGAACCTGTCACAACTCCATTGAAGGGAAACATAATACAAAAGGCAATTTTTTTTTGTTAGCTGAGGGTCTTTGGTTTGAATGCTGTTAGCAGCGAGTTTCTATCCATATTTGAAGAAAGAACTGTTTGTGTTTTCAGGAAGCAGAATTGAGAGAGAGTGGCTTTAGTTGTAAGAACTTGGTTCACATTCGTTTTTAAAATAAGTTCAAAGTTAAACTAAACTATGTGTAGAAATCAGATTATGTTTATTTGTGTTAAGCGTCATGATATGTACAAATCAGCATTTTGAATTGTTCTCTTTACAGACTATATTCAGGTAGTAGAGGCAGATGTAGAAGACTACCAGAATGAGGCTAGACAACTGGCTCAACATGGAGACATGCAGAAAGCTCAGCTTATGTTAACCAAGAAAAAGCTTGCAGAAAAAGAGGTAATGACATACTCTGATAAATTATGTATCCCAGTGCTGTCAGACAACCGATTTCCTTGTAAGGGATATTTTTACGTCAGTCTTGGACGCAGAATTTGTTTTCACACTTAAGTGCTTATTGAGTAATGGATTAACACATTACCACCTAATGCCACATTTTTGCCTATTGCAGCAGACAACTTTCAAAAAATAGTTGTGACTAAAGGAGAAATTGCATATAACATGCAATTTCTCCTCTTGCCACAATGCTTTTTCAATCTTGCACATATCGCAACAACAGAACTGGAAGGTTATTCACATGTTTACAAAGCATTACTCAATTCGTCTGCTTCAAATGAAAAGAATGGTTGTCTACAGGTGTTAAAGAATTAAATGCATCACTAGATGTGTGGGAACCTTTGGCTACCCCAATCTGAAAAATAACATCAGATGATAAAAAGGCATGAAAAGGAAACTAGTATATTTTCATCATGATATTGAGTAGCAACTGTGGTAACAAAAGGATAAATTGCTCAACAGTGGTTGCTATAGACTTTGACAGCAGTTGAGTTAAAGTGATATTTTATGAAGTAACCAATTAAACAATTAAAAGGAAAATACCTGTGTGATGAGTTACTTATAGGTTGATTGATTTTTATTCCAACAACAATTGATTTTTGATAACAGGGAGGACAATTTATAATTATACTTTTTTTGTCAAAATAAAATGATATAAAGTGTTCACAATCTGCATAACAAACAGTCGAAAGTTTAACTGACATGATTATGCTAATTTATTTCTTTTTTATTTTCTTTTTAGATTGCTGCCATACGCACAAAAATACCCAACATCTAGATGGTTTAAAGATGCTGTTTGAATATAGGAACAACCACACAATTCAATATTGAACTCAAACATGAATGACTTTTATAAAGTATTGTCATGAGTCTTTGATATGGTTGCATGGTGCATGTTAACAAAGATCCTGCTTTACAAAACAACCTTCAAACTTTTATAAGGGTCCTGCATGGACCAGTTGTTAAGGTTGTGGACTTGGGGTTCCTGGGTTTGAGCCCTACTGACACCTATGGTTTTGTGAGAGTGACCTTTGGCAAGTCACTTCAGAGCCCTAGCCTAGAACTGATGGATCCAGGAAAGCTGTTACATTACTGAAACATTTTTAAAAAGGCATTAAACACCATACAAACAAATGAAGTTGGGATTTCTTAGTTAAACGTTCTTATAGATATGCCTAATCATTCCAGAAAGATGAAACGCCTAAAAGACTTAAGGAGCTTGGCTAGTTTGACCTGTATACACATTTTGGTTGTTTTGGGACGAGACTTAAAGAACATGGTTGACTAATTAAACCTTTACCAAATGCCAAATTTTTTACTGTTTCAAGTTGAAAGAGTTTGCAGACGACATTTCAAAATGTTCTGAAATTGAAAAATAATCTTCTGATAAGGCAGGAAACAATGGGAAAAATAGAAATTGGTCATTGAGAGCAATTTTTCCGTTTGCTACAATGTTTTCCAGAGTAGTCTGCAACAAACTGGTCAATTGTGGTCACTGTTTGGTAATGGGGTAAGTTGGGATTTCTTGACTGGCTGTAATAAGAAACTTACCGGTTATTATTTGACATTGATTTAAAAAAGTTGTTTGCCACTGGTATTCTAGATTCTGGTTTGTTAAATCTTTTACTGGGAGTGCAATGGAACGTGCACATTGGTATATGAAGTGATGAAGCACATTGACTTTACTTCATTCTTGGCCATTGTGGTCTGGTGTCCATAAATTCTGGCATTCAAATTCATTTTCTGCATAATATGCTCATTAATATTAACATGTAAATATGTACTTTATATCAATGTTTGATTGAGTAAGCATCAAAGCCAACTTCTAATAATGAGCAACCTGCCCTTTTTTAACACTATTTCTTTTAATCCTCTGATAAGGCATAGTTGATAATCTATATCATTGATTAATTTGAACTACTGAACCAGATTTAGTCCATATTTATAAATATGACACTCAATAAGCATTTGTTGAGGATTCAGCTCAATTACTGTTATAACTCCTTCTCAAATGTGTTGTGAACGACAAGGGTGATAATTATTCTTGGGTCAGTACTACATGTATGTTATATATCATATAACAAAGTACTGACCAAAGGTTAACTATAGATCTCTGTGTTGTAAACAACACTGGACAGTTAACCCATTACCAAACAATAACGACATTTAACCATTTTGTTGCAGACGACTTTTGAAAACATTGTGGGTAAAGGAGAAATTGCTTGTCATGAGCAATTTCTCCTTTTCCCACAATGTTTTCTGCCATATCAGAAGATTATTTATGAATTTCATTACGTTTTGAAAAGTCGTCTGCAAACTCTTTCAATTTGGGACGATAAAAAATTTGGCGTTTGGTAAAGGGTTATAAGTATACACGTGCATATAGACCGTTTATGTCTTAATGTGTGTAAGACCAGGCCTTGCTTCATTAGTCCCGATGACTTGTTAATCCGGAAATTTTTTTGTGGACACACATGTTCAGATTAACAAGACGTCACTGCTAAAACTGTCATTTGAGATCGGCCTGTAATGGTGCTAATCTTGGATATTATTTTGAAAAGGTTAGCAGCCAGGGATCAAGCATATTTTTTTTCTCTTGACTCATTTGAGAAAATGTCATTCATGTGTTAAGTGAGTATTGCCCAAAGGTTTCATGAAATCCACAGGCTCATGAAACATGGCAATGGCTTGCAAATCAGAAATATATTCATTGTAAGTCTTATCAAGTTGTTTTGTTAAATTTTGTTTTAGTTGTTATTTATTTTTAGATGTCAGATGTTGTGTTGTTGTAAACCTTATCCTGATGTAGGATATTATGACATATTTAAATATAAATCTATATCCTGCAATATTATTAATGGTAAGTATGAAAAATAATATTTTCTTTTTCACATTGGATGGAAACTATTAAACCCATTACCAAACAATAACGACATTTAACCACTTTGTTGCAGATGACTTTAGAAAACATTGTGAAAAAAGGAGGAATTGCTCATCACGAGCAATTTATCCTTTACCCTCAATGTTTTCGTCTCTATCTGAAGAATGTTTTTCAATTTCATCACATTTTGGAATGTCGTCTGCAAACTCTTTCAATTTTGGACAGTCGAAAATTTGTTGTTTGGGAAATAGTTAAACAAAAGAATGTGTTGCTTGTGTCAAGCAAGACCTCCTTTTTGTGACAATGGTTTCTTTTGTGAAGACCTTATATTATTGCACTAAACCCTATATGTGGTATAGAGTTAATAGAATGGTTCATTAAAATAATGTCATTGAATTAATTATATGAATAAGTGCTACTGGGTACATAATATTTTGCTTTTTATGATCTAAGTACATTGAAATCTCCCTGTTTTTTGCAATTTTTTTTCGATAAGTCAAATGATAGAATCCGTTTTATTGCGAAAGAAATGTGCTTAACCAGAAGATGTGTATGGCTTCAAAGCATGGTTAGAAATATGATATAAAATAAAAAACCTCCTTGGCTTGGGATGGGTTCAAGTTTAAAATATAAATCACTATACTAGATTATCCAGAGTTCAATGCAATACTTTAGTTAGTGCTTCATGATTATGAAGCACTTACTATAGTCTTGCATTGAAACGTCCTTATGACCTATGTCATTCTTATTTGTGCATATAAATATGAAGACAAATTGAAATATTTCTTTTTTATATGAATTTCTTCCCTTGTGACAGCAAGAAATATCTAGTAAATACTGATATCTCTTTCTGGCATTATGGTTGATTTATTATAGTTTATACATTCAAATAAAAACTTTTCAAATATAGTTTTATACACATGACTGCTTCTTCTCTACATGTTAAACACATAAATCAAATGACTTCTTTCATCACATGTTAATTAGAATATGATAATATATTTAGTGAAGAGTTGCTACAAGTGACCAGTAAAAAGAAACCAAAAAAATCCTGATGTTTGTAATAGTTTATTTCACATTATGAGAGTGTAATGCAGGAGTAAAGTAAGCTCTTCATTTTTTAGAAGGACTTACTAGAGCCTTTCACTGAACCATTGAATATGGACTAATAAAAACGATGTCATATACAGTTATTTTACATTGAATTGAACACAATTTCATTGGTAAAATCATCATGAATATTACTTTTAGGCATTTTGGTGACTGATTGCTTGTTTAACCTGTTGGTCAGATTTGAAATCTGTATGATAAGGACATAGCATAAAATACAAAGTATAGACAGTTTTGATTTTTTTTAATGATTGCATATAGAAATGTATCAGAAATGATTGATAAATTACAATTGAATGGAAACTGTTTTGTTGTTATCTTTAACTCAGCCAGCTACTGTTGATTGGCAGTGATAACTGGACCTAAAAAGCAAGAACGTGATGTATTATTTCAGACCCAAGATGGTTTATACTTACTCAATTTGAACTGTGTAGGCAAACCGATTGTTTGAAAGTAATTATCCTTGTGTCACTATGTTTTAGTACTAGTGCCACCTCTCCCGGGGTATGAACCCTAGTGTCCTGAAGCCGATGTTGTTCCTTTGGAACTCTGTCGTTAATAGGTTTTTAATTAATTATTGATAGAAGATCCAAAGTGTAACTGTCAATTAAGGTACTAGAGTCATCGTTAATCCTAGTTGTGCCGTGAGACCTCAAAATGTAGTTTTTTTCTTTCTTCTTTCGTTTTTAACAGCTGCGGAGATAAGCTTTGATTTTTATAGTGCTCTAAGTACCTTCCCTACTTCTCACTAGGTCACGGAGGCCCTTATCAAATATTAGGAAAAATCCCGATAATTCTTAAGCAAGACATTCATTTAATAGTAAAAGAAGGGTGCCTTTACTTACTTTGTCCGTCAACATCTTACTTCTGTGGACAGATGCCGCTGTAAAAGAAGACACGAAGAAGACTTGATATTGTACATCCAATCTTGTTTTAATCGACCATAGTAAAAGGGTACATAATCATGGTGTATAAGACAACTTAAGCTTTGTACTGACGCCAAGTCATCTAGAAAGCTCCTATATCTAAGACTTACTCGCCTTTCACAAACTTCTAAGAAATTACCACCTAACGTCACACTTTTCGTCGTGCAGCAGACGATTTTCAAAAGGCATGGTGAAAAAATGAGAACTTGCTTGTCACAAGCAATTTCTCCTTTTGCTACAATGCTTTTTCAATCTGTTCACATATCACAACAGCAGAACTGAAGGATTTTCATATATTCACAAAGCTTTTCTAAAGTCGTCTGCTTCAAGTAAACATATGTTGTCTGTGGGTATTAAAGAGTTAAGAGTGGTTGCTCAAAAAATTGTATTTACAGTACAGTCGACTCTCGTTATCTAGTCATTGGATATCTCGATGTTCTCGATATGTCGAGATAATCTAAATGTCCCAACCTTTTGTTTACTTCTTTATCTATATAATTATATTCATTTAAACAATGTCTCTGTTCGGACCTAGAACAT
Organism: Cerastoderma edule; assembly: GCA_947846245.1. Classification (NCBI taxonomy): domain Eukaryota; kingdom Metazoa; phylum Mollusca; class Bivalvia; order Cardiida; family Cardiidae; genus Cerastoderma; species Cerastoderma edule. The sequence goes on along the minus strand of OX401405.1, from coordinate 20,646,486 downwards.
CATGAAAGCCCATAAGAGGATTATAATATTCTGTCCAAATACATGTACTAGCATCCTGTGTTTTAAAATATCATATTTGTGTACGTCACCGACATGCATTTTGGCTGCCAATATATTTAGCACCTTACCGTCGCTGCATATTGATATATCTTTGCTTTGACAATATACCATACACACAGTATGTTATAATGCTTAATGAGAGAGCAAGATGTGCCGTCGCTTTGAAAAAAAAGTGCATTGGCGAAGGGTATTTCACATTTAGAGAACATCAACTGGATTTGAACTTATGCTGTCCTGTATTGAGATCCGGCACGAAAGATTCACCTGAATGGGGTTAGCACTCCGTTTTTACTGTCAGCGGCTCTTTGTGAGATAAAATACTTATGATGAAATTAGTAAAATGATGCGAGCCTTGGTTTACGGGGCAATTTTCAAATAATTCACCTTCAAGTATTAACATATTTCGTACCAAGATTAAAACGAATTCTTTGAGGAAAATAGATTCATCCATTATTATGTGTATGGTTACGAAAATTGTTTCAATCCCATCATTAAAGCGCGTTGATCACAGAACGAAATATGTGAGATAGTCTTTGACGTCGTACACCAAAACTAATACGTACTTGAGTTGAATGGGGTCACTGAGGTTGTTGTTTCCTAGGCAGGTCATCACGGCGAGGCATGGTTGTGTGATGATCTGTTCGCCCTTGGCGTACACCTTCCCGTCAACGTAACAACCGCCTGGTGACGTCAGAAAGCAAATATAAACGTTTTGATTTACATTGGTCGAAATACGGTGCAAAAAGGCCTATATTTGAAAGTTATAAAGTGTGCGACGCCATTCATATTGTTTCTCATTCAATCGAAATAGATAGAAATGGCTTCCCTCCATGGCTTTTTGTTTTAGCAAAGAATGTACCATTCCGACTGAAAAGCCGTATCCACGTAAAACAGTGTTGTGCTGCTTTGGATTCAGGAAGAGTAATTATGTCAACTGTTGTCGCATTCTATCGGGTAAACCATGTCGAAAACTGTTATTGGTAGTCTGTAGTATGTTGGTGAGAACTACTTTGCATGGTAACCAATTGACCCCTACAGTGGCATTCGTAAATGTTAAGGAGCGAAACTAGTAATAATATGTAAACTTATAATTAAAACAATGTATACATGCAATGTCAAATAATGATTATGTCCATTAATATATATCAGAACTTGCATGATAAGGCCTATCAGATTAGAGGCATAAACACCACACGCATCACTAACCAAACTCATTAAAAGTGCCATTTTGAGTAACTTCGTAAACTGTTAAAAGCGTCACGATACACCAAACGAATCATACTGTTTAAAGGGCAATTATACAACTAATCAAGGAGAATGTTTAAAGCACAGTGGTACAAATGACATACGTTTAGAGCAATGTTTAGAGCGTAAAGATGCACAAAACATTAGAAAGTGTTTAAGATGTATCCAAACAATTTACTTCCGACAAAGTTCAAAGTGTAAGAAAGCATTTAACTGAGAATAGCGTTGAAGTGCATCTTAAATATGATGATATCCATACGGTAAGAACACAAATTACCAATAAAATGCTCATAGCATGAACAACTATATAAGGATAATATTTAAAGAGTTTGGAAAGAGCCAACTTACTTTGCCCATCGACCTCTCGTTTCACATCGTCTGGACAAACACCCCTGTAATTGTGAGATTTGACCGATTACCAATTAAGTACTGCATGATTTCTTACCTTGTTATACCGTTCAGATGTGCTCTTCGTTACTCCCACCTTACAACAAATTTTGTTTTAAGCGACCATGATAACAGGAGACAAAATCTTTGTCTACAACTAACATCTTGGTATGGACGGTATTAACTGAGAAAGATTCAGTAGGCCCTTTCTCAATTGCGTCCTATATTATGATAATCACAAACTTGAAAAAAACTTATGATACGCAGTTTAATGATGGCCGCTTAAAACAATATTGGCCTTCATTTAGGAGCTGGAGCGTATTCGAAGCAACATCTCTGATAGAGATTTTGTAATATTGAAAATGGAGTTGGGCGAGGATGAATATGATTGGCTTACTCTTTTACAGTGGATGAATATAATACTCAATGCATTTGTAATTAGTATATACAAGGGATAGGTTAAATGGGTTTCGTGTTTCCTGTTACAAAAGAACCAATGTCAGAGAATTTCGAACGCAATGATTTCATTTAGTACCCACAGTGAACTATCTGAACATCACGTGTTTGTTAACTGAACACAGGCGCATTTAAGAAGTCTTCTTGACCGCACATTTGCTTGGCATTCGGTGTAAAGTCAGTATAGGAAATGAGGTTGAAAAAAAAAACCGAATGGACAATATAATAAAACTCAATGGAGCTATACACAAGAGTCATTAAAACGCATCCTTGTCTAAAAATGCGAGCGAAATTCCACGAGACATTGCATCCGACATTAATTCCATTAAAAAAGCTGATCATTTAGTTGATAACATTAAAAAGAAAGTACAATTACCCGAGCTGGACCAACTCTCCCCAGTTATAATTACCGAGACACTTCATCGTGGCCAGACAGTTTGGGATGGTGATTGTTACGCCGGCGTCGTAGAGTTTCCCGTCGTATTCACAGGGGCCTGGTCGGGGGAGAAAACACAGAACACTTTAATTAACCCATTACCAAAAGACATTTGACGAGTTTGTTGCAGACGACTCTTGAAAACATTGTGGGAAATGGAGAAATTGCTCTTAACGAGCAATTTCTCCTTTTCCCTCAAAGTTTTCTGCTCTTTCTGAAGAATATTTTTTCAATTTCATCACATTTTGAAATTTCATCGATTTTGGGACAGCCGAAAATTTGGCGTTTGGTAAAGGGTTAATTCCCTGATATATTACCGGGTGGTGATACAAAAACGGCAGTTAAGGTTGGACATGCGCACAGGATCAGTAAATGTCCCAGTAAATGAAATCTGAACACGTCGAGTCGGAACTGTGAAACATGTTTGAATTATACCTACAGTCGAATCCCGGTCATTCGAAGTCGGCTGTAACACAGTTTTTATTCGGATAATGTATGGTTTGTCTCTATAGAGAGCAAGCTTTCCTGACTAAAAACATTGACTACGCTTTAATTTGAGGTTGGAACATCTACCAAGCCAGAGCATTGTAAGGTCCTTTAATGCCAAATAACGGGTGATTCACACCCGATTCCAAGCTTAGTAGGTGCAACGCATGTATACTTATTGACATCGACTACTCCATGTTGCAGAGAACACGTAGTTAGTTAAAAGAAAAGTCATTGTAACCGTTCAGTGAACGGACAAGACCATTACAGAACGGATGTGATTATTAATTAGCGGATAGAATCGTGACGTTAAGACGTATTCTTACGCGATTTGTTATACAGGGCTCAGATTTCATACATGAGGCAAATTCGTGAAACAGAAATGACCAGCAGAATTTCAATGTTTTCATTGCCGCGGTCTTTTGAAACAGTTTTAAGGAGTGTTAATCGTTATTATAGTATACATGTATTTCAGATGTCGTGAATAACAGAAATGTGGTTAGTCATATCTAGAAGATAATTGAATTTAGTAGGTCATAGAGACAATCGATAAGTTTAAAAAAAAAATAAGAGCGGACGAAATACTGAAGGACATACCTAGTGGTGTTGCCCCAGCTAGAGCGAGGGCTACAAGAAGACAGAATACTGTAGAAATCATCATTTCGTTGTTCGTTATAGAGTGGTGGGTCAGAAGGGAGATTCGATAAAGACTGTCACTACGCAAAATACACTCTTTATATATACGTATACGTAGCCCACTCACGACAAAACGGGGGAACAACTATTTACCCCCGTGACATTTATAGTGGTTTGCCTATTATTACTACCTTCATTCCATCTGGTCTGAAGTTGGTACGGGATCTAAACAAACAATGCGGCAAACGATGAAACCCCTCGTGACGAGAATTTCTTTATTTTGTTACAATAACATTCAATAAATTCCTGATGAATGAGCACCAAGCAATTTGGAGGACTCGCATACCAGGATAAATGGGAAATTCTTTCAGAAAACATATAACTAAACATGGCCTTCTTGTGAATAATTATTTTTGTCTCTTACAGACTGACCAAGGACATTATGTCTACTTAGGATGCTTTGCTCATATACAAACTTCCTTTAGAATATTGTTACAACAGAGAATGCTGTCTTCACAGACTTGCCAGTGAAAAGTGTTTAGATTTATCACACACTCAAACTTAACACAGTTCAAAAAGAATCCCATTTTGACTAAGAAAGAAATGAAACCAAAGTGTGCCATTTACAAATCTCCCCGCGTGGTTTACAACGTGACATGGATTTGAGTGTTTCTTTCACCGAGAGATAAGAGTCCGAGAAACGGCGGGACGTAGAATTTGGTGTCCTGGTAGAATATTGAGACCCAGGAACCAGCGATCGAGCCGCATGTAAGCACGTCGTTTCTTGAACGTGGAGCAGTTGTCGTTTTTCCGAAGAAGAAACAAATACTTTTGAATATTAGGTATTCTTTAATCGACTCTTATGCGTGAAAGCAAAAGTGGGTTGGCTTTAGTGGCTTCTATTCTTTTTACAAATAAAATTACCAATAACGCATTGACTTAACCTCGGTGCAAAACATTGTTGATGATAAAGATAGCATTACAACTGGAAACATTTTCTATAAAGAAAAGAACATGTAGGATCAACATGATCTGCCGCCAATTTATAATTCAAATATTGATAACACGACGTTGTATCATATAAAAAAGGAAAATATTAGACGTCAGAAAGTATTAGCCTTTTCATCCCCATCCTATAGTTATTAGGAATGGAGAGATCATTCAACTGTAAGCCAAGTTAAGGCGATAGTTTTTCTCGTAAAGCGACATTGTTTTGTAACGCGTTCCTAGATATGGAATTCTGAGGTCAAGTTACCATGCTTAAGTCCACGTGATCTTCCAAAATAAAACTGATGCAAAACCCTTTCCAAGTTTAAATGGGTTTATTGCATACACCGATATCACACCGATATCTTTAAGCAATGATTTCCAAAAAGAAATGCTTTAATGCAGGTTGAACTTTGCATGTTTATATAGTCTTAGAACAGCATCTCCCATCCAGATAACTGCACCATTTAAATAAGCACTCATACACATTGACAACTAAAACCATTGAAACCAAAGGAAATGAAACAAAATATGATTTCAATTAATGTAGTTTTAGTTGCACAAATACAGTAATATTGGCTCTACAAAAACGAAAATTCAAATAATCATTCACGATTTGAATATTCAGACTGAAAAATCGAGGATTCGATTACATGTAATTGTTTTAACTTATTTATTTAACATCGATTGAAAAACAAGTTATTACAACTTATATTAATCACTATTGATTCTGGTTCCTGTATCATAACAAGGTTTTGCGCCGAATGTGGATTAATAAAAGGTTGCAAGGCGGAACCCGCTACTCACGGGTTTCGAACGCACGACCCTTGCACCGGAGGCCGACGCTCTACCAGTGGACTACTGTCCTCCACTGTCGATTGTAAGTTCCCGTCCATAGTTTTCATCAATTCGTGTAATCCAATTACGTAGCAATTCTAATTTGGTAAGGTTGATGTTATAACTCATAAAGGCACTTACGACACACGTAAAAATAAATTTAAATAAGAAATGAGAATGGGTCATTATGACAGAAGTTGCTCGTCATTTTGCCACGATGACTCCCTGGGTCGTATATACTTTATCCATTATGCATTAAAATATGGAATAAGCTACTCGGCAAAAAGTCAAAGACACGGCTGGTGATTGCTCTTTATGCATTATTTTACTGGTTTTGCAACGGGGTATCAGGAGGATTTACGTTTGATTTCCTTCGGCGAGGAACAATTACGCATTTTTTACGATTAGAAAATATAGTACACATCCATTTGGTCATTAGTAGCGAAAACAAAATCCGACATAGAATGCGATATAACACGCCGTTAGAAATGATATATGGAATATATTAGTAATACACATAACCTTTTTGCATGGCGCCCATACCTTTTTTTGAGGACATCTAAGGTCTTCGTTCCTATCTTTTGGTCTAGATTCAGAAAATCCGACTTTAATACAAAAGGAAAAGAGGACCGAGACAGGGGGTATTCCATTGGATGCTTTACTCCCGATTGTCCTTTATTTAGAACTATATAATTTACCCCTTACTCCATAAAAACACGCTTTGATGTACAAGCAGCGAAGACTTTTAAAAAGGCTGACGAAGAAATTTCTTCTTACAAGCAATTTCTCGTATGTCGCTTAATCATCATTGATGATTTATGCTTTTGATGCAAAGGCGTTTACCAAATGCCCCAAACAAAAGTTGTCATGCCTTTTAGTTTGTCCTTAATAGTTGCTTTCAATTGGCATCATTCAACAATCACATTTGATGTGATATCTTTTTGACTATATGGTATTAAACGCCTTATCAATATTTTTCAGTTATGTGACGGATTTCATGGATCCACCAGTACTTAGCTAGGCTCTAGACGTGTACCATGTTTGATACCCCTTCATGATCACATATCAAATAGCCGTCCTATCAGCACAAAGACACATCTTTCATTTATTTTGGGATGCTGGAAAGGTTTTGTCATCAACACAACAAACACATAGTCATCATCCTATTGTTAACTCTAGTTTTATGATGTATTATTTTGTTCATGGACATGTTATGTCTTTTGATTGAATAAACTATCCTTTATCCTCTTCTTTATTGTTAACTCTTTACCACCTGCAGACAACATTTTTTACTCGAAGCAGACGACTTTAGAAAAGCTTTGTAAACATGTGAAAACCCTTTCAGTTTTGCTGCTGTGAGATGTGAATATATTATAAAAAAAACCATTGTGGCAAAAGGAGAAATAGCTTGTCACAATGCTTTTTGAAAGTGGCCTGCTGCAAGACGCATAACAGATGACATTAAGTGGTAATGTGTTAAGAGATGATTTTAGCAAAACGAAACATCAGAGTCGGAATTGGCAATGTATATTTCGGGGAGTCTGGCTTTTTTTTACAATAATGGTCGCGATGCCTTGCTCATCAAAGCCTGGGGTTACAGTTACACGCTTAAGATTTGTCTAAAACAGCAATTCATCTTATTTCACTATTGGACGAAGCAATATTGCAAAGTAACACATCATTGAAATCGTCTCTCTGAGACGCTTCCAATGACGTATCACATTGCAATATTGTACTTTCATTGAAGATACAATCCATGTGTTTCAGTTATGACTTACGCAAATATTTTCCTTAAGCTATTTAGTAAAACGGTACCAAGGCCCATGTGTATTCCACGCACTTTTAAGCACTTTACCCATGTGACAGGATTCAAGGCTAAGCTATTAATGGCTAGAGTAATGCCACTTCCTGAATTGTCAGAAAGTCGCGGTCAAGATGGGATCCCCATGGGATCATCGGTAATCCATAAGCCAGTTGGGCGGGCATTCTATAAGCCAGTTGGGCAAATTTAATTATACCATTATCCGGAAATGGATCCAGAAAGAGGAGAGGGGCTTCGTCTGACCACGAGATCATGTAGGCCCCCATAACATGGCAGGGTTTGTCAAAATAAACAACTATCAAGTATTTGATCTGAATTTTATTCTATCTTAGCACTTATTTTCTTTCATAATTTACACACAACATAATTTACAAGATATTCGCCCTCTAACAACATACATGAATAAAACAGTTCATGTGTTTCTGGCAAATGCTAGTTCTTTCTTTCTTTTCATCATTTTTTATTTTAAGTGATTTCGTTAAAGCTGAACAACATCTGTATTGTTGTTTGACACACACTGGGGAATAGACATGTGAAGCAGAATTCCTTTGTATCTAAATTCTAAGAGCCTGTATACAGTGAACTTATAAGTTCATAGATTCAAAAGTGTTGCATCCATTGCATATAAACTGTATACAGTGACATCTCGTTAATCCGAACACGTCCGTTCCCAACAAGATTTAACGAGCCATCCGGACTAATGAAGCAATGCCTGGTCTTATACACATTAAGACTTAAACGGCTTTATGCATGTGTATATTTATAACCCTTTACCAATGTCCAAATTTTCGATCGTCCCAAATTGAAAGAGTTTGCAGACGACATTTAAAAATGTGATGAAATTCAAAAATAAACATCTGATATGGCAGAAAACATTGTGGGTAAAGGAGAAAGTGCTTGTTACGAGCAATTTCTCCTTTTCCCTCAATGTTTTCTTAAGTCCTCTGCAACAAACTGGTTAAATTTCTTTACGGTTTGGTAATTGGTTAGGCAAATTACTACAAATAATTCCGTTCCCTTATAATTTTGTTCGGATTGCAAGCTTCTGGATAATCGGGGTCCGGATAAACAAGGCTTCACTGTATATACCTAGATATATTGCAGCTTCCTGTATTAATTATCCTTTCAATAATATTTTTCAATTGTGCATCATACAATACAAAAACTCATTAACAGTATTGTTTCCATAACATTTTGGTTTTGAACTTTCTCATCTGTGAACATGTACCTTTAATATTATTGATAAAACTAAGACCTTCAATTTTTGAAGAACATAACAAGTTGCTCAAAGAGTGAAGGGTTTATTTAACATGTAACAGTAAACTATGCCGATTGAAAGAAAATGCAGAAGACTCTTAAAACAATCAACAATTTGAAAACAGTCAAATAAACATCAGAGAAGTCAATCAGAAAAATTCTCATGTTGCCTCAATGATGTCCTTTAACCCTTAGAATGCTGGGTAATTAAAAAAAAAAGTTTTGTGTAGTTTGCTCTACAAAACCTTAAATATCTACTTAATTTTGTTGAGAACAGATTCTCAGAGTAGCAAACAGGTTAGATAACATGCCAGCAGCCAATTGCATAAGCATGAAGTTGGTTCCAGCACAATTAGGGTTAAAGTCTACCAATTGAGCAAACACTTAAGAACAAGTTGCATGTTATGATCTGATAGTCAGAGCTTCCAGAAGAAAAAGAAAAGATGAGAAATAGTTAACAGTTAAAGGTATGAAAAGATGAACAACAATAGAAATATTTACAATGAATCCATGAAAGTGAGGTGAATAAATGTAATTAAACCTGAATTATTCATTCGACAACATCACTAGTAGGCTTCATAACCCTTATAGTGCTGGAACTGACTTCAAGCTTATACAAACTTGATGGAACCAGGCCAGCTGCCAAGTAAATTGGCAGCTGGCCTGTGATCTAACCTGTTTGCTACTTTGAGTATCTCTCCTCATAAAAAAAGAAGATGTTTTAGGTTTTGGAAAGCAGCCAACACAAAAACCTATTTATAGAAAATTACCTAACATTCTAAGGGTTAATCAACTATTATATAAAAGATACAAACAGGGGATAAGACATGTAGAAAACTCAAACATGTATGCAAGGTCCAAGAATTACCAATACTTTGTAATAGAGTTGTTGCCCTATATTGACTAAAGTACATTTACTACGTCAGTAACCCTTTACAGAACAATAATGACATTTGACCAGTTTGTAGCAGACCACTTAAAGGGTTAAGCTTCATGTTTACTTAAAGAGTAAGACCATGTCAAACATTCATTTTAGGGTTTGAGAAGGGCACAATACACACACATGTACTTAAATATCTATACACCACACAATACTTTACTTTTCATTCATTTCTATACATGTAGCCGTAACAATAATCATTACAATGTAATGTCTCCTAACGAGCACAAAACATACACAATAGGCAACCTTAGAGGTTTTGGTGCAATGATGAAATAGGGGCACTATCAAAAAAGCAAATCAAGAAAAAAAAATGTTTGAGCAATTACTGATGAAAATGTCACATTACTTTTCAAAAGCAGGAGAAAATCTCTCAAAGAAAAAAATATCTATAGCACTGAGTTAATGTAATGTTCTTTAAGACAATCATAAATGTGGTTTACCTTTCTTAGCATGATGTAAATGTAAATGATCCTAATGGAAACAAGTGACATATAACTACCACACTTTTGTTCATGAAATTGAGATCAAGGCCAATCTCTTAATAGTCAGACTTTTCAAGTTTGTGAAATATAACATTATTTCAACCTATCATCAAAGCTTCCATCAAGCATCCTTATAAAGTACCCTTAAAATAATTGTCTCAAAACCAGATCACAACAGATATGCCCTTCCACTTCCCAACATATATAAGATGATTTAAATCATTCACAGACTTATGATGGAGATGTTTCTTACAGGCAGATGTTTGAGGTACAAGCAGCAATGAAAATGTCTGAGTTCATGACATACTTGAAATCTGTTCCATCACTTCCATAGAATTACTGTTCATTGCACTGCCGTTAACATTCACTTCCGGAGCAACCTGATTCTGCTTTTCTCCCAATGTTTTTGAAGGCTGCCCGGATTCCACACACATCTGGTTAGACTCTGATTCGAGGTTCGACTCGGGCGGAATGTTTTCACCATTTTCTGCGGGTTGATCATCCCAATCTATCTTAAACCTGGTCACCCTTGGATTTGTGGCAAGAATGTTCCTTGTCAGCTGCAATAAAAACACATCTTGATAAAACTTGTTCATCCCTTTACCAAACACCAAATTTTCAACTGTACCAAATTAAAAGAGTTTGACGACGACATCTTAAAATGTGATATTGAAAATAATCTTCTGATAGGGCAGAAAACACTGTGGGAAAAGGAAAAATTGCTGTTAAAAGCAATTTGTCCTTTTCCAACAAAGTTTTCCAGAATTGTCTGCAACAAACTAATAAAATGTCATTATCATTTGATAACTTGTTTAAACTCTTTTCCACCTGCAGCCAACAATTTTTACTAAAGCAGACGACTTAACCCTTTACGGTATATAGCGCCGTTCGCCGCCTTATCGATTACCGCATAAAACGCCTTTCACCGTTATACCTATTACCGTATAAAACCCATTTTGACGTTCTATCGATGACCGCATAGAACGCTTTTTGACAGCTGAAAATTTGATTGAACTTTAACCCTTAACTACACACATAAACACACACGTCACTTTCTCCAAATTTCATTTTCCTTTTAAATAAATATGTTTTCTTTCATTTCCGATGATAAAATCATAGGGTCAAAGTTTAAACTTTTGCTCTAGAGAGAATCTTTTGATAATCGTCCCACGACACCCTTCTGAAAAAGACGCTATCAAATTGAGATAAAGGGAATTCAAATTACCAACCCAATTAATATGAGAAGCCTTCAATATCCGGTCATAAAAGATCAAAACAATGCCGATTTGTAAAGACTCTATAAGGATTTCATGCAATTCTTTAGAAAATGAACACATTTCTAAAAATACTATCCAATTAAAATGAGAGCGAGCATACGGCATGCGACCCGTAAAGGATGTTTATGACATGGAGCTGTTATTTAAAATTGAAAGGCAAATGAAAATAAAGCTGTCGAATAACGGACGTTATAAAGACGGCTACTTAGAGTATTATGTCAATCTTGATGCTTTCGATCGCAGGTCAGACATCAATGTAGATTCAGAGCAGCCATTTGATCGGTCTTTTGAGCATGAAGATGATGAAATGCTGATAAATCTTACCAATTCGCGGACAAGCAAATTAGATTATTCCTCGGACTTTGCCTACAACAACGAGCTTTTGGTAGGTTCACCACCCATGGACACATATTTTACGGAAATATAAGCATGTTTCGTTGCCATAATTAATTGATTTTTACAGTTTTACATGTATTAGAGGACCAGGTTTTGACTTCTTTATGAAGCAATATTGCGTTGAAAACCATTTTTTTATTTTGGAAACGGTTTTAACGGAAAGAGAACGATCCAGTTTTGTTGAGAAATATACAAAGACAAAGCATGTATCTCCGTCATGAATGGCATTTTTCGTCAACAAAATTCCCTGCAATTGATGACAAAGCAAAGAACAAATTAGGGATCTCTCAGGGGGAACACATACGTCATTTTATTACTTTTGAGTTTGTATATTTCACACGCAATATACAGTTTCATTGTTTGTCTAATTTTCTACACCTTTATCTTAATACGTATGTATCATTAAAAAAAGAAAAAAACATCAACTTAAAGGAGATTTTGTTCTCATCGTCCTTTATTCTCTGTGAAAATCTATTGGATTAACGAAAATTGCATTAATCTTGGTTTGATTAACAGTACCCAATCAGTGACAATTATCGGAGATAATCCTGTGCAAATAGGTACCAAGGGTGACTGATTATGTATGCGTTAATAATCTCCGATAGTCGGATGGTTTATACCAATGGTGTCACTGATAAGCCTTATCTCTATACCTTAAAGGGTTAAGAAAAGCTTTGTAAACATGTGTAAAACTCCTTTCAATTCTGCTATTGTGATATGTGAATGGATTGAAGAAGTAATGTGGCACCATCTTGATGATAAAACTTGTTTTAACTGTTTACCATCTAAAGACAACATTTTTTTATTTGAAGCAGACAGCTTGAGAATAGCTTCATAAACATGTGAAAAACCTTTCGGCACTGCTGTTGTGATATGTGAATAGATTGAAGAAGCAATGTTGCAAAAGGAGAAATTGCTTGTGACAAGCAATTTCTTCTTTTACCCCAATGCTTTTTTTAAAGACAGCTGCTGCAAGATGCAAAAATGTGGCGTTAGGTGGTATTGTGTTAATTATTTCAATCACATTCAATTACGTGTGACTAACAAGGTAAATTGATTGTCATAGAGGTTTCCTTAATATACTGGTGCAGGTGCTTTCAAGTTTGTTATGAAATTATGTGTTACCCATTAAGAAATTCAAAATATTGCGATAGGTCCAATTATAAAGTTACAAAACATATATGCGGCTTGAAAAAATAAGTTAAAACTACAGTGACATAGGATATTTAAGTTTTACTAGAGTTTAATATATTGAATTATTAAGAAATGAAAATAGATGGAGTATTTGTTAGTTCGAAGAGTACCAACATACTGAAACTGTCTTATCAAATTACCATCTAACACCACATTTATGCATCTTGTAGCAGACAACTATCACAAAGCATTGTAGCAAAAGGAGAAATTGCTTGTCACAAGCAATTTCTCCTTTTGCTGTGCTGCTTTTTAAATCCATTCACGTATCACAACAGCATAACTGAAAGGTTTTTCACATGTTTAGAAACCTTTTCTAAAGCCGTCTGCTTCATGGAAAGAAATGTTGTCTGCAGGTGCTAAAGAGTTAATATCAAATGTTGTCAAAAAAAAGGAGAATAAAGGAACAATGTGATAAAATTGTTACCTTATCAAACTGTGGGGTGGTCGGCGGAGCTTCTTTCAACTCGGGGCAGTCATACTCGTTGTTTACGTAATATCCAACTCGAATAAACTCCTTATTTCTATACGCACAAGTCAATAATACCACAGTTACACCCACAGCATCTTCTACTGGGATCTTGTTTGTGTCTGGGGGTGTTGCCTTGAAAAGAATACAAAATAAAGTGCAAATAATTACAGGGCTTCTTTGCGTTATATCACAGGGGTCCATAAAAGGCACTTTCCCAATTGGAATTGTTTTAATCATGCAGTTTTCCAAAAAAATGCAAAATCATACCAGCTTTTTTGGCTTCACAAATCAGCTATTTCAGCCATAAAATTTCCCGAATTCAACAGGCTTGGGCCTCTTCCCAATTCAAGGAAAAAAAGCCCTGAATTATTTTTGCTTAAATCATTTCCCTCATATTTGTGGCTTCACCCATTTTTGACCACAAATAATTATATGGAATTTTGAATAAAAAATAATGATCATTAGGGGTCATATCCAGGAATTGGGGTTATTTACTAAATAAGTTGGGGTCAAGGAAAACCCTGCTTTAAATTAAAATGCAAAAGATAAGTAAAGTAAAAACAATAGCATGTGTGAAGAAATTGCTTTCATCAAACAACTCTCTTCCAAATAGTTTCTCTCAAAAACTGGATCAAAATATTACTTACTATGCTTTGAAATTGCAACCGCAGTTGCATTCAGTTTGGAGCATAAAGAGACTTTATATATGAGCTTGGACAAAATGCTCTGCTTTGCCAAATTTCATCCACCAATTCAGGTTAGAGTCAATAATTGATAAAATTAATATAAAACATTCATTAAGCAAGAATGACAAGATTTTAACCCTTAGAATGCCGAGTAATTTTCTAAAAACAGTTTTTTGTTTCGTCTGCTTTCTAAAACCATGAATATCTGCTTAATTTTGTTAGGGAAAGATACGCAATGTAGCAAACAGGTTTGATCACAGGCCAGTTGCCAACAATTTACTTGGGGGCTGGCCTGGACCTTACATGTTTCTATTCAAACATGAAGTCGGTTCAAGCACTATAAGGGAGGACTTGATCATATTCCTATAACAAAACAAATTATTACCTGAAACACAAATTTATGTCTGCCTCCAGGTACTGGTCCAACAAGAATTGTTTCCAAGGTTTGATCATACTCTTCACTCTCTGCAGCACCAACATAAATTATTTTCCATTCTAAATCTGAAAAGTAATTTTCATTAACTAAACTACTTTCACATCAGGTCTATAAGGTTGTCATTAAGAGCCGGCTGCCAACCAATTTGACTTCTTTTTAAATCGGCTCAAATAACAAAAACCATTTCATTTTTTGCCTGGTCAATTTGAAATTTTACTGTAACGAGAATGGTTCCAAGTAGGAGAGTAGTAGTAACGTTGACAAAAACACTAAACTTAAAAAGCGATTGCAAACTAATAATTACCACTAATAATTACCACTAATTTTGTTTAAATCATTGTAAAAATAATTACAAAAATAATTACAATGTTAATTGGGTTTACTATACAACTTTAATGAGTTGATTTGATGAGTTGACTCCTGGATTACAATACTAGATCTATTATAGATTAAATTTGACAAGTTGGACATTTGAAGAGTTAACTGGTTACCATAGTAGTCAAACTTATTTTACGGAATCAGGAAATATTGGCAATTTTGCATCGGGAAATATCTCCCTTGGAACCCATTCAATTAATGGTGGCCACTTGCGACTTAATTTTTGTCGCTACGTTTGAACAAAGATATTTCCATTATTACATTAAATTATCAAAGGACATTACTCAAAGTTATGAATAAATCCCTTTTTAATTGATCATTTCACATAACATGTCGGTATTCTGCATATTTACTTTGTAAGAATGGTTTAATTGACACTAGGTGATGATTTTCTTATCTTATATATTGACTTTGAATAGCTATTTTGTGCTTTAAATCCGAAAAATCAGAACTTGGAAAGTCCCTCACTATTTTGATCTGTAACGTGTATCGGGTCCCTCTCGGAATAAAGCCACCGTGGGTCACCCATCCAGGTACTAACCAATTAGTAGGTTGCTTAACCTTGAGAGAAAGACAACCACTCTACCGAATCACCCATAAAAGCTAGCTTCTACAAGCAGTATTTATACATAAACCCTATTACCGTTACATTTCTCCCACCTTTCTCTTGACATCGTCCCGAAGTCACAAAGACCGACTTTTTACAATTCAAGAAGGTACTACTGCCACTATAAACACTGGCTCAAAGCAGAAACAAGGATCGAGAACATGCAATGAACAATTAAGGGTATGGGAATGATGGTGATATCAAACCAAATTCCACCGCTGCCACCAATCCTGTAACGTGTATCGGGTCCCTGACGGAGTAAAGCCACCGTAGGTCACCCATCCAGGTACCTGCCGCGATGAACATTGCTTAACTTCGAGAGAGAGCCAACCACTCTACCGAATCACCCATGAAAGCCGGCTTCCACAGCGAGAATGTAGAAGTAGTATTTATACATAAACCCTATTACCGTCACAGATCCTTCAAATTTTAACTTTGGATTGCCCCATCAGAAAATAAAGGGCAATCTTCACGTCAAATTATTATGACAACTTACCACAGCAGACACTGTTACTCAAACTAATTGGACACAATTGGAAAATATTGCAAAAATTTTGCATCTGGCAATATCTTCTGCCATGTTATGTTCTCACAGTTGTGAATTATTCCTTTTTACTCACTCAATCCATGCACTAAAACATGTTCTGTATTATGTTTATTAACTAAATGTAAGAATGGTTTAATTAACACTGATTGACGATTTTTTGCTGCCGATAAATTTTCTCTGCCCATGGGAATATGAAAAATCTATTCAGTGTTTATTTAATTGCCATTATTTCGTGGTACATATATATAAGTTTCTGTTACATATCTTGTCTTTTCAATTGACTTTGAATGAGCATCTTATACTTTAAATCCAAAATCAGAATTTGAAACGTCCGGCACTATTTTGATCTTTCCAAGTTTCGCCATTAGATTGGCCCATCGACAGAAAATAAAAAAGCAATCTTCACATTGAATTATTTTGGCAACAGGCAAGTTGCCAACTTGATACGGGTGTCTGGAGACCGCCTATATGTTACATGTACACGAAACCAAAGAATATACCTACAAAACAAAGGATATTCCGAATTACTTCAAACCCCATAAGACTTTTTTCAGCCATGTCTGTTTTGCATTTTTTTCGATTTCATGTAGCCTCAAACTTTTTTTAATGGGCTTTTTTTGAAAGCAATGGTGTGGGAAATCAAAGTTGAAATCTCATTCAAATATTTTCTAAAAAATCTAAATCAAAAAATAATTTGGTAAAATTTAGTCTGCATTGCGTTACTTTCCGTTTCTTTGGTGAAGTTAGCGTCTCTCATCCCAAAACCAGTCAATTCTACACATGTTTACCTGATGCATACACCAAGAACTGTGACGTGTTACACTATAATTATTTGTTGTTGTTGTTGCTTTTGTATATCACGTGACAAGTCAGGAGTTACAAGAATATCAGGTCACCGCTTCAAATCTTAAATCGAATGGATTGGTCACCCTGTTGGTTAAATACCAACATCGATAATACCAGGTTGGAAAACATTTTGTACAGTTTCATTTTCATATAACTTAGGCATAATTTATTTGGCCCTTTTCCCATTAAACGCAACATAAATAAATCGAAGCTCTGGCAATGTCTACAGCCATTCTACTAATTTCTACCCTAGTCTAATATAAACACGATGCGCCGTACGATCACTGTCTTACACCGAATATCAAGTTTATGTAACTGTATCTAGATGTGTCGAGATTGTATTTAGTAAACTCCCATCAATCTAAAAGCATAAACGAATGGATTTCATATCGAAAATGTGACACTCGAATTCGGAGAACAAGTTTTTTCTTTCTGATCATTCATATTCGACGTCACATTTTCAATATCTATCGAATCCAGATAATTTTGCAAGTTATTTCAAAGACTTACAACAATGAATGACCTCCGTCAACAATAAATCAAACATCGAGAGATATGTGAATGTTAAACCAGTGTTATTATGTCAACAAGGTATAAAGGATAGCCTAGTTCAGCTGTCTTATATGACACATAAAAGTGATGGATTAAGTCGTTTCTTGTTGATTTTGCTTGTATTTTGCATTAGATTCTTTCCAATATGACCATACAATGGTACAGGATGTAAACATCTACATGCACGAATTTGACACTGTTTTATGTTCACTGTAAACATGAATGCCATTGAGGATCAAACCCAGGTCCACGCCGCTAACCATTATGCCACTGTGTGGCCAAACCATGTATATTTAGACCTTGCTATGACATGAACCAAATCTACTTACCTTTTCAAGTGAGATTCATATAATGATTACAACTAAATGAA
Organism: Cerastoderma edule; assembly: GCA_947846245.1. Lineage (NCBI taxonomy): Eukaryota > Metazoa > Mollusca > Bivalvia > Cardiida > Cardiidae > Cerastoderma > Cerastoderma edule. The sequence continues at coordinate 20,628,694 of OX401405.1, read as the reverse complement.
CAAAGACATCATAAGTAATTCTATAACAAGATTTTGGCAAATGTGTTGCCAATTAAAAGATTCAATACAAAGTTTGGTAATACAAAAAAAGACTCTACAGTACTTTTGAAATGATATCTTTTCAACATTCATGTTTTATGTACATATAAACATCAAAACACTTCTGTTATGTACAAGGTACAGTGACAAAGAAAGAACCATTTTAACATGGATTTTGTTTTAAACTTATGTTTCTTCCATTATCTCTTTTAAACAGAAATATCTGTGCCTGACAGAGGAGGAACTGTACATGATGTGCTGACATGAAAGATTACCTTGACAAAAAGAAAACAGATGAAGACCTGTATTAAAACTGTCTCTGCATTTTTTTCTGTAAACGTTTAAATTTAAAACATGTGTGGAATCTACGTTTTGTAGCACAAGACAAACAAGACTGACAGAAATGCACATGTATTTCCAATACTGATAGATAGTTTTTGCAAAACTGTCTCAGTTTTAGAGATGAAAGAAACTTTTCCCATAATGTTTAAGAAACTACTGTTAAAAGTCAAATCATTGGACAGTAAGAGTTTTCATTCATTATTTTGTACAATATAAGGCAGCAGATAGCATTTAAAACTGAGATACATATTGCTGGTTCAATTTATTACATATATTCCACTGATTTGAGGGACCTTTTAACTGCAAAAGGTGCAATAGGGTGAATTATTGTTTAATGAAATACAATAATATCTGCTTAGTTTCAATAGTAGACCAGTTAACCCATTGCCAAACAAAACTGAAATTTAACAACTTTGTTGAAGACGACTCAGGAAAACAATGTGGGATTTTTTCCTTTTCCCACAATGTTTTCTGCCCTATCAAAAGATTATTTTTCAATTTCATCACATTTTGAAATGTAGTCTGCAAACGCTTTCAATTTGGGACAGTAAAAAATTTGGTGTTTGGTAAATTGTTAACTCATGTAAACACATTTGTATGCAAGTGGGGCATAACAAATTTGAGTAAAGCCACCATTATAACCATTATAACATTATTTCTACAGCAAGTACTCTCTTTTGTCACAATGATTTGATTCTCTGCAAAAATGCTCTCTTTTTCCTAATTACAAACACTTTCGGTTGCAAATAATTTCTATTTCAAACAATGATGGCTCTACATTTTGAAATCATTTGGACATTTCTAGAAATAAAGCATAAACAATAATGATTTCAGAATACTATTGGGTAAAATATATTGTTATTAACAGATTCATTGTTTTGAAAGATTTCCTTGCATCACATTAGCTTCTTATTCTCTGTTAAAGATATGTTAAATTATTTCTACCTTATGAAACGCTTTGCATGTTGCAGGAGTCTTTTAGAAAACACTGACAAAATCATGAAACGAGTCAAATGACTAAATGAGCAGTTATCCTTTTTCTCATCATAGTTTAAATCAAATGTCATAGTTAAATTATGCAATTTTCTTGTAATCTGCTATTACTTTCATTGATAACAGTCACAAATAAAGCTTGAATGAAGCTTTAAGGATAAATGATGAAATTTTGCCTGTTTACTTTCAATAGAAGATGTAATAGTTATAGTAATTTACAAAAATTCTGTGCTTTGTTCTCAATTTGGACTCCTTTTTGTAAATTGTGAAATATTCCACAAGTATGGATATTACACCCTGAAGATGATGAAACAAAACATTTGGAAAGAATACTTTAATCAATAGTTTGTTAAAAGGAGTAACAGGTTATTGACTCAACATTGCAGCATTTAAGGTTATGTTTGAATGTGGAAAATATGCAAACTTATATAACTTTCCTTATTCAAACAACATAATTTAAATCATGCATTGCATTTTGGAGAAGGTTAAACCAAATAAAGGCTAACACTATGGCTGATCATTTGAACAAGTTTTTGTATAGATCTGTACATATTCTATTGAGAAAAGTGTTTGTTATTACTACTTATTAACCTCAATAAATTTTGTCAATTGTTTAACAATAGAATTATCTTTTGTTTGTTTCAACTTATTACAGAAAGACTTTTCGTGCTTTAGATAATTTCAAAGACTTTTGACAATGATGGATTTCCTTCCTAACACAAATTTTCCCCTCTATTTCATCATTAAATCATATGCTGTGAAAGGTTTTTAAGAATGATTCAGAGAAAGCATATACTTACAACATACACTTTGGTGAAGAGTAAATTCTACATATCAAGGTTTCAGTGCAATACAAAACTGTAAGTGCTTCATATATTGGAAGTACTAACTGAAGTCTTGCATTGAATCCTCATTTTGCATGGAGAGATTTTGGAATTCAAATTATTTAGTTTGGTGGTTTTGATAATGCACAAACAGTGTCTTCTGTTTCTTATTGCATTACTGATATGGGTAGGATAGCTAAAACATGAGAGTATCTAGCCCCCCCCCCGAAGTTAGTTTTGGGTAGGACCTGGATCACAGCTAAAATTTGGTTATGGAGTATCCATTGATAGCATCCAACCCCCCATAAATGTTTAAGTCTTAGATGCTATTGTTGGATTATGGTTTAACACCATTTTCAACAGAGTGTTACAGTATCAATGGACATTAATCTCTGCTCCTGTTATTTCCCCACCAGAACCTTCCAATATTCCTCCCTAGAAATAGTCTGAATGATCCAGACGTAGATATTTCATTCTTCGCCACAGTTAAAGCTTGGATCATCTGAGTGACCCTAGACACTGACCATTTAACCATACGAATATCATTGCGCTTTGGTTAGACATTTAAAAAGTCGTGGTGCAATGACTTTCGAAAGAATATCATACAAGCCGAAGTATCAAATGCATAATTATTCAAGCTCAATACCAACTATACTTTTGTCTAATGACAATGTGTACTATTCCTAATGGTTAGCAACTCATATATCCACAGTGGTACAGTCAACTCGACAGTTTCGGATCATCGACAGTTCCGGATCATCTTATGTTTGTTGTCAAATTTCTATGAATGCGAAGAAACTCTGGCCTTAAAAACTTAACAGTCATTTAGCATATTCAATTAGCTCTTGACAAAACCAGGATAACATTTATACTTCTGGTAAAGCGATCAGAATCAATTTGGAAGAGTTAATTATGACCGAGACAAGTCACCGGAAGTTGACCTAATTTCAAAGATATTTTTTTTCGGCGATTTAGACGCTCATTCAAAATGATAATGTGCACTCAACCTTGTTATCATTTGTAAGAAGAATTATAATAGAATGTATTTATGCAAAACTTTCACGCTAAAACGGGTCTGGAATTGTATAATTGCATGATGAATGAAGGCAGGTGAACTCGACAGTTTCGGATCACCTCTTTGATTTATAGGGGTCGTCTCAACATTACTTCCGGTCATTTTCGTACGCTCTTAAAAGGAAAAAGTAAAATGATTCTTTAAAGGGAAATCGCACAAGCCATGTGTTTGATGAAAATAAAGTATAAATTGATGATATTATTTTCTGTTCTAATTGTCTCTTTGTGAAGTTAACCCTTTTTACAATAAATGATATGACAATTAACGTGATTCGGAACTGTCACATTTGATCCGAAACTGTCGCGATGACCCTGATCTTGTTTTCTTCAAAAACTGAAAAATGGTAAATAAAAGCGGTAAATCATTGGTATGAATAGACAGAGGAAGAGTTTTTCTTTAAATCCATATGTTAATTTCTACAGTAAATTGGTTAATACAAGAAAAAACGATCTTTTATCTATTAGTGATCCGGAACTGTCGAGTTGACTGTAGAATAAAGTAGTTGGTGTCGTAGGTTATACGGGCGGAAGACCGTGCCGAAGGCACGGTCTGGAGACCGCCTATATGTTACACGTATACAAAACCAAAGAATATACCTACAAAACAAAGGATATTCCGAATGACTTCAAACCCCATAAGACTTTTTTCGGCCATGTCTGTTTTGCATTTTTTTCAATTTCATGTGGCCTTAATCGTTTTTTTATTGGGCTTTTTTGGAAGCAATGGTTTTTAAAATCAAATTTTAAAAAAAATTGATAGAAGAAATTTCATCCAAATATTTTCTAAAAAATCTAAATAAAAAAATAATTTTGTAAAATTTAGTCTGCATTGCGTTCCTTTCCGTTTCTTTGGTGAAGTTAGCGTCTCTCATCCTAAAACCAGTCAATTCTACACATGTTTACATGATGCATACACCAAGAACTGTGACGTGTTACACTATATTTATTTGTTGTTGTTGTTGCTTTTGTATATCACGTGACAAGTCAGGATTTACAAAAATATCAGGTCACCGCTTCAAATCTTAAATCGAATAAATTGGTCACCCTGTTGAATGAATACCAACATCGATGATAGCAGGTTAGAAAACTTTTTGTACACTTTCATTTTCATATAACTTGGGCGTAATTTATTGGGCCTTTTTCCCATAAAAAGCGACATAAATAAATCGAAGCTCTGGCAATGTCAGGACAGCCATTCTACCCTAGTCTAATGTAAACACTATGCGCCGTACGATCACGGTCTTACACCGAATATCGATTTTATGTAACCGCATCTAGATCTCTATGTGTCGAGGTTGTATTAGTCAACTCCCACTATCAATCTTAGAGCATAAACAAATGGATTTGGTATCGAAAATGTGCCGCTCGAAGTCGGAGAACAAGTTTTTTTCTTTCTGATTACGCCCATTGAAGCGTCACATTTTCAATATCTATCGAATCCAGACAGTCTAGTTTTGCAAGTTATTTCACAGACTTACTGCTTACAACAATGATGAATGACCTCCGTCAACAATAAATCAAACAACGAGAGATGTGTAAATGTTAAACCAGTGTTATTATGTCAACAATGTAAATGATAGCCTAGTTCAGCTGTCTCATATCATCAGAGACATATCTATGTCTCTGATATCTCTGATATCATACATAAAAGTGATGGAATAAGTCGTTTCTTGTTGATTTTGATTGTATTTGGCATTAGATTCTTTCCAATATGAAATGACCATACAATGGTACAGGATGTAAATATCGACATCATTGAATTTGAGACTGTTTTATGTTCACTGTAAACATGTGTTTATTTTTAGAATGTTTGCAGATAACACCATGGTGACTGGTCTGCTTTGAAATACCACAAAACCCAATGATGAACACAGGAATTTCTCAGCTGGTGTGTAGTTTTAAATACAGTCCCATTCTTGATTCCAATAATGTTTAAATTAGTCTGTTGCATGTGTGTTACATGTGCATGTTTTTTAATATGCAAATTAAATGGCTGTGCATTGTAACAAAGGAATATACTCCCACTATTCCTATTCACAAACCATTAGGGAATTGAATAGTGATTGCCTTTTTGAGAGGTCTCTGCTCCGTAATTTTTGTTGAAGCCTTGTTATGTTTTACAGGTCTCCTCCTGTCATAGCCATTTCGTAACCATGTTTCACATATAGGCAGCATAGACATTGTTATGAATCAGCCATGTAACGGGTCCAAGTTGAATTTTAAAAGGAAAAAGATATTTAAATGTTCATCTTTTTAAAATAGAGATTGTTGTTACAAGACTGGAATTTGCTCATCAGGACATTTCTTACAGGTCTTTTTACTGAATTGAGAAGCCAAAAAAAACTGGTATGACTTTGAATTTTTGGGAAGACTGCATGATTTTACAGGAAATTTCCAATTGGGAAGGTGTCTTTTATGGGCCATATTGTCATTTTCTCACAGTGGTTTCTATACTGATTTATGAAGCAGATTTGATAAAATGAGGTAGTACTGATATATCTGAATTAATGCCTGGGTTTACATCTTGCCAAATTGTTACCACTGGATATTGTGAAGGAAGTGCTTTACTAATAATGCTATTGAAAGTATGACACTAGTTTTGAAAGTTTAGTATGGACATTTTCCTTTCTTTGTAACTAATTGGTTTCAAATATATTTTACTAATAATGCTATTGAAAGTATGACACTAGTTTTGAAAAAGGAGTATCATTTTATCGAATTTAGGTACTTGTGATTGGTCCAATATTGAAACAACAGCAAATGACTGTTACCAATACCTATTAGAAAGAATTGTGACTACCCATAAATACATTTGTATAAATACTATTACATATTTGTTTTTGTGTTGTAAGAGGAAAGGATGGCTGTCAGTGTATGCGACTTAATCCTACTAATGTGGTAATTGAATAAGGCATATTGAATTTGTTAAAAAATTATACAATGCCAGAATTAAGTCTGATAGCTCAACTGGTTAGAGCATCTTAGTTTTCCTGAGGAGGTTCTGGGTTCGAATCCCAGTTGGACTCTCTGGCTTGTATATACTTCAGATACTTTAGCTATTGGATGTAAGACATATTTAAATGATAAGAATGGTTGATAAAGTAATAATAAACAATGATAAGAATGTAAACTGATTATTGATATGATTAAACATTGTCAATTGTTTATCTATAGAATTGACTTTTTTTTATTTCATCTTTTTATTGAAGGACTTTTGGTGCTATTTAAATTGAAAGAAAAAAGTTAAACGTCTATCAACAAATCCTTTTCAGCAGTACATTTTTTTAAAGAATTGGTGGATTTCCTTCATAATTGTAAATGTATACAAATTTCTCCTCTGTTTCAACTTTAAATCAAATGTTATAATTTTGAATGGCTCAGAGGAAAACATATACTTACAACAAAATTTGGTGAAGTGTTAATTTTACATATTGACAAGGTTTTAGTTCTGGACCTATAGTAAATGTTCACATTTGTGAAGCACTTACTGAAGTCTTGCCTTGAATCCTCAATTTGCATGCAGAGATAATCTAGGATTCAAATTCTATAGTTTGATTGGTGGTTTTGATATGGCTCGAACAGTGTCTTCTATTTCTCATTTCATTACTGATATGGGTAGGAGAGCTAAAACATGCGAGTATCTCCAACCATACATACATGATAATTAGTCTTAGATGCTATTGTTGCACAATGGTTTAACAACATTTTCAACAGAATGTATCAGTTGTATCAATGAACATATCCCTGCTCCTATTATAAACTCATCAGTTCCTGCCAATTTATCTTCCAAGACACTAACCATGGAACCCATTAGTCTGTGCTTTGGTCAAAATAATTTGATGTTAAGCAGCGTTTTTAAATGGGAAATTTTAGGGAAGGACCTGTGTCTCAGCTAAAATATGGATATGAAGTATCAATTGATAGCATCAAACAATACATAGATAGTAGTGAGTCTTAGATGCTATTGTTGGATGATGGTTAAACAACAATTTCAACAGAGAGTTTCATATGTATCAATAAACATATCCCTACTCCCATTGTTTCCTCACTACTTCAGGCCTTTGATTGCTAAACCTATACAAAAAGTGTTGCTCTGTTGTTAGAAATCAACTAATCATTGTCAAATGACTTTTGAAAGAATATCCCCTAAGCTGAGGTATCAAATGCAAAATCGATATATCAAGCTTGATGCAAACTAGACTTCTGTGACGTTCTGTCCAATGAAGATGTACCATTCATAAACGGTTTGCAGCGTGTTTATTCATGGTGGTAAATTACAGTGGTTTGTGTCGTAGACAATATATATATATATTAAACACCCCCAATTTGAATATTGACAATGGACATGGAACTCTTTCACAGGTGCATTCTGATGAGAATTTCCTATTTCCTTGCCTTTAACCGATACATTACAAAGGAAACATGTGTAATAATAATGTAGAATTATCAGTGTTCATACATTGAAAAACAAATCTTCCGCCCAATTTAGGCTTTGCCTATTTTCATATTATATTAAACACATCTGATTTGTATCTTGACAATGGCTATTTCTTTCAAATTGGAGTGCCTTCAGACAGGACACTGCTTCCTGGCCTAGTACTACTGATACAATACAAGGGGAACATTATGTTATACAAATCCATAATTAGCACTGTTCATTAACTGAAGGAAAAAATCTCTTTCGCCCGGTTTAGGCTTTGCCTATTTTCATATTATCTTTGGATTGAATATTGTCAATGGTTGGTTGCTTTCTATGAACATTTTCATCTTTCGTTCTTTTTGCAGTTTAACCTTCAAATAAGTTTTTTTTTAAGAAATGCTATTAACAAGGAAAACATTTGTCTTAGTAAACAAACCGATAAGGCACAACTAAACATTGTTTCAGCAGATTTCTCTTACCTTCGCTGAGGTCTTCAAGAGCTTCGAAAGTGATTTCGAATTGAAACGGGTTTGGAAATGGTGAAGGATTGTCCAGCACAACAACGTTCACAATATTTACTTTGGCCATGCTCAAAACATTCAGTTAAATACAATTTTTTGAGATGCGTATTGTGCAGATGTCAAGTATGGCGCGAATGAAATGGCTGCCATGTGGGTTCCATTACGGTGATTTTGATTGGCTATCGTGTTTTGTAACATTGTTTCATTCCTTTTCATTGGTGGAAAATATATTTCTGCAATATCCGGTTCCGGGGAAACGTCAAATTGCACAAATCTACGTAAAAACAGCGAAATAATGCCGAAACCAGGGATGCCTTTCTGATTGAATGGTATAAATTGACTTTGAACTTTGGTGCAAAGCACGTTTAACCATATTTATAGACTGACATGTGTTTTAATTCAGTAAAGATTGGCCAATTTACGTATTGTCAATAGTGTTGTTGAACTTTAACAGTATCCGGATAGCATGAAAATCGGATAAAACTGTTACAAGATTCAGGCGTTCGTGTTCTAGCATCAATTGCTACGCTATCTTGTTAGAACTGATTATGTTAAACAGATCCAACATAGAAGAGGCTAATAAGCACCTTCAAGCGCTGTATGGGCGAGTAAGTGAATTGGAACATATTGTGACTGAACAGCATGACGCATTGTTGGCCAAAGATAGTTTCATTCAGACTAAAGTGAAGGAGTTGTCTCAGCAGGATGGTATTATCAATGCCTTAAAGCAGCAGTTAGCAGATAAAGACCAGAAACTGCTAGATGCTAATCAAAAGATCTCGGAGCTAGAATCAAGTTTGAACAATTCGTCTAAGCAGTTGGTAGTGTCACAGAGAAAGAATGCAACTCTTGGAAATATTGTTAATGTTATTCCAGAATTGAAATCATTAGTTATGAGAATAGAAGACATGGCAAAGAGTGTTGACGAAGATGATCCTGAATTCAATACAAATGAGTGTAACTCAACAACGAATAGCTCTTCAGCAGACGGTGATGTGAACAGAGGAGTTGTACAAATGAAAGCACCAGCATCAAGTCCAGTGTCCCAAGGGTCTGTGTCAGAGATGGCTAAAGAATTCAATATGCAAAGTGGGAGGATGAAGAAATTCTCAATATCTGAAGATGAGGAAGGAGTTACTCCTCACACATCTAGTAACATAACCAGATTGAAGGAGTTCTATTTCTAATGGCTCCAATGTTTCTGTCCATCTTGATGCGTAGAATCATGTTAGCCATTCCTCTGATTTAAATAATTTATTTCAGATGACTTTGAAGGCAATTGTAAAAGTTAAATGAATTTAAACAATCACTATTAGTGGTGCAATATAGATGACCTTGATCGGGACAAAGAAGAAAATGCTCATGAAGAACAACCTGTTAATTGGTTACAATGATTTCAAAAATCTTCTGTTGATAAATCATTCCAAATCCCCTTGATAATGGTTGTGGAAAGAGTTAAAAAAGATTGCTTGCCTTAATTGTCATAATATTTCATAAACGATCTGTAGGTACATTTTAAAACAAGTATTTGTACCTTGAAATGGTTTAACCCTTTACCAAACACAACATTTTCGACTGTTCGATTTTGCAGACGACTTTCAAAGTGTGATGAAATTGGAAAATGATCTTCTGATAGAGCAAAAAACATTGTCCTGATAGGGCAGAAAACATTGTGAGAAAAGGAGAAATTGCTTGTAAGGAGCAATTTCTCTTTGTCCCACAATGTTTTCCAGAGCCGTCTGCAACAATGTGGTCAAATGCCGTTATTTTTTTGTAAAAACGGTGGGGTTTATAGTCTTATATCTATGCTAGGCATATTGAGGCGTCTCTTACAATTACAATTACAACGACTCTAGGTAAGAGGTTAAAGACCTAACTGAGGAACTTGTGACAGAGGTCATCTTCAAGGGTGATTGAATCCATGTCCAGTGTGTAATGAGTGCATTAACCACAGGTCAGGATGTATCTTTAAGATATTTTCTATTTTTAAAAAAACATTAACTTTGAAAATGCAGATTTCTTTACTAACTTTTACATTCCATTATTAAGAGTACTTGTCCATTATTTAGATTTGAATTTTATTTAGTTGATTTTATTTGTTGATTATAATGAATATCATTTGTTATCTATAAAAGACTTTAATGGTTTTCCATTACTTAGTATAAGCAGGACATTAAGATTTAATACTTTTCCAACTATTTATTGGAATACTTTTCTAGTTGGCTAAAGACTGCTTGGAATATTTTTGTTGGCTAAAGACTGCATGAAGGTAGTGTTCAAGATAAAAGGAATTGCTCACACAAGCATAATTTTCTCCTTTTTCAAACATTTATCTTTATAAATCTTGATTTTTTTATCGTACACTACAAACTCTGTCGATATGAGACGGATAAAAACCTAGATGAGTAAATAGGGAACATGATTTTGCGGAGCTTGTGCTTTTTTTTTATTCTGTCTAGGTTGTTTTAGTAGCAATCTCAGATGTCAAGAAGAGGGTGTAAACATTGAAGTTGGAATGGCATCTGATAGTACTGTATGCTACTTACCTGTTAACATTGATTATTGAGATCTCAGGATCTTCTGACAGAACAAAAACTCTCAATTGTGAAGATTCTTTCTGTACTTATGAAATGAATCAGAATAACAGATAGTTGAAAAATCAAAACTTAACGGTCCATGCAAAACCCTATGATTAAAGAAATTACTGCAGTTCATTGTTTTTTAATCATCCTGCTCTGCAAAAAGGATAAAGAATAAAAAGAACCATACTGTACACATTGCATAGCTGTGTAAAACAGTGTTGAACACACCAGCAAGTTTTCACTAAGGATATGTCCATAACACTTAATTTGAACTGTTGATATATTTCTTTTTATAAGCATTTCTACTTTTTTGGCACACTTTAATGAATATATGCATTTCTCCTTTTTTACAAGGTAACAGGCTATGGATTAACCAATCAGTTGCGATCCCTTCGCTTAGAGAACTTATAGATATTACCAAAGCCAGGATTTGCCCATGACCCCTTGATTTATGCTAATTTTGGGAAATTTTGACCCTTTATATATGGAATTGTAAGTGGGGAACAGGGTTTTCATTAAAAACCCATTGTCAATGCAAACCATCGGTTAAAATCCCTTGTGAATCAGTGACTTTATACCCAGTCAAAAAGTCTGATAAAAAAGGATTGTCTGGCTGAATTGGTTAGATCTCAACCTGGATCTATTACTTCAAATCTTAATGGTAACTCAAGGGGAATAATTGTCTTTATGCTATGCACATGCATACATAGGTATCGCTGGCTACGCCCCTTGACAGTTTCTGTTATGTAATTATCCCTCTATGAACACTGTGGAAGCTCTAAACTCAAAGGAGCGACAATGGCAACTGATTTTTAATTTTAAATTGAGTATGCAATATTGTAAAAATAAAATAAAAAACTACTTGTCACAAGCTACATTGTATGCTTTTGTGCAATGATTGTTCATGTCCTAAGCTGACTTTTTAGCTGACCTGAGCACAAAGTGCTCAAGGTGAGCTTTTGTGATCACCCAATGTCTGTCGTCCGTTGTGCTTCGTGCGCCGTCAACAATTTCTTTAAACATCATCTTCTCCTAAACCATTGGGCAATCTTAACCAAACTTCACAGGAATGTCCGTTGGGTGATGCTCTTCAAAAGTTGTTCAAAGAAATTGATTCCATTCAGAACTTTGGTTGCCGTGGCATGAAAAAAGGGGAATTTCTGCAATTTTTAAAAAGTCTTCTTGTCTGAAACCACTGGTCAGAATTTAAAATAATTTCACATGAATGTTTTTTAGGGGGCTCTGTTCAAAAGCTGTTCAAAGAATTGTTTTATGTAGAAAAACACGGCCACCAGGCTGTGTTGAACTTTGAACACGTTTTTGTTTTCACTATATACATGAATGCTAAAATTTATAACTTTACAAACATCTTTTTTCCAAACCTCTGGGCCAATTCCAATGAGATATCATATGAAGCATCCCTAGTTGGAGGGAAGAAAGATTTGTCAAAAAAAATCAGTCATGTGACCAAAATGTCTGCCATGCCCATATTTGGTAAAAACCTTAAAAAAATCTTTTTTTCACAAACCACTGGTCAGATTTCAAAATAATTTCACAGGATTGTTCTTTGGGGCCCCTCCTATAAAGACTGTTAAACATGTAAAACATGGCAGCCAGAGTGTGCTGAACTTTGAACGCGTTTTTGTTTTCACTATAAACATGTATGCTAAAATCTATAACTTTACAACCATCTTTTTTTCCATACCTTTGGGCCAATTTCAATGAGATATTATATGAAGATGAAGCATCCCTAGTTAGAGGGTACAAAGATTTGTCAAAAAAATCCGTCATGTGACCAGAATGATTGCCATTCCCATATTTGGTAAAAACCATGAAAAAATCTTCTTGTCAAAAACCACTGGTCAGATTTCGAAATAATTTCACAGGAATGTTCTTTAGGGGCCCTTCTATAAAGATTGTTAAAAAGAATAAGATATCTGGAAAAATATGGCCCCAGGGTGCGTTGATCTTTGAATGTGTTTTTGGTTTCACTCATGTATGGTAAAATTTATAACTTAAAAAACATATTCTATATAAACATGAATTCTTATATCTTAAAAAACATGGCCACAAGGGTGTGTTGAAATTTGAACCTGTGTGCATTTCCACTATATACTTGTATTGTAGAATTTTTAACAAAATACATCAATATCAATTTGGATGTGCAAATATTCCAAAATGATAACAACAAAATGGCAACATTAGATCATACTGGACAAAAGTACGGGCTGATCTTTGTGCATACACAATCTGTAAAAGTAAAATATTCAGTTTCTGCATTAATAGATTGATTTAGCAGTAGAGATGTGTTTTTATGGGAAGTAATGGTTTATGCAATTGATATCTTAGGTTAGAGAAATGATGTCTCTACATAGAGAATATTCATACCTGTTCAGAGACAGAACTTTATTTTCACTAAATAGATGTTTTTGTATACATGTATCTCTGTTTTAAAGGACTCTGCTGCAAACTGATTATTATGGAATCAAGTTGTTTTAATACTGAAGAAACTTTTTCATTAATGGGAAACTGCATTACTGTTCACCAAATACAATGATTGTTCTAAGACACACTTACCTTATTCCTTAAATCTTTACCACTTACAGACATTTTTCTGACTTGAAGCAGACAACTTTAGACAAGCTTTGTAAACACATGAAAAACCTTTCAGATCTGCTGTTGTGATATATGAATAGTTAGAAAAAAAGAATTGTGACAAAAGGAGAAATAGCATTGTGACAAGCAATTTCTCCTTTTGCCACAATGCTTTTTGAAAGTTGTATGCTGCAAGACACAAAAATATTGCGTTAGGTGATAATATGTAATAGCATGCTTATGAGAAGGGAACTGAGGTCCGTTTTACTAAACAAGTTACGGAAAATATTTGCGTAAGTCATAATTGATTAACATGGATAATGTCTTCAATGAAAGTACAATATTGTAATGTGACACATCATTGGAAGCGTCTCGGAGAGACGATTCCAATGATGTGTTACTTTGCAATATTGCTTTGCCAAATATTGAAATAAAAGGACTTGTTGTTTTAGACTTACGCAAATCTTAAGCGTAAACTGTTTAGTAAAACGGGCCCCAGCTCTACAGCTTAATCCGTACATTATAGAATCTTATGACTGGCCTAACTTTAAAGAAGCAAGATATATAACAATTATAGAGTATTTCTTATAAACCAATGTGATAAAAGAAGTCATTGTTAAGCCTAGTGTCACCTACTCTCAATGTAGTTTCTTAATGCTTCTATTTTAGGTGCTGCAATAAAGCTTTTATGAGGTAAAGGGTTGAGATGAGATACATATAAAGTGATGTTACACCTTTTTTTATAAGTTAAAATATTGATAGTGAAACCAGATAGCACAAAGTCTACACTTATTTATTGCTCAAGTTACCTTTTCTTTTTATGTCAACCTTTATTTGTTAAGTTGTTTTATTTCCTTAATTTGTGTCATATTTTTTATTATTTGATTTATTTACAAGTTTTAGTATATATGAAACTTCTTTTGATCATCAATACAATAGGATATATAAATCAAGGGGCCATTGCAAGACTTGACATCGTCAAGAGCAATTTCTTCTTTACCCACAATGTTTTCAAAAGTCCCTTACAATTTCGGTCGGTTTGCGAGACATACGGATGATCGGGGTCCGGATAAACGAGGCTTCACTGTATATTGATCTTGTAATCTGAATATATAATGGAATCGTGCCACATTTCACCAAAATCAAATACATGTAGAAGCAAATGAAAATTGATGTGGACATGTGATTATATAGAGTACAATAGCTTTTTTTTTTATTTACTGTTTTGGTTATATTCCTTGTGTCTTATACTGCATATACATGTATTTTAGGATAATGTTTTAATTTTACATTGACTTTACCATTCTTTTTATTGGAATTCTTTATTATTTTGATGACTAATTTTATTGTCCTCAGCAGGTGAATGTTTTTTTTCTGAATTTGGGAGTTTATTAAATCAAAATTAAGCACAACCCTCTGCAAAGCAAATAACAATGTGACCATATGCCGAAGGGAATTGAACAAATTCATTTTACCCTTTACCAAACGCAAAATTTTTGACTGTCCAAAATTGAACGCGTTTGCAGAGGACATTAATTTTCAAGATTTGATGAAATTGTAAAATAAATCTCTGATGATTTAGAAACATTGTGGAAAAGGAGAAATTGCTCCTTTTCCCACAATGTTGTCAAGAGTTGTCTGCAACAAAGTGGTAAAATATCGTTATAGTTTGGTAAAGGGCTAAGATAATGAGAAGAAAATACATTTCATGGGGTGGGACTATATAATACAACTCCCTCACAAAGATACACTTTCTTCTTAATATAAAATATATGACAGCATTACTGTTATCAAATTATGTCATCTTTCTAAATGTTTGTCAATAATTTGAGAAATAGGTTTCATTTAACAGCCAAGCAAATTCTTTGATCATTTTTTGTATCATTTGTACTCTATTTTTTTCTTTGCTTTATCTTAAACAAGCTTTTTTAAACTATTTTCCTCATATTGTATCTTGTATCAAAATTTATGTAAACATCATAATCTGGCAAGTACAACATTTTGGTTTCGATGCTGGATAGAGAACAAAGTGATAGAACAAGAAATTAGTCATTACATGAAATCTCTCCTTTTATCTAAGTGGTTTTTCAAAAAGAAAATCTTAATTGTTGTGCAACAAAATTAATGTACCTGGTACATGCATCAAGTATACTTTTTTTATGTTCTGCAATATGGTTGTTTTTTTCTCAAGATGATGAATATGTTTATGAGGGAAAAGAGTTAAATACATTTTATGATGAATGGTTTTCATAGGAAAGTTCCATATGATGATGGTTATTCATTTACTTATTATTTTACTTACTTTAAATGTGCTTGTTCACAGGTCTGAGGAAGCTTTGATATTTTTTTTTATTTCCTTAAAACTGTATAGCAGGGGCCCGTTTTACTAAACAACTTACGGAAAATGTTTGCGTAAGTTATAATTGATTAACATGGATAATATCTTCAATGAAAGTACAATATTGCAATGTGACACGTCATTGGAAGCGTCTCGGAGAGACGATTCCAATGATGTGTTACTTTGCAATATTGCTTTGCCAAATATTGAAATAAAAGGACTTGTTGTTTTAGACTTTCGCAAATCTTAAGCGTAAACTGTTTAGTAAAACGGGCCCCAGATGTTCTGTTGTATGTAACACATTGGAGAATAGCCTTTCATGCTGAATTAGGTTGCATTTGAATAAAGCCTTGTAACAGTTTTGAAATCTATCGCAAACAGTGGGTATATTAGTTATATAGACACGTTCTGAATCAGTTTTTAGTTCAGTACCTATTTTGATTAGATATTATACAGCAATACATAACTCTATTGTCAAAAATATCTTATTTTAACTTAAAATTGTCTCATGTGTGAACAAAGACCTTTAAAAATCAAATGTTGTTGGTAAGCATTTTCATCATTGGGTCTCACAAGATAGGTGTAATGGAAAACAGTTATTGAAAATTATCTTGAGCTTAGCCCTCTCCGGATCAGATGTTTATGTACAGTATACATACAAAACTGTATAACTTTTATGTTTTGTTTATTACAATGTGTGAAAATCTTTTGTTTTAGAATGTAATTTGTATTATTTAAGTTCAAGGATTCAATGCAAGACTCTACAGTAAGTGCTTCCTAAACATGCAATCCTGACAATAGATTTGCCCGGAAACCCCAGTTTGAAGTTTGAGGTTATTTCAGAACACTTTTTTTAGCCAAATTGCCACTTTTCTTTGATCCAAAACCATTAAATGTGTATTTCGTTTTTACATAGAACTGGCCTTTCCAGTTGTTATACTTTTCCCATTACCAAGATGTGTAACTGTTAAATCAGAATGCTATTCAACCCTTATAGTGCTGGAACCAACTTCATGCTGATGGAAACAGGTTAGATCCAGGCCTGTGATCTTACCTGTTTGCTACTCTGAGTATCTTTCCTCAACAAAAATCATCAGTTCTGACTCTAAGAAATGTGTAAGAAATTTGTTGGCATGGCATTTAACCACAAATAAACAAACAGACTCTTTTTCATTTTAAATTTTGATTTCAGATTAAACTCGTAACCTTTTGGCCTAGGCAAAGATTTGTATCAATTTTATTCGTTTTACAAATTGTATGTGGATCTATGCTCTTGGATTTATAGGCCTATAACATATTTAAAGGAGAGAATATAATCTTTTATACATTATTATTTATTCATTTTACTTTGTTACACTTGGGAAATATTTAAAAATAAAAATAAAGATAACATTCCATAACATAAGTATCCTAGTTTCTTTTTGCATGCCTAATCTCCTTATAGACAATATAGTGTTTTTGTTTTTTCTAACATCCCATCAGAAGTGTTTCAATAATATTGGGATGGCTTCTTCGTGACTGAGCCAAATTTAAAGAGACTCTCTCACAGGTTGTGCTCTGTAGGTACCTAATGGTGATGTGCCTTTCAGTGTCTTGATTGCAAACTTTTACCCATGTCCTTAACCCTTTACCAAATGTCAAATTTTCGACGGTCCAAAATTGAAAGAGTTTGCAGACGACATTTCAGAATGTGATGAAATTTAGAAATAATCTTCTGATTAGGCTGAAAACATTGTGGGAAGAGAAGAAATTGCTGGTTATGTGCAATTTTTCCTTTTCCCACAATGTTTTCCAGAGTTGTCTGCAACAAAGTGGTTAAATTTTGTTATTGTTTTGTAAGGTGTTAATAGATTGCATGATGGAAAAAGGCAATAACTATGCACAGTCAAATGATAGTGAGAATCACCTGATCTGTTATCTAGAAATAGCACTGCTAACCTAAAGGGTTTTCAAATTAAGATCATTGTTAATGAAATAAACCATTTAAATGGTTTACTAACAACTATGCCTGCTGCATAAATGTGCTATATCTCAAGCACATAATTATGGAACTTAACTTACTTAATATTTGATTTATTTGTCATCTGCAGTAGTCACTGGGCACTAGGGTGGGCAGCAGGTGGCTAGATTTTCTGATACCCAATCTCCAATTTGTTCTGTCCATTGGGCTGACACTGACGAGGTTGCATTCCTTCCTATCCTGTGCATTGCAGTCCGACCAGGTCTTTCTGGGTCTGTCTTGTCTCTTTGCACCAAGAATGGCCATGTCGAGAGTTTTATTAATGGAGGTAGTAGAGCGCTGCATGTGTCCAAACCATTGTAGGCGTCTGCAGCTTAAGGCAGATGTTGCCTCAGATATCCCCAATTTGGCATAAAGAGTGTCTTAACTGGCGGCATCATTTGGTTTGGCTCCACAGATCCAGCGAACCACGGCTTTATCGTTCCCACAAAGTCTCTGTAAGTCAGCAGCTGTAGGAGCCCAGGTCTAGCTCTCGTGTAGAAGGGCAGAGCGCACGCAACAAATACCCTACACCTGGCTGGCAGTAAGACATGTTTGGGCGTTAATATTGGGAGCAGATTCTTAAATTTACCCCAGGCTGTGCAGCATCTTGTGATAATGGCAAGGCCACCTGCGCTGAGCATATCCCCCAGATAACAGAACCCAGGATCAACATCCAGGAGAGATCCATCCACATTAACATGAGTGACATGTCTTCCGTCAATTTGGCGGTACCCAAAGATTGCAGTTTGGACACTGGATGAAGTTGGCACCAACACCTATATACGGCAGACAGCACAAGGAATGGAACCAGAGTCCCGGAGGAGATCAAGACCAGTGCCCGATATCATTGACTTTGTCTGTTTCATGTTGACTCTCAACCCTTTGCCCTCCATACCCTCTTGCCAAGCCCGTGGAAGGGGTTGATAAGTGAATTAAAAGTTTTACAGCGCTTAAAAACTGCAAAACTTGGTGAAATGAGTTATTTATTCTGAAACAACATGTAAAAACATTTCTTCCCAGGCCTTCACAATGCCACAGTGCATGAATTTCATATTGAGATCTTCCCAAGCGCATAAACCCATTACCAAACAATAACGACATTCAACCAATGTGTTGCAGACGGCTCTGGAAACATTAAGGAAAAAGGAGAAATTGCTTGTGACGAGCAAATTTTCCTTTTCCCACAATATTTCTGCCCTATCAGAAGATTGAAGAGTTTGCAGACGGCATTTCAAAATGGGATGAAATTGAAAAGTTTGAAATTGATAGAGCAGAAAACATTGTGGGAAAAAGAGAAATTGGTCGTTAAGAGCAATTTCTCCTTTTCAAACAATGTTTTTTAGAGTCGTCTGCAACAAACTAGTCAAAAGGCGTTACTGTTTGGTAATGGGTTGATTCCACTGCACTTAAGTTGGTGTTTTGTCATTTAATTAGAAAATGTACCCAGTAACTTACCATTTTGATTTTGTGTTGCATGTTTAAAAAGTAAATGGCAGGGGTAGGAGGTACCCGCTATTGTTCAGAACACCCCTTCCCCAATACCAGGCACCTCAAGGCCTGAAAAATTATGCGGACGACCCTGTTATTCATTTTTCCAATTCTTTACAATGTCGTATTTGCTAAGACGATGTGCGGCGAATTACATTTTAAACGAATAAAAAGGGGTTGCTGGTTAGAGGTGATAAAACAGTCATTTTGGTTCTATGGAGGGACTACGGCAAGCCCCCACTTGAAAGCCTCAAGACTGCTTGCTGTGGCTTGGTGCTTTGGTACCTGATGCCCCCGATCGAAAAGACGTGCTTAATTAAGAATATCAGTGTGACAATAGGACAGGTGAAATCTGTGTCCATAACCATGGTCGCTTAATGTTAAATGGCGAAAGAATGTGGACTCATGACAACATAATGCCTTCATTATTTATTAGCGATGTTTCAAAGTGCTATTTTCACAAATCGATTGTGAAGCACATAATTTGACTTCATTGTTCAATCCTGTGTTTTATCTTAAAAAAATAGCCATGATCCTTCGAAAAAACAACAGACGTTCACCTGGTTTTAAAAGTCATACCATACACCAGAGACATAGATAACAATAACACACACGAAAAAGATAACATGATATTTTATTTTAAAAGAATGAAATCCTCAAGTTGAAAAAAAGTCTTTTAAAATGCCCATGAAAAAAACAGGATAGAGCAAAACATGGACGATCCAAGCTGTCAGTGTGTTACAGCTTCGAGGCACTATGCGTTTAAAAAGACGTTAAAAATTGACACCAATCAGAAACAATATAGTTTCGACTTATCAAATCACTAAATGCTGATCGGATAATAAAGTTTATCGAGTCTAACTCTAAGATGAACCTTTTACCCAACGGATACCATTTCAATTTGCCAAATTAATTTTTGATTCAAAGAGTGCTTATTAAATGCAACTTCTATCGATTAGCATGGTCTTAAAAATTACGCAAATGTTCATTAATAATTGTCCCTCTAGGGGAATTTCTGATGCATTTTTATCGCATAATGCCTCTGAACTGTAACACAGTTACAGCTATATTCCGGGTAAACTCTACAATAGAGGCTTCTCAAATTGTGTTGGGGAAAAAATCTAGAATATAAACGTATTGCCAAACTCTTTTTAAACAATGTTCTTTATAGAAACAACTTATGAGCTCTCAATTTGTATCAGACAACAGCTTCTTTAATCAATTATTAACGTATATTCTGGTGCAGTATTTTCACATATTACAAAAATCGACAATAGTCTTGAATATGATTATCAAGAAAAATGTTTTCAACTTTTTTCCCGGAAAATACTCAATCATTTTCTTTGCCAGCTTGCACATTTCTTCTTCTTCCTGTTACTGGGCTGGGTTCTCAAAGGATTGTAATCAGATCAAATTGAACATGGTGGTGGCGCACAGATTATCATGAATACAAATATTTTCAAACTATATCCAGTGTCATGTCCATGTAGAAATGGCAGATTATCCCGCGAGGAGTAATCTGAAGCTATCAAGGGTTGGTGCAGACACAATGGTAGTGGGTAAAAGGTTACACCCTCGCACTGTCCTAGGAAAGAACGAGTTGGCTAGCGTCTGGTCTGTGATACGCTAGCCTCATGAAAAAAACGTATGCTGGCCTCTAGTGCGTATGTTTCCAATTGTCAGCTCGGATGTCCGCCAGATTGTTGTGGATTTTGTACATCATAGACAGCCTGCTTTGTTTTCGACGTAGTTCTAGGGACTCCCAGAATAGATCCTTAATTATATTGGAGACACAACCTGGAGTTTTTGTTGAGACGTTGTTGAGCACAAAATGGGCTGCTCTGCGCTGTACATTTTCAATGGCCTTTATGAGTTTCTGTTGTTTAGGATCCCAGACTGGTGCTCCATATTCAAGGGTGGGACGAACCATGGCCTTATAAGATTCTTCCTTGACAGGTGGTGTGCATTATCTAAGGTTTCTGGAGAGGAAACCCATGGTTCTGCTTGCCTTGCTTGTTACGCTGTGTGCATGTTTCTCCCAGCTGAGGTCCTCAGAAATTGTAACGCAGAGGTACTTGCTGCCGTCAACCACTTCAAGAGTGTGTCCATGCAGGTGGTTGTTGGGCTCAATTACCTTTCCGTGTTTCGGAGATATTCTTATAACAATGCACTTTGATGGATTGAAGCTCAACTGCCATGTCAATTCTCATTCTTCTAGTGCATTGAGAGTGCCAACATTGTAGACGAAAGGACTACGAACTAGATTATTGAGTGCATTGAGACACTGATTTTCGGACTTTGTTCCCCAAAAATAATTTGAGAGGATTCAGGTGTCTATTTTATTACAGTTTTGGAGGGTTTAATTTAACAGCTTGGTGTTTCAGTATAAAGCTAAGGGTAGAAAACACTTTTTCTAACTCAGCAGAGTCTTGAAAATGCTGATTTCACATTGGTGTCATTGGCAATTAAAGATCACAAAAGTAACAGGTGTATAACCCTATCTTGCAGAACATTATGGCGCCAAATTTCCGCGCGGGATTACTTTTCTTTGCTAAAGGGAGATCACTTCGTAGGAGCATGAGTGGAGCCAGCAGTTGGCGTAGAACCAGATTAGCGAAGCGCGCGTAGTCCTCATTCAAACGGTTTAAAAATACAGAAGCACTGCAATAATAATGGCTAGAAACGAGGAAAAACATGCTGGAAGACTTAATAGACTTTGGCTTCAAAAGCTCGATGAAGGTTAGAATGAAAATATGTTGTAAATAATCTAGTTCGTAGTCTTTTCGTCTACAAGTGCAATGTTGGCACTCCACCACCATTTCGCTACATATCTGATTTACACATACTGTAATGCCAGCGATTGCACCTAATTTCTCCATAAGCACTCATGCATTGTACCATAAACTGTAAGAATTGTGAAAATAAATAATTCATTTGATGGTATACATCTGTAAATCCTGCTCAATGGTATCTATTTAGACGCTATAAAGGGTTGACTGTATTTGATACTCTCATCCATCACATTTCTTTTAGAAGAGAATAAGGTCATGTTTGCGAGCCTCTCCTGGGGCATGTGATTTAAAAGTGCAGATCAATGTCAAACAATATAATTTCGTTCAGAGGCCCTAGTTTTTTGACACAACCAATATTAAATAAGAATAATCAATTTTTTAAGCGTACAACAGCGTGTTAAAATAATTTCACGTAAAGATTGCTTTCTGTTTTCTTATGGGGCAATCTAATGTTAAAATTTCGAACAAAGCAATGAATGGTTGGACTTTTTTTATTCCAATTTTTGGATTTGGAGCCACTAATGGCCATTCAAAGTCAATTGACATGACAAGATAAGTTACAAAAACTTATATACCACCAAACAATGCCATTAATACCACCAAACAATGGCATTAATTGCTGTTAAACAATTAAAAAAATAGCTTAAGTTTTCCGAATCCAGTTGACATGCGCAGAAAAAATATCGGGAGCAAAAAAATGTCAACTAACGTTAATTAAACTGTTCTTACAAAGTTAATATGCGGAATACATACATTTTAAGTGCATGGATTGATTAAAAAAGGACTATAATATGAAAATAGGCAAAGCCTAAACCGGGCGAAAGAGATTTTTTCCTTCAGTTAATGAACGGTGCCAATTCTGGATTTGTAGAGAAAGAAGGCACTCCAATTTGAAAGAAATAGCCATTGTCAAGATACAAATCAGATGTGTTTAATATATAACCTAAGACACCAACTACTTTATTCTACCACTGTGGATATGTATGAGTTGCTAACCATTACGAATAGTACACATTGTCATTAGACAAAAGTATAGTTGGTATTGAGCTTGAATAATTATGCGTTTGATACTTCGGCTTGTATGATATTCTTTCGAAAGTCATTGCACCACGACTTTTTAAATGTCTAACCAAAGGGCAATGATATTCGTATGGGTTAAATGGTCAGTGTCTAGGGTAACTCAGATGATCCAAGCTTTAACTGTGGCGAAGAATGAAATATCTACGTCTGGATCATTCGGACTATGTCTAGGGAGGAATATTGGAAGGTTCTGGTGGGGAAATAACAGGAGCAGAGATTAATGTCCATTGATACAACTGAAACACTCTGTTGAAAATGGTGTTCAACCATAATCCAACAATAGCATCTAAGACTTAAACATTTATGTATGGTTGGATGCTATCAATGGATACTCCATAACCATAACGCTTCTTCATGTTGAATTATTTTGACTAAACCACAGAGCAACGATGTTTGTATGGGGTAAGTGATCGGTGGTTTAGAAGGTTTATTCGCAGGAACTGACGAGGAAATAATTGGAACAAACAGGGATATGTCTACTGACACAACTGAAACATTCTGTTGAAAATGTTGTTAAACCATAATCAAACATAGTACCTAAGACTCATGTATGTGTGGTTGGTGGTTCTCGCTAGATACTCTCATGTTTTAGCTATCCTACCCATATCAGTAATGCAATAAGAAACAGAAGACACTGTTTGTGCATTATCAAAACCACCAAACTAAATAATTTGAATTCCAAAATCTCTCCATGCAAAATGAGGATTCAATGCAAGACTTCAGTTAGTACTTCCAATATGTGAAGCACTTACAGTTTTGTATTGCACTGAAACCTTGATATGTAGAATTTACTCTTCACCAAATTGTATGTTGTAAGTATATGCTTTCTCTGAATCATTCTTAAAAACCTTTCACAGCATATGATTTAATGATGAAATAGAGGGGAAAATTTGTGTTAGGAAGGAAATCCATCATTGTCAAAAGTCTTTGAAATTATCTAAAGCACCAAAAGTCTTTCTGTAATTAGTTGAAACAAACAAAAGATAATTCTATTGTTAAACAATTGACAAAATTTATTGAGGTTAATTAGTAGTAATAACAAACACTTTTCTCAATGGAATATGTACAGATCTATACAAAAACTTGTTCAAATGATCAGCCATAGTGTTAGCCTTTATTTGGTTTAACCTTCTCCAAAATGCAATGCATGATTTACATTATGTTGTTTGAATAAGGAAAGTTATATAAGTTTGCATATTTTCCACATTTAAACATAACCTTAAATGCTGCAATGTTGAGTCAATAACCTGTTACTCCTTTTAACAAACTATTGATTAAAGTATTCTTTCCAAATGTTTTGTTTCATCATCTTCAGGATGTAATATCCATACTTGTGGAATATTTCACAATTTACAAAAAGGAGTCTAAATTGAGAACAAAGCACAGAATTTTTGTAAATTCCTATAACTATTACATCTTCTATTGAAAGTAAACAGGCAAAATTTCATCATTTATCCTTAAAGGTTCATTCAAGCTTTATTTGTGACTGTTATCAATGAAAGTAATAGCAGATTACAAGAAAATTGCATAATTTAACTATGACATTTGATTTAAACTATGATGAGAAAAAGGATAACTGCTCATTTAGTCATTTGACTCATTTCATGATTTTGTCAGTGTTTTCTAAAAGACTCCAGCACCATGCAAAGCGTTTCATAAGGTAGAAATAATTTAACATATCTTTAACAGAGAATAAGAAGCTAATGTGATGCAAGGAAATCTTTCAAATAATGAATCTGTTAATAACAATATATTTTACCCAATAGTATTCAGAAATTATTATTGTTTATGCTTTATTTCTAGAAATGTCCAAATGATTTCAAAATGTAGAGCCATCATTGTTTGAAATAGAAATTATTTGCAACCTAAAGTGTTTGTAATTAGGAAAAAGAGAGCATTTTTGCAGAGAATGAAATCATTGTGACAAAAGGGAGTACTTGCTGTAGAAATAATGTTAAACTGGTTATAATGGTGGCTTTACTCAAATTTGTTATGCCCCACTTGCATACAAATGTGTTTACATGAGTTAACAATTTACCAAACACCAAATTTTTTACTGTCCCAAATTGAAAGCGTTTGCAGACGACATTTCAAAATGTGATGAAATTGAAAAATAATCTTTTGATAGGGCAGAAAACATTGTGGGAAAAGGAAAAAATCCCACAATGTTTTCCTGAGTCGTCTTCAACAAAGTTGTTAAATTTCAGTTTTGTTTGGCAATGGGTTAACTGGTCTACTATTGAAACTAAGCAGGTATTATTGTATTTCATTAAACAATAATTCACCCTATTGCACCTTTTGCAGTAAAAAGGTCCCTCAAATCAGTGGTAGAATATGTAATAAATTGAACCAGCAATATGTATCTCAGTTTTAAATGCTATCTGCTGCCTTATATTGTACAAAATAGTGAATGAAAACTCTTACTGTCCAATGATTTGACTTTTAACAGTAGTTTCTTAAACATTATGGGAAAAGTTTCTTTCATCTCACAAACTGAGACAGTTTTGCTACAACTATCTATCAGTATTGGAAATACATGTGCATTTCTGTCAGTCTTGTTTGTGTTGTGCTACAAAACATAGATTCCACACATGTTTTAGATTTAAACGTTTACAGAAAAAAATGCAGAGACAGTTTTCATACAGGTCTTCATCTGTTTTCTTTTTGTCAAGGTAATCTTTCATGTCAGCACATCATGTACAGTTCCTCCTCTGTCAGGCACAGATATTTCTGTTTAAAAGAGATAATGGAAGAAACATAAGTTTAAAACAAAATCCATGTTAAAATG
Source organism: Cerastoderma edule (assembly GCA_947846245.1). NCBI lineage: Eukaryota > Metazoa > Mollusca > Bivalvia > Cardiida > Cardiidae > Cerastoderma > Cerastoderma edule. Next base: position 20,602,816 of record OX401405.1, on the reverse strand, counting down.
GTTCTTTCTTTGTCACTGTACCTTGTACATAACAGAAGTGTTTTGATGTACATAAAACATGAATGTTGAAAAGATATCATTTCAAAAGTACTGTAGAGTCTTTTTTGTATTACCAAACTTTGTTTTGAATCTTTTAATTGGCAACACATTTGCCAAAATCTTGTTATAGAATTACTTATGATGTCTTTGTTCATTTAGTGGTAATCATTATATGAATCTCACTTGAAAAGGTAAGTAGATTTGGTTCATGTCATAGCAAGGTCTAAATATACATGGTTTGGCCACACAGTGGCATAATGGTTAGCGGCGTGGACCTGGGTTTGATCCTCAATGGCATTCACCTAAATTGCTGTGTAGTGTTTCTTGGCAAGAAACATTTCCTAGCCTTATACTGGTAGGTTATACAGACATGTACTATTAAGCTCAAGACTGAGCCATGTGCATTAATGGAAAAACAAATCTATTCCAGCCACTTGTTTGAAATTCAATTGTCATTATGCATCCTTTTACATCATTGTTTATTAAGATTATTTCTCATCAAATTAAGAATGGAAGGAAGATAAAGCAATCTAATTGGAAAATATTGCAGTGTAGTTTTTCTCTAGAAAAACCATGCTAGGAGGATGTATTGATATGCACACAAACTAAGTCATAAAATTTATGTTTGACATAGTGTTGAAAACGGTATAAAACACCTGTAGTTCAGGTAAAACCTTCTTTCTAAAGTAAAAAGATCTTCAAACCAAAATTTCCTTGTTTGTCTTATCTGTATTTGCAAGGTATTATTCATATCATAATTACTTATGAAAAAGATAAGTTGTACTTACATCATGTGCTTATAAAACAAAGAATCTTTCTTTATGCAGTACCACAACATTCATTTCTTTGGTTGCCGGTTCACATTTGACCTTCACACAGTCTGAACTATGGCTGATTCTGGAAAGCAGACAAATGAAATTAACTTAAAAGTCATTACTGTGTTCCCCGACTATGTCTCCATTAATAATCGGTGAAAAGACATACGTTTTGGAAGTCATCAGGATAGGTAGATTTAAGAATCAAAGAGCAAATAACGTGTGAATAAAAAAAAAACAGGCACATCGTCAATCCAAAAAGAAGAATCCAATACGGATCAAGATTACTCAGCCTTGAAATGATCTCAATGTAAACAAACCTTTTTTCGTCTCTAAAATGTATGTCCATATTGCCCGTAGCTTTTAACACTGGAAAGTGTACTAAATACTACCTCGACACATAGATAGATGCGGTGACATAAAATCAATATTCGGAGTAAGATAGTGCTCGTAGTGTCCATCTTGTTTGTAAACATAGGATGACGGTCAGACTCTCTTCGATTTATCTATCTCGCTTTCGACAAAATATACTGTTAAAATATGCGTTCTTTATACGAAAATGAAAGTGTACAAAAAGTTATCTTACCTGACATCATAGTTTTCGATGTTCGTTCAACAAGGCGATTATTTCATTCGATTTAAGATTTGAAGCGGTGATCGGAACGATGATGATTTGTATAGAAAATGTCTTGTCACGTGATACACAAAAATGGAAAGTGCACGTTACAGTTCTTGGTGTAATCACCATGTCAACATGTGAAGAATTGACAGGTTTTAGGATGAGAGACGCCACCTTCACCAAATAAACAGAAAATGTTGAAATGCGGTCTAAATTTTACAAAACTGTTTATTGTTTAAGATGTTGTAAAAAATATTCGGAGGAAAATCCTTCTATTTTTTGCTTGTTAACTTTGATTTTTCCACATCATTGCTAGTAAAAGAGCTGAATAAAAATAATTTTTCGGACAAGATGGCGCCATATGGGGCCAAAAAAACCGGTTGCAACCAAAATGGCCGAAAAAAGTCCTATAGGGTTCTGAGTAATTCGGAAAGCCTTGGTTTTGTAGGTACCTTCTTTCGTTTCGTACGTACGTGTAACATATAGGCGGTCTTCAGACCGTGCCTTCGGCACGGTCTTTCGCCCGTATCAAGAATAAGGAGAGCAATATTACTCAACTTTTTTTTTTTTAACCCTTTTTGCCAATCATAAATAACTTGATTTTCAAAAATACTTTTTATTACAAAAGTAAACTTTGAGCGGCAGGAAAAGATAATGATTGATGCAATTTATGCTTCAGAACACGAGAAGAGGAATCCAGCCCGTCCAGGCTTGGTATGTATAATTCTGAAATAGATAACTTGTGTTAACCTTAAGAATGCTGGGTAATTTTCTGAAAATAGATTTTTGTGTCATCTGCTGTCCAAAACCCCAGATATCAGCATTATTTTGATGAGGAATGGTACTCAGAGTAGCAAACAGGTTAGATCACAGGCCAGCTGCCAATTTACTTGGCAGCTGGCCTGGATCAAACCTGTTTGCATAAGCATGATGTCGGTTCCAGTACCCTAAGAGTTTTAGATATTAATCTTGTTGGACATACTATTTTGATATGTAATTGCCTGCCTATCATCATGATTTGATTATTTTTAAATTCATTCCATGTATGTAATCTTCCATTATCTTCATCATTAAAGCTTTTCTTCTATTATTTCTTGTATTGACAGGAAAAGGTTTTTTACTCATTATTTAATCCATCTTCCGGTTCCGGTCAAGATGGGAGCGAAATTTTGAGCTAAGTAACAACACCAATTTATAGCTAGTGCCATCCTATTGATTTGATAGATAAACTAAATATAAAATATCAGTAGAAAATATTTATGATTCAGAAAATAATTTTGCGAAGTGACAACAAGTAGATCGAACTATAAAGAGGCGAAAATCAACAACATATTTTACCGCGAAATGCAGACGAAATTGGAAGCATCCGCCATATTTAAAAAATTCTCTCTTTTTTTTTTAAATAAAATTTAGTCTATACAGGTGAAACTGTGGAAGTTGTTCTGCGTTTCCCAGATAAATAACAGGAGATTATTTTAACCCAACGCAAATTGAATTTATGAACTGGAGGAAATAGATTTTAATAGTAAGTAAAACTGTGGAAGTTGTTCCTCGTTTTGCAAAGAAGCATCAAGACTAAAAGTTAAATACCAAATGACAGAAAACAGAATTAGGAAGAACATTAAGGATCTTGTATTAAAAATTGAAAGGCAAAACCAATTATTTTTTCTGATAGTAAAAGCAGATATTTACGTCTCGCACAGACAAGAGAAGAAGAAAGAAGGTCGGAAATAGTTTGGTGGGGGAAGAGTGGAGCAAATGTGGAGAGTAGATTAAATTGGCTTAAAACAAATTTTGATAGGGAAACAAACAGATATAGTAACATTATTGTTTTCATTTGGCTTGGGACATGTGACCTCACCTATAAAAAAGAAGATGGATCAATTTGTACATCAGAAAGAGAGTCTAACATTGACTACATAGAAGCAAAATTTAGAGATATAGACATTTTCCTCAGGGGTAAAGGGTGCAAAACGGTATTTCTGGAGGTCCCTTATATATCTGTAAAGCATTGGAACACTGTAAAGGGTCATGGTAATCCCAACGATTACATTAATGATGACATCTCACTAAAGAACCAAATTGACATTCTAAACAACCGTATTGGAGACATCAATAGAGCTAACAATAGTTTAAGTCCAAAATTCAACATAGATTTAGAAAACAGCAGAGCAACTAAGGGACGTGGACGTACTAAATATAGCATCAACTGGAAATTTTTTAAGGACGGTGTGCATCCAGACAGACTTTTGTCTGAGATTTGGCTCCTAAAATTAAAATATTACATTGGTCTGAATAGACAATAATCATCATGTCTACTTATGTTTCAACCCCGGGGGTAAGCCAATACCAACAAGAAGGAATGGGCGCAAAGACAGATCAGATGAGAATGACACACCAAAAGTGAAGCCTGTAGAAAAATCATCTGAGATAGACTCATGGACATGTGACATCTGCAAAATACCATTCACTGATCCAGAGGCAAAAGTATTGGAATGTCAAAGGTGTACTAAACATTACTGCATTGCATGCCTCAATAAACCATCAACAGAGTACAAAGCCCTCAGGAAGTCGGACTCGATGTGGTTCTGCGTTGAATGTAGGGTAATCATTGAAAAATCAATAGTAACAGATCTTAAAATTGAGGAGAGGTGTAAGGAAATCATGCAAGCTCACGAATCAAGAATAACTGAACTAGAACAGAGAATGATGAAGACTTGTGATGAAGAAAAGGTAAAATATATAATCCAAACAGAGATTCGTAGGTCAAAAGATAAGGAAATTGCATATGATGAGAAGAAAGTAAAAGAAATAATCCACAAAGAAATAAACATAGCTAATGAAACAGAATTGAACAAAGTTAAAAATATTGTTCAAGAAGAAATCCAGAAAATCAAGCCAGATCCAACAGTTCCTGTTATTCAATCAGAGAAAGATCTGCCTCATTTACAGGAAGCTGTCATCGAAGAACTTAACAATAGAAAAGCAAGAGAAAAGAACTTAATAATATATGGCCTTGAAGAAAAGCACATAGAAAATATAAAGAAAAGGGAAGAATCCGAATACTAAACAATAATAGATGTAATTCAAAAGTGTGGAATAAAAACAAGCCCAACTACAGTTCGGAAGGTAGCTAGGGTAGGAAGATACAATCAAGCTGAACTTGAAAAATTAGAGGTAGATATAAGGAAAACAGAAACCCCCAGAACATCAGAAGGGGAACTTGAAAATGCACAAAAGGCAGATGGAGACCAGAACGTAAATAAGGTGAGGCCAAGACCTATGTTAATAGTACTGGATAACCAGGAACTGATTCCTAAATTATTTAAGAACATGTTCAAACTGAAAGATGGACCTTATGGAGGAATCAATGTGGCCAATGACCTTTCAATTGAAGAAAGAAAACGAGAAAAAGAACTCCACCAGGAAGCAAAGAGAAGACAGGATGAAGACAAGTCGGGAAACTTCTTGTTTCGGGTAAGGGGGCCACCTTGGGCAAGAAAGGTGACCAGAATCCTGAAACGGGAGTAATAGTAGGAGGAAAAAGTTATGTAAATATGTTACGTTCTAAATTATGTTCTGAGTTAAACAGTTTTTGTTGTTTTTACACTAATGCAGACCAACTGGTCAACAAAATGAACGAGTTTGAAACAAGAGTTAAGGACATGCAACCCGATATCATCGGAATTACAGAAGTAAAGCCAAAGAACAACAGATATGGAGTTAGGAAGGCTGAATTTAATCTAGAGAGTGTCGGTGAATATGAGATGTTTGAAAAGAATATAGAAAACCAGGCTGGCCGAGGATTATTATTATATGTTGCAAAAAAAGTAATTGCAAAGGAGGTCAAGTTGAACACAGATTTTCAAGAGTTTTTAGCAGTCGAAATACAGAATGGGCTCCAGGAAAAATTTCTAGTATGTTTGGTTTATAGATCTGACAGTGGTAGTATAGAGAATAATGACAGATTATTACAGCTAATTTCAGAGATATCAGAGAAAAACTACTCCCAGCTTTTGATCCTTGGGGACTTCAATTATCCAAACATAAATTGGGAAACAAACTCTTCAAAGGGAGAAAGCATAATGTCCAATGAATATAAGTTTGTGAACTGTATGCTGGACAATTTTCTACATCAACATATACTTGAACCAACCAGATTTCGTGCTAATAACAATCCAAACCTCCTAGACCTGGTATTAACTAAAGAAGAAGGACAGATTCAAAATTTAGAATTGTTGAGTCCACTAGGTAGGAGCGACCACTGTGTGATAAAATTCGAATATCTCTGTCAAACTATAGTTATGCGACCAAAAAGAGAAAAGAAATTTAATGATAAAGCAGATTACTTAAACATCAGAAAGGAGATTCAAGACTATGAATGGGAAACACTATTACCAGATGAATTGGACATAAACTCAAACTGGGGTACATTCATAACCAACTTGAGAAAAATTGAGGATAAATATGTACCAACTCGCACAATAAAATATAATAAGAAGAGGAATAGTGGAATGCCTATTGATAAAAATACAAGGGAGCTTATCAAAAGCAAACATCGACTAGCCAAGAAAGTAGTCAAGTCAAGAAATGATGAAACCCAGAAAGAGTATAGAAAAATTACAAATAAACTTAGGAAGAAAACCCGTTATTTGCGGAAAAACTTTGAAACTAGTTTGGCGAAGGAATCAAAAACAAATCCTAAAGTAATATGGAAATATGTTAAATCAAAATCGAAAACAAAGGAATCTATTGGGGAGTTATATAAAAATCCAAACGACATACACTCTGGTAAAGTAGAAACCGACAGAGAGAAGTCGGAGGTTCTGCTGAATTTTTTTGGAAGTGTCTTTGTGAAAGAACCTGAAGGTGAGATTCCAATGCTCCATGACAAGTCACAAACCGCCACGATGGATGAACTTAATATAACAGAAAATTCCATTTTTGAGCTACTCAATCAACTAAAGGTTAACAAGACCCCAGGAGATGATCAAATGCACCCAAAACTTTTTAGAGAGGCAGCTGACGCACTGAAGAGACCACTTAGTATTCTATTTAAACAATCCTTAATACAGTCAAGTCTACCAAACGATTGGAAGAAAGCAAACGTCTCAGCTATCTATAAGAAAGGAGATAAATGTCAAGCCGGGAACTATCGTCCAGTCAGCCTTACTTCAATTGTATGTAAAATTATGGAGTCACTTATAAGAGAGCATATTAATAATTACATGAAACAAAACAATCTTTTCTCCGAGAAACAATTTGGATTTATCGCTGGAAGATCCACCACATCTCAATTATTAAATGTATTGGAAAAATGGACTGATGCTATAGATAACGGACACCAAATAGACTGCATATACATGGATTTCCAGAAGGCATTTGACACGGTACCACATAAGAGGCTTATACAAAAACTGAAGGCGTATAATTTCAATGAGTCAATTATTAAATGGATACAAAGTTTCTTACAAGATCGACAACAAAGAGTAATAATTAACGGAGAAAAATCCCAATGGGCCCCAGTTACATCAGGCATTCCCCAGGGGTCTGTCCTTGGCCCCACACTATTTATACTGTACATCAATGATCTCCCGACGTCAGTCAACTCGGATGCGTTTCTTTTTGCAGATGACACAAAAATGTTCAGAATAGTCACAAACGAGGAAGACTCGGACAACTTACAATCTGATCTAGATCAAATGTCTAAATGGAGTGAAACGTGGCTTTTAAAATTTCATCCAGATAAATGTAAGCATATGCATGTTGGTAGAAAGAATATTGATACAAAATACAATCTCAGAGGAATAGACATAAACAAAACTACATATGAGAAGGATATAGGAGTTATTATTGATGAGAAGTTGGATTTCGAAAAACACATCAGCGAAAAAATAAAGAAAGCTAACAGCACGTTTGCAATTATTAGAAGATCATTTCAGTTTCTCAATGAGGAAACATTCAAACCCCTATATAAAAGTCTCGTAAGAACACATTTAGAATATGCAGGTGCAGCCTGGAGACCATTTAAAGCAATAGATATAGACAGAATTCTAGAACTTCAAGAACTTGGAATATCCTGAGAGACTTAGAAGATTAAAACTACCGACCTTATCCTATAGAAGATGTAGAGGTGACATGATAGAAGCATACAAATTTATACATAAATTATATGATACTGGGGATACAAACTTATTAAAACTTTGGGATAATTGCTCACTCAGACACAGTCAAAGAAGAAATTGTCTTCAAATTTTTCCACAACATTGTGCATCTAATGTAAGAAAGAACTCCTTTACAATAAGAATTTCGAGAGTCTGGAACAGCCTTCCCGAGGAGATTGTTTCAGTGCCATCAATTAATTCATTCAAGAACAGACTAGATAAACACTGGCATAAACAGGAGGTCCTGTATGATAATCATAAGGCAGTAATAAAAATTAACGGAACCAGAGAACATAATACAAGTAGGATAAATACAATTAATGAAAATAACGAGCCTGGCGAAGAGGACCCTAGAGGACCTGTGCTGGGAACCAACCCTAAGTATATTGGAGCTTTTTTGGGCAAAATAAGAAACGTTTTCTCTTAAATATAGGAGAACAAACTTATGGTTTTAGAAATCCAGATATATATGTTTACTGATTATTTGATAAAACATTTTTTTCAGGGATCATTAAAAACAGCAGCAGATGTCCAAAAATGGATTCCCAGTATAAAGAAAGAGATTGATTTTTATTTGAAGGTAAGATTTCATTTGAAAGGCTGCATGGTAATCCTTGATAAATGAAATGCAATGTAAACAGATGCCAATGCACATGAAGGACATGTCACTGATTTTCTACTCTTAGTCATTTCTAATGTTGAACTATTTAATAATTTTGAAATTTGTTTTTTTCCATATTAAAAGTGTCAATAGAATTTTTCCATATAGCATTGAAAAGGCAATTTTCCTTTTGTAATATTGTATAGAGAGTTGTGTGAGAGGTTTCAGTTTCCGTAATTTTAATTTTAACATGGTTGTTTCTTCAGCAGAAAACTGTATTGTTGGTAAAACAAGTACATGTATTTATTGTTAACAATAGATTATTCTGGGACAAAAACATACTTTGAATGAGGATCAGCTCACATGACTGAAAAAAATAAATACTTTTTACAATGTGAGCAAATACATTTTGAACAGGGCAAAATTATTTTTGCGATATATATTCAAGCCCCATAGATAGATTAAGATCATTTGTACAAGATGGTTGATTACTCCTTTTTAATCTTAAAAAACCAAGATATTGCTTTTACTGTTGATACAGTACACTGCAGCTCCTTTATTATGGGATCCGTTATATCGCGATATTCATTATAACGCGGGTCTCCTGTGGCTCCCAATATTTCAAACACATTAGGCTTAAACAATAGCCTAAACCTCCTCCTTTCTGCAAACATTCGGCTTTGATATGACGCGGTCGGCATTCCAAATAGAAAGTCTACTTACAATTGCACTCCGAAGGCTTGAAAATCAATAACTCCCTGGGTAATCCCCATTGTTTGTCACAGTCTTTTAAACAAAGCGTGTGGCCTTATACATACACAAACCGTGACCCGAGGGAAGATTTAAATCTATGTGTACATAGTGTCGATAAATTACATAATATGCATTAGTTTGTACACGCTTATTCAGGGGAGTGTTTTATGCCTGACGACCGTGTTATAATGAGGCTGCAGTGTATATGTTTATAATATAAGTGATATTATGGTTTAGTTTTTCCCCTAGGTTTGTACATACAAGTATGCTTCTTTTTGAGAGTTGAACATTTTGTATCTTGCTCGCCCTTAGGTTTTGCAAGATGCTCTGTCTTGTTCACTCAATATCAAGCAAATACAACTTTTTGGAAAAATAATTTATCCCAATATTCTGTATTTATATTGGAAAAGTTTGAAACAATTTGGATATGAAATTCCCAAACCTCTGTCTCTAAATGTGAAAACATGTCTTCATACTCACCTATGGATAAGTTGTTTCAGAGTGGTGGTTAAGAGGAAGAGCGTCTGCCTCTTGTATTGTTGGGTCCATGGTTTAATCTTCTGTAGGTGTGGTGAAAAATGCCGAGACTAACCCACAAATTGGTGTGAGTACTGGTTTAGTATCCAGGAAGTAGTTATTAAAAGTGAATTGAACAAGCTTCAAGCTTCCTACACTCTCAATGTAAAACAAATATGGAAAGGTAAATTATAGTTCAACTGAATGATATTTTCGTAGAGAAAGAACCGAACCATATTCTGTTGGAGAGGCAGAGGTTGAGTGGGTTCCAGCCCCTTGTTTATCAATGCTTGTACATCTTCTCCCAACTCAATGTGATCCTTTTCCCAATTAGCATTGCATTTTTGTTGTTGTTGCAAGGCAGTCAATGATTTACAGAGTATTGCACTGTAATTGTGAGGAAATAGTAGACCTGTGCATGGATATGTGCATGAATTGCTTCAATATAATTGATCTACTGCTTAAAGATTGTTAACACATTACCACTAACATCACATTTTGTAGCAAACAACTTTAAACAGCATTGCAGCTAAAAGGGAAACTTCTTGTCACACTGAAGTCGTCTGCTTCAAGTAAAAAAATGTCGTCTGCAAGTGGGTGGTAAGGAGTAAAATTCCATTAAAATGTAACACTTTGAGACCACTGCAATATAATTGATGTTATGTACTACCGCTTACACATTATCCATTAAGTGAAAATGATATCATATTTGATACATAAGTTAATTTGAAATAGATAGAAAAAAGATAGAAGGGAAGTGATGGTTATGACACATAATCGGTTTTTGTTACATTGATACTGTTGTAGGGAATATAATGCTGTTGCCTACTTGTCAATTAGAATTATATGCTATTGTGTAATTAGTAAGGGGCAGGAGACTTTACATTGGTCAAGGATCACATGTATCTGTTTAACTATGTTAACAAAAATTGTTCAATTTAGATCATTATTAAAGATATCTTTTATTTCTTTAAACAGAAGACGCTTATTTATTATTTCAGCAATCTCAGGTTACATGTTTTCCTGATAGGCAAATTAAAGAGTTTTCGTCCAAGATAGAAAGCCTTACTAAGGAGTATAAAGCCTATATAAGGAAGCTTAAAGAGCTACAGCCACTTCAAGTTGAAGTTCCCTGGACTGATAGAAGATATACCAGGAAACATAAGATAGATCCAAATGGATTGGAAGGTAAGCTAAACAAAGAGCCTGAATAACATTATTAAAAACACCTATTAAGACATGAAAACAATTTTTAAATCATGAACTTATCGCAATTGATTGTGTCTAAGAATCAAAATCGTTCCCCCTTTGTCCCATCAGTTTTTGAAATACAACTACTGCACATAGGTGGCTAAGTCATTTGTTTGTATTGCGCAGTTTGTCCAAAACATAAAATTACAATTAAATCTTAACCAACATATACCTTATAACCGTTATATGGACGAGTGCAGAAAAAGATTTGGTTAGTAAATCAATATCGGATATCAACACACATGCCTCAAATGCATTTTGAATTATTTTTAAAGAGAAATGGATGATATCCAGGGCTGATAAATTCTCAATTTGACCTGTCAAAACTCAGTATGCCCATTGAGCCAATGAAAATATGTAAGTCAGGCAATATGACCGAAAGTTTATGCTATAGACTGGGCAGACAATGAGGCGAAACTAAATATTGGCAAATAATTAAGATGATGGTCTTCGCTTAGTGCATTGTTTCGTTTTTGCAAGCCCTATGGGTTCTATTTATAAGTAATTGTTTCATTTGGTGACATTCAGACTCCTCTGTCTGATAGGTATCAGATGGTCACTGAAAACTGCACCGAGTAACCTCTTTAGTTTCATGAACAGTCTCAACAAAACATATTATTGTATGGATTTTTTACTTTATCCTATAGATATTAACCATAGCATGTATTTATTTAGAATTCCATATTTGGAAATTTCATTTAAATCAAGTGAAGCCATATCAAAGGACTCACAATTTGAAATTAAATGGAAGTTATAATAGATGTTTAACATGCAGTTAGAATACATTTAAAAACATTGATTTTACTGAAATTGACTAAGCTATGATATCTTATGAATGTGGAACTGTAACATTGTTTGCCAACCAAGTAGCGGCCACAAGATAATTTTAAGATTGTAACTTTTCATCCGAATTGTTAGGTATCTGCTCTACAAGTTAGAATCTCTGGGTGTTCTTTGTAACATGTACACATCCAGATTATATAAATTTGCCTACTTTTAGTTGTATATCAAAATAAAAAAAAAGTATTGGCCCCAAGACATTTTATTTTGACTTTCTGATTTTCTTTGCTGTGAACAAGCACCTGTTTTTTAATGTAATTAAGGTGTCTTGACTCTCATCAAGCAATAATGTAGAAAAAGATCTGTCATACACTTCACTTTGTTAGTGATGAATTCATTCCATGAGAAATATATAATGTAAATTTTGGACGTTCATATATTATTAACCCTTAGAACGCTGTCTAATATTCTAAAAATAGGTTTTTGGGTTGTCTCCTTTCCAAAACCTTAAACATCTGCTTAATTTTGTTGAAGAAAGATACTCAGAGTAGCAAACAGGTTAGATTACGGGCCAGCTGCCAATTTACTTGGATTTCTATTTTATTTTCTAGACAAGACTGATACTTCTGATGTTAATGACAGTGCAAAATCCCCAAAGAAAATCTGCACAGAATTTACTCCTTTGTCAACACCCTTACTGGATAATGACAGTGAATTTGATCAAATGTATGGATACAAAAATGACTCTTTTTCTAGTGTTACTGATAAAAAGGATGATGAGATAGAACCAGTCAAATGTAGGAGAGAATTCACACAATTGACAGGAACTTCTTCCCTACTTGAAAATGTTGATGAAAGAAGCAACTCATATGGGCACGATCAAGATGAACCCCCTCTGTGGATCAGTATCCATTCACAAACTGCACAAAACCTACCTCTAGAATTTGAATGGACACATAAGAAAGATATGAAAGATGCTGGTGATTGTGACCAAGGACTTTTGACTAATACAAAAGTAGGTCAGCAGAATAATGTTTTAGACCTGCCCTACTCAGACAGTTCAGATGATGAGAATTGAAGATAAGATCTTTTATTCATATCCAAGTATTTGATATTCGAGAACCCCACCAGGGATTTGATATTCAGGAATGCTACCGAAGATTTGAAATTCAGGAATGCTACCCCAGGTTTTGGTATTAAGGAATATTACTCCAGGATTTGATATTTAGGAACGGTACCACAGAGTTGAATATTCAGGTATGCTACCTCAGGATTTGATATTTGGGAATGTTACCAGTGAATATAGGCCCAGTGGTGAGTAGTGATTTATTATTCTCTTAACCAGTAAAAATGATTAGCAATTATTTTCAGAATGCCTCAACTTTTAAGAAATTGATTATATTGATAGGACCCACCAGGAGGATCAGACAGCATTTCTATGGAGCCTGATCAAAGGTTTTACAGTATACAAAACTTGTGTCTGCAAGATTGCCGTCTCTGTATATTTTGCATTTAATTTTTACTTGACACTGGAGAAATATAGTCTTATTAAATCCTTGTGATTTAAAAGTTGCTGATGTTGTTGGTTCCAACAAGCACTACATGGTAGATACACAGATTGACCCAATTATTGTAAAGATCAATCTCCACATGAAACACACTGTCCTTGTTCGGTATGGTAACGATTTTTATGTTTGTGTTGATTTTTCTTCTTTCTCTCCCGACGTCAAATGACCTGACCATCCCAGGCAATTTGTTTACAAATTACATAGATCTGTTATTCATGTATGCTTGAATGATTTTGTTAGTTACAGCATGGCCACTTGGTTTTTCCATTTTAGGGTGCATGAACCCCTTAGTTCTTTTTTTTATTAAAGGTATACATTCTGGACGGTGGGATGGGGTACAATGTACCATTTGAAATTAATTTTGGGGGTACACATAATTTGATTTCTTCAGTTATAATATATATAACCATTTCCATCATCTAGACTAAACACTTTTTGCTGACGGCTTTTTTGTCTGGCACAAAGGAGGAGCTAAACGCGAAGTGGTCCTGGGGCTCGTTTTACTAAACAGTTTACGCTTAAGATTTGCGTAAGTCTAAAACAATAAGTCCTTTTATTTCAATATTTGGCAAAGCAATATTGCAAAGTAACACATCATTGGAATCGTCTCTCCGACTTTGGCAATTATTTCACCGTCAAAACAATCCCGGCACTTGTTACGTTGAAGCTGTTCAAGATTTTTTATGTCAGAGTTGCCATATCGTCACAAGAACTTATAGTTGATTCCAGTTTCTAACGACATCTGTTTGAAGTTTCTGGCTTTCTTGGTACTCTTTAGAGCCATAACAAGGCAGCGCTTCACTGCAAGCCACCGATCTTGACGTTTCTCCTTCAACCCAATCATGGTTTCTTTTATGGCATTGGTATAACATTCTAACCTCTTCTTTCCTTTCATAGGGCTGTTTGAGATACCTACTTTTTTCAATGATGCTTTTTTTCTTGGAGTTGCATTCATAACAATATGTCCAAGTACCTGTGCAAACTTGTCTGGTGACTTTGGCATGTCCATTTTCAACCTATACACTCGCTGTTTCTTTGCAGACGCAGACAATAAAGATGGTGATTGTTGATGGCAAAGCAGCATCAATATTTGTCTTTCTCAATTTGCGCTGAGCATAGCACAACCTATCTTTCTCTCTAATTCTTCTTTTCTTTTGGGCTGTCATGTTTTCTCGTTGTAATCTCTTCTTTTCCCTCCAGTAAGTTTTCTTTCTTTGATGTTCAGTATGTGTCAGTGCTTTCTTGGGTGGTTGTTCAGGTGGTTGTTCAGGTGGTTGTTCAGGTGGTTGTATATTGTCTGGCTGTTCTTCTAGCTTTCGTTTCCTATTTTCTCTGTATCGGGCTTGTCTTATCCTACTTAAAGCCTTTTCTCTGTTTCTTTCTTCTTCACTTAAAATCGTGTCCTTCTTTCGCAATCTTTGTAATCGTTTCCTTTCAATCTTATTCCTTTTAAAAATTGGATCATTTTTCTTTTTTTCTCTATATTTTTTGGCCCGTTCTGCAGCTCTTTTTTTTCGGTCACTCGTTTTACCAGAATCGAGGTGAATTACCGGAATCGACCGGAATCGACATCATATTACCGGAATTGACATGGATATTCCTTAAAAGGTGTTGTTTTTTTTAAAAGTCGCTTTTTTATGAGGTTGTCTTTGTTGATAACAAAATTAGCATCAACATTTACATGTACTTTATTCGCACACCAATAGGAAAAATTGTGACGAAAGGAATCCAACCGGAATCGACATCATATTACCGGAATCGACATGGATATGCCTTAAAAGATGTTTTTTTTTTTTCTTAAAAGGCGCTTTTTTATGAGGTCTTTGTTGATAACAAAATTAGCATCAACATTTACACACATTATTCGCACACCAATAGGAAAAATTATGACGAAAGGAATCCATGGGTAGATTCCGCCCGATTCACTGTTTCTTAGTATTACGTATATGAATCGACCGGAATCGACATCATATTACCGGAATCGACATGGATACTCCTTAAAAGGTGTGTTTTTCCTTAAAAGGCGCTTTTTTAATGAGGTTGTATTTGTTGATAAAAAAAAAATAGCATTCAATATTTACATACTTTATTTGCACACCAATAGGAAAAATTATGACGAAAGGAATCAATGGGTAAATTCCGCCTGATTCCCGCGATCTACCCATGTTTCTTGCGTATTTTTTTATGTATGAATGATGTTTTTGATAATAAGAAGAAACAAAGAAAGTTCAGCTCAGTAGTAGTGTGTGTATAATATATTCGTGTATTTATATAGTATGTACCCATTAGTGTCCCTGTCACTGCATCTGCAGTGACAAGGACTCGTAGTAAGGTCCGACACTGATAGGTATACATCACTGGGCTCTTCATTGGACCAAAATATTATGAGCCATTTTGGCTAAGCTACCCAAATTTTCTTTAGCCACTTGGATTTTTGCAAAGCCAAATTTGGCTGTCTTTTTAGCCATTTTAGCAGAAATATTAAATATAAATTACAGTTCATTTGTTCAATTTACAGACCAATTATTGAAATAGGCTAGAATGGTATTTATCACATAATAAAATAAATGATGTGTAAATTGAACAAATAAATAACAGTTCTTGTATCAGCCACTTCATTGTGTGGTTGTTCTTAGTAGAGTACTACATCCTATACCTCAATAAATGTTTACAGAACTTTGGGACAGGGTTAGAAAGACGACAGAAAATAATTAAACTTGCATGCATGCACCTGGCATGATTCATTTTTTAAATAAAACAAAATAAACATTTAAAAAAAGAATATAAAATAACTTTTGATTGCAAATAAAACAAAATAAATTAAACATTTTAAAAAAGAATATCTAACCTTTGATAAACTCTTAAAGCACATCTAACTATTTCCCTTTAAATAGATAATTGCAGGATATCACACAAAATTAAAAAGATATGTTTATGAGATTGGCTATACACTAATGTGATAAGTAGAACATTGTAATTAAAGTAGAATTTGTCCATAACAAGCAAGATCAGTTCTACTTTTGTCACACTGTTTGTTGTTAAATGACATACCTAGTATAGTTTTCTATTTAAGGGAAATGGTTAATAAAAAATTAAAGGACAATCAAACTTATAAGTACATGTATAAATATCAAAGTGACTAGAAACAAAAACAATATAGTGACTAGTATTTTAAGCTTTGGAATGAAACTGTTAACAAGATATCAAATTAAGCCTTCTTTGCAGGGTATGCTGCAGCGTTTACGTGATCTGGGAGTCATTGAACTGGCAAGTTGACAGTACTTGTACAATAATGACGTTCTTTTTACTAAATGTTGGAGTTCCAATGCATTAAGATATGCTCATAAAGGTTATATTTCCTTGAATGTTTGTTTTAATTACCATTTTTCACCGGGAGTCCCTTTCCCTCATGTTGTTGTTGTTGTTGTTTCGTTGTCCGTAAATTCCGTACCATGGAATTTCGTTCTAATATTGCATCGATGTAATCATTTAAAACGCTTGATATATTGAATGTGTTTACACACAAATAATGTTTTTTATTCGCGTGCTTTTTATTGCAATAAGTCCCATATCACCTTTATGAGTATCTTTTTTTAACGCAGTGAGCTACAGAAATAAGTATCGAAAACGTTTTGGTGCGTTTTATTATTCTGGTACCGACTTTAGTGTGACACATAAACTGAAACCAGAACCGGCCTGTTTAAACGTTTTCATTAGACGTTGCTATTGGAAATATACATAATTTCTGGTCTCCGGATTTTCTAAAAGAGCGCTTTCACTAGAAAATCGGCTAAGGAACCAAACACTTCTATTTATATTTAAGCTGTTCAACGTCAAACTATTCAATTTTAATTAATGATTACCACTCGTAGTGGCGAAAAGACTTTAGCCATTCTTCCCACTTTCGCCATTACAGACTCTATACAAAATGGGGTCAATTTTACTTTTGCCAAATTGACGAAAGGGTACATTTCTTTTTTCGCCAAACCAAGTTGACTTTTGCCTATGGCGAATGGCGAAGCTTTATGAATAGCCCAGAATAGTGAACCTGTCTTATAATACGAATATCAGTACTGATATATATCTATATAGTTTTGTAACCACCGATTCATTGGGTCTATGATGAACCTCATCCTCCAATTGTTGGGTCATTTTCCATTTATTGGGTAAGACCCAACACTTTGCCGACCCAATAAAACATTATGTTATGAAATGTTCGAAAAACTATTCTGTTCGATTTGGGCCTATAGATATATAGATATACTCAACCAAAAAAGAAAGTATACATTTTGAAAAATTGAGATATTTGAAAAACAATCATTATACTAATCTTCTCATTCCTTTTGCAAATGCGAACTGAATCATTGTCACACACCGGGGGAGAATGTTGTCCATTGCGGTTGATAGGTTGCATCATTATGAACTATGACATGCCATACCGGTCATTTTCAGAAATCACAGAATTGTACGGAAATTTCAAGTTGAATATCTAACAAAGATGTAGCTGTTGAATGGTATGATATGGATGTCCGATAAGAACTACCGTTATTTCTGAATACTGGTCAGTTAATGCCGTAATATGCAAGGAGACTAGGTATCCAACGGTACGTTTAGAACGTTTTTCAAGCTCAAAATGGTCATGTTTTAAGGAACACATGCTTCCGAATTTCATTTTGTTAAAACATTTTCTCAAATATCTGCATGACTTGAATTGATCTAAACTTCTGTGTATGGAACTCAAAATTTATGCCAGTACATTTAACTGTAGTTGACGGCAGCTCTTTATGCCATTTTAGGAAAGCCAATGGTAAGGTTTAGAAGCAACCATTAGCTCTATCATAGACAAAACCATGTTACAGTCGGTCCAAACTGTAATTCCCAACAAACACAGCGTGACTTTAACCGAAGGTAGTCGCTGTCGCAAGTGCGTTGACGTCAAACAAATGTATCGACGTTCTCAATTAATACGGAAAATTCCGCTAAAATGACCGCAAAGGCATTGTCAGTTTAACTGAACTGACACACTACAGTTTTATGGACAGTCTTATGCAACCAGCACCCCTGTCATCGGCACTTCCTGTTTGGTATGAGTATAACACACCACAAAGCGGTTTGCGTTGATCATTTTCTGATGTTTGTATGTGCACAAAGAACAGACTCATTGGAATCAAGGTACAAATCTACAGAGGAGATTTTATCATTCAAGATATGATTTTATTAAGCGTCGCGTATGCGCGACTGCTTATAGTCATCGATCTGAATCGTTCTTTGGCCTTCGGGGGCTGATCACTCAGATAAAACTAATCCTACGCGATTTCGGCGGGAAAAATCAAGTAGTTCTCCGCGAATTTTGGCGGGAGAATACTCCCGCGCTCGCGCATGTATACCAAAGAACTACTTTCCACGTTGAACCGCAGAGGCGAATTCAAACGTTTGTTTATTCTTTTTAGGTATTCTCGATGGAATGGGATACAAATGTTTGATTCTAGCATTGGGTCGCCTTGTCAGGAAAAATCATATGATCCATGGTTTGATCGCTTGAAGATTAAGTTCGAACGTTCCATGTTTATATAATTGCTGTGGACTTATTTTGCCTTCAATACACACTCACTTTATATATACTCTTGCCAGGGCCTAACACACTCGGTTTACATATATATATATACTCCTGTCGGGGCCTTTCTGCGGGGAATTTACGTTGTAATAAGTAATTGTGAGCACTGCACACTGTCTGGAGTTATCTTGGAGTATATTGTTTTTATTTCTGGAGAACATACTAGAGTCGATACAACTATTTGGTCCTAGAGTTGAGATATGGTTTCATGTCTGGAAAATTACATGATCGCTTCCAAACGTTCAATGTTTACATCCAGAGACATGTTGTTTTATCTATTCACTTGCCGGGGCGTTTAGTGTTTGCGCATGCTGAGCGGCATTGTTCAAGATTTCGAATTTCCGGCTATCTTGTGCTAAGTTATGCTTGAAAAAGTTCAACTCCGTGTACAGTGGATTCACTAACTTTTCCGATTTGTTCATCTTTTGAAAATGAAGGGAGATACTGTTTTGAGTTGCATGGCAATATTATGTGAAGAAATGGGGATTAATGTTAATCAGTGGATGTTGAGGATAGGATGTTTTTGTTTACGACTGCAAGCCGGTATACTTGATGGAGATGAGGACACAGACTGTAAACCAAATTTTATCTTAGTGCTATTTATGGTCTGTCATGCTAACAGAAACCTCTTACTTATTATGTTACTTTTGATGATATGTGGTGATGTCGAAACGAATCCTGGGCCAGAAAGTCAGATTAACAAAATGTTGAATGAATTTCCTATTTAGGGAAACATCCACCAGGGTAATGAGATGTTTAGTGTGTTGTCAAGAGGTAAGCAGTGTGTACCACACTTTTTACACATCCATTTGATAAGTTTTCTTGGAGGAATTATGATTTGGATCAAGTTTTGATTGCAGGAGATGATTTGTATATTGATATAAGAAAATATAACAACAACTCAGTTGAGTTTCTTGAAGTACATGACTTGTCTCCCTACATTTGTTTGTCTAGTGAGTATTTTGTATGCAAAGTAAAGAAAACGTACAGTGGTGCAATGAACCCGAATTACACAGACAATTACCCCCTTGTTAAACTTGAGATGGCTATAGGAGTTGGATTGCCTGCCAATCAAGGAGAATTTCAGTACAGCATATTTATATGTAAGGGAAATGCAAAAGCAATTTGTTATCATTTGGATTTTTTTTCATTTTTGATTCACATGCAAGAGATGGTGATGGACGTAAAGAGTTGAATTATGTTCTTGAAATCTTTACCAACTTTTATCAGATTGTCAATATCGATGAAAATTTAGTCAGTATTTCAGGACTTCATGGGTCTCTTGTTATGTCTCATCGTACAAAAACTTAATACTGTAGTTAATTTCTTACTTATTTTTTATTACGTTTTTCATAGAATACATTTAAAAGCATTTGCACATTGTTTATATTTACAGTTGTTCTTTCTTTAATAAATAAGATATACAACAGAGTTGTATGGTTTATCTGCATTTTATCTTCTAGATATTTTTTAAATTCAAACACACAAACAGTCCTTCAGACTAAGGAATACAATTCCACTGCGACGCAGTCTGGCCTTTCAGGCCTTTGATAATTTTACTGAATATTAATCCAGGACAGTTCATTACAATAACATGTTTGAAGAAAATCCATCAGTAATAGCTAGGACAAGCAACAGTTACTCGGCTTTTTACCTATGACCTCTAAGTGTGACCTTGACCCTGGAGCTAGGGACTCGGTTTGGTATGTGACATATCATCTCCAGATGGTAGATGGTGAACTAATTTACAGACTGGACAAGCAACTCGGAGACACGCACTAACCCACACATTTACTCACACACACCGAACTGCAATTGTGGTGACTATATCCAGTTGACTGCAAGCGAGCTCAACAAAAACTGCAACAACTTACCACATAGTTCTATTTTTGTGAACAAAAAAGTAATGAAACCCAGTGTCACAGTAGTCGTCATATTCTGTATCCACAAGTCTTCCCTTGTATTCCAATACAAATTCTCCCTTCTCTATCGATTTTTTTGCGAAAACTCCATGACCTGATATAAACAAAACACATGAAAAATTGGATAATATTGCAAGCTAAAAAAGTTCTGTTAATTGTATGTCATGTTTTCATGACATCAAGTAACTACATTTGAATTTGCTATACAAATAGAATTATTTCATGTATCATAAAGAATTATCTATTTAAAGAAATGTCAACATATAGTTCTAATGTACTAATAAATGTAAGTAAGGCTATCTGGACATCACAAAACCAGCAGTTCTGCTTTTTCTATGTCATATCCTGTGTATAGATGATTAATATCATACATTATGTTCATTTATAATAACTATGCATAAATTAAAATAAAGTTACTGCTCAGGTGATGCTTCAATAATACTTCAGGTAGAATATCCTTCTCCTTTCCAATAGCAACCAGGAATATGACCATACTGAATAGTTTTCAAAGTAAATCATATATCCATTTTCATATGAATGAATACAGCATTTTTGTATCTGTCTTTGCGTTAAATAAGAACCAAGATAGGAAACATCTTGTTTTCTTAACAGAAAGATTGCAGGTCCATTGGAAAAACACATGTTGCCATCATTTCAAAATGGAGGCACTTCCTGTTTAAATAAACTGACCCAACAAATTTTATCATTTGTAAAGCCCCAATATATTGTTTAAGTACCTTTGACCCTTGGAAATAAAATGGTGAAAAAAGATGAGAGATAAAACAAGTGAATAATTCAACAAACAAACAAGACTTACCTGTCAGTTGATGTTTGGTTGGGATTCTATATAGTCATTATTTCTGTTGAAGGGATCAAATGAGATGTGCAGTGACCGTGTAGTAATTCGTCAGTGTTGGAAGCTTTCAGCAAGATGAATTTGTTCCAGGAAGAAGGGATCAAATTCTTTTCTAATAGCTTCGCATTGAATCCTTAACATTGTAGAAATACAAGCTAAGGGTGTGGAGGGTGGGCATTTGATCCCTTCAATAGAAATAATGACTATATAGAATCCCAACCAAACATCAACTTACAGGTAAGTCTTGTTTGTTTGTTGAATTCTATTACGTCATTCTATTTCCGGAATCAAATGAGACTTCAAAGCAAGAACAAAACATATCTTGCTGAATTGAAGTAGCTCATGTAAAAGACCTAATATATTGGAGAATAGAAAGGAGCTTACTGTGATATCCTTATTGTAATGCTGTTTGTTGAAAACTGTCTGCATTCGTCATCTCCATTGGTTTGTCATAGAACCTTGAGAATGTGTCCGCATTAGACCATCCTGCTACCCTCATAATTTCGTTTAATGGAAGACCACTTTGTTTCACTTTAGATGTAACAGCTGTTCTAGTACTGTGGGAGGTGTATTTATCAACATCTATTCCTGAATTCCTTAAAACGCATTTGATCCACCTACTAATTGTGGTAGATACCACAGACTTATGTGGCTTAACATAACTGATAATTAAATGTGTCTCTGAGCCCCGTAGAGAGCTAGTACGTTTAATATACTCATAAAGTGTCTTATAAACACAAATTTCGCTGTCTGGCGAATATAAATGTAACTGTACAACAGGATTTACGCTGTTTAAGCAACCCACTATAATACAGGATGAAAGATTTCTCATCTTTCTTCATTCCGTCAATAGATAATAAAGAAATAGACTGCGCACGACTTGCTGGAGTCAAAGCGATCAGCATCACTAACTTATATGACAACATTTTTAAAGTTAAATCTTCTACTGGTGACATCGTCTTTAGATAACAAAGAACTTTACTAACATACCATGTTTCCTTGTATTCAGGTTTTGTAGGTCATAAATTATAAACACCTGTCAAAAACCGTACAACTAACGGGTGAGAGCCTACAGTAAAACCATCTTGTCTATTACAAAGATTAGACAGAAAACTTCTCGCTGAATTTAATGTTTCATAACTGAGTCCTGATTCATAAAGTTCAGTAAGGAATTCTATAATGTATTCAACAGGGTACCGTTTTACTAAACAGTTTACGCTTAAGATTTGCGTAAGTCTAAAACAACAATTCCTCTTATTTCAATATTGGACGAAGCAATATTGCAAAGTGACACATCATTGGAATCGTCTCTCCGAGACGCTTCCAATGAAGTGCCACATTGCAACATTTGTACTTTCATTGAAGAAACTATCCATGTTTATCAATTATGACTTACGCAAACATTTTCCGTAAGTTGTTTAGTAAAACGGGCCCCAGGGGCTTGAAATGGATCAACTTTCCTTTCACGACAGAATGAAATCCATCTATTAATGTAGGTGGAATATTGCTTCTTTGTTGTACTTCTCCATGATTCCATGATGATATTGATAGATTTCTCTGGTAGGTTTCGACTTTCGAAGGATTTCCTGAGATATGACAAAGCATGAGGTGAAGTTTGTTCACAAGTGGATGAATTATCTGACCTGATTGTAATTTCAGAGTTTCCCGACGTACTTTGATTATCAATGGATCGTGTGTCAGCATCTCCAGGATACTGGTATAAAAGTTCTGTGTCACCCAAAAAGGAGCCACCAGTAGTACATCTGCTTGGTCTTGTCGGGCTTTCTGCAATACTCGGCCCATGAGACTGAAAGGTGGAAAAGCATATATATATTTTTCTTTCCAACTAACAGAGAAAGCGTCAACATCCACTGCTTCTGGATCTGGTCTCCAAGAAACAAAACATTCAATTTGTTTATTCAGCCTAGAAGCAAAACATGTCAATCTCAGGCATACCAAAACAGTTCACCATTTCACAAAAAATGCTTTCATTTAATTTCCATTCAACATTTTCATTGAAATTTCTGGAGAAATAATCCGCTTCATTCTCAATTCCTGGAATGTTTGCTGCTGATAACCAAATAGCTCTATTCTTACACCATATCCAAATCTTCCTAGCAAGTTCATTGAGCTTATCTGTTTTACCGCCCATATTTCGAATATGAGCAACTGTGCATGAATTGTCAGATAAAATTTGAACATGGGCATTTGTTTTTGTCTTACAAAATGATTTTATTGCATGGCTAGCAGCAAGTAATTCCAAATAATTGATGTGATTATCAATTTCAAGATCATTCCAGCGACCTCCTACAGTGATTCATTTTGCCGTGCGTCCCGCGTCCCAGACGCACGTTTTTTCCTGGGGACGCATCATTCTCAAACATGTGCGTCCTCGGGACGCATTGTTTAAAAACTCCCGATTTTTACGATCGTCTGTAAATACCGAGTTCGATTCGTACAGATAAGAGAAACACATGTCAAGTTCAACACCGGTTTGAAAAGTAGAGCGGAAGTTACATTACTACATTCAGAATGCAGTACGCGTATTTTGATTGGTTGAAATATATCCATTATCCAATTATTTACGGCGTTTTATTATCGTTCGTTGGACGGTTAATTTGAGGTCCCGGATGATAAACAGTGAAAATGCCACCCAAAAAAGTTTTAAAAACTGATCCTCAACAATGTAAGTTGACATCTTTCTTGAAAAACACCAGTTCTTCGGCCGAAGAACCCAAAACTGACACTCCCAGCGTAGACTACAATGACAATGTCGTGAATGATGTTTCGAAAGAAGTTTCCGAAAAGAAAAAAGATCGAAAATTTCAGACGAAATGGCTCGGGCTCTACTCTTGGCTGCGCTATGTCCCGAGTGAGAAAAACGCGGAAGACTACATGTTTTGTTCTGTGTGTACTGACCACAACAAGGTAAATGGTATGACGAAATTAGCCCAAAATCAAAACTTTCAGCACTCCACTCTTACAAGACATGTCAGTTTGTCAGAACATAAGATGTGCATGGAAGCCCCATTACTTAGAGGAAACATGGCTCAGTGTCAGCTCAAACATGAATCAAGGGAAGATAAAGCCATGAAGGTGCTGCTTAAATGCATCCACTGGATCTCGTCAGAGAATTTACCATTAACAAAATTCAAGTCTCTGATAAATCTGCTGCATGATCTTGAGGTTCCTGATATATCAATATTGAAGCAAAATTCAATGAATTATGACTCTGAATTCACTGCAAGTGAAATGTTAGACAGTCTAGCACAGGTTGCCGAGGATGATTTAAATGATCAATTGACGAAGTCACCGGTTGTGACTGTACTTTCGGATGAAAGCACCGATATTTCAAACACCAAGAGACTAGTAATTTACGCACAAGTAATATCCAAGGATATGAGGCCATTTACCCTCTATGTTAACAACATTGAATGCAATGATGCTTCAGGGAAGGGAATAGCTGCAGCACTCTTGTACATTTATTTCAGCTTTCCACAATTATTTGGAATCAGTCTTTATTAACAATCTGATTTTTTTTTATGACAGTACTACTCACTCAGTGGTTTATTTACACTGTTTGAAAGGGCTAATTTTGACCAAAGAATTATAAACACTAGTCATCCAATTTATTAAAACTAGTCATTCCAAATTGTTAAAGATGTTAAATGTTCTCTGTTTAAGATGTTATATGCTTTTAAATTGTTTGTCATTAAAAGTAAAACAAATAAAGATTTTACTTGCTATAAAACTATTTCTGCTTTTAGCTGTACAATTGCATAAAAGAGCCCCTGGCTAAGACGTATCATGTTAAGTAGATTATCCATAACGAATTTACAAAGACACAATCTGGGACCCATTGTTTTCAGTTTGGACCCATTGTTTCAAAACATGTGAGTCCCAGGGACTCATTGATGTAGATTTCAAAATGAATCACTGCCTCCTATTTTATCATTACCACAGATAGCACCCCATCCAAAAGCACTTGCATCTGTTGTGATAATCATATCAGGATTTCCATGATAGATATTTCTTTGCTGACTATGCAAATTTTGTATCCACCATGAAAGTTCTTGTTTCACTTCAGATGTGATTATCATAATTGCATCATAATCGCCAGCATGTTGCTGGAGTGCCTGGATTTTGGCTCGCTCTGTAATTCTGTAAAATAATGGGCCAAATTCTACAGCAGAAAATGTTGAAACCATGAGACCCAAAACATGTGCTACATCTTCTTCTGCAATAGGGACACTGTAATAGCCATGGCGAATATCTGTACTGGCAAAAAACATGCCTGGCTTCACTAGTTTTAAGACTGATTCAAAAGTGTCCATTTTAAAATGATGGTATTCTATATATTTGTTCAAATCTTTAAGATTTAAAATCATTCTATATTCATCATTATGTTTTGGAATGATGAAAATTGGAGAAATGTATTCATCTGGTTCATGATCAACTTCTTCAATAACTTCCATTTGTAGTAATTTTTGTATTTCTTTACTTATAATTTTATTTTCTAGATCAGAGAATTTACTTCTTGAGCAATATGAGTTTGAGGGATTTTCCCCTTGAATAAATTCAATGTGACAGTGTTTAACAATATCTAAAATGTTAGCATCAGATGTTATTTTTCTCCAATTTTCAACATGATCTTTTAATCGACCAGCACGGAAATCTGATTTACTGACCTCTACTTTCTCTGTTGCTTGAAGTTTTTTGTCTGGTTGGAGGAGAAGGCCTCATTTCCACTAGCTGAAGCACCTCTACCACGACCACGGAAGCCACGACCTCTAGAAGGATATGGACTGCCATTACCACGGCGACCACGACCTCTGTTCTTCATCGGGCCACCACCACGACCAGATGACTTCCCTATTCGGTTCATGTTATTAATCTCCCTGACATTATTGTTCACATCTGTATCGTTCCCATATAGAAGGTCTGTATACGGTAAGGAGGCAGAAGCCAAGTAATGGTACTTATAATCAAGATCAGATTTATGCAAGTCTTTACGTTTGGTGTTTATCATCTTGTTGGCATGACCAAGCAATGCGATTGCAGTCGTTCCTAGCTCAACATGATCAGAGTTTGTTTGGCCAAGTTTTTCCAACAATTTTACAATGTTGATAGAGGCTTTCAAAAGAACATCTTGTATAGCTGTCAATCTCGAATTTTCTGACTGTGTGAAACTCTTCAAAAGGCGCCATATACCTTGATTTACACGGGTCTTCACTAAGGAGTCACAATTTTCGGGACAACTTATCTGTTTTAAAATGTCCTCTAAATTATCCTCAGATAACCCATTCCTGAAGGAATTGTTCACAAGACTCGCCAAATCCGGATGAACATCAACATCCACTTGTTCTGACTGTTGGAATTTGTTCGAGAGTCTTTTAAAAATAGAACTAGGTTCTTTGTTTTCCGAACCAGACGGATCAGTGAGAGAATCACTGTCTAATTGTTCATGACAATCGTATTCCTCTTCATTATCATACTCGTCATAATGACAGTCCTCTTAACTATACGAGTCCTCGTTCCAGTGTTTCATAATGTCCTCTATACGCTGCGACTGCTTATCTAATCGTTCACTCTGCGCATTCACATTAGAATTCAACTCACGCAAAATGTCAGCCAATTCGCGCAGCGGTGGGAATACGAAGACTCCTTGTGGCTCGTCTTTGCTGAAGTACTTGACATAGTCGTTTGTGTAGACGGCCGCGTAGACGATAATGGGGCTTTAGACGACGTCGTAGTCGTCTTTTTCCCTGAGGAAGCGGTCGAAACTGCGGATGATTTAGAAATTTGAACCTCCTTTTCCGCCATGACACACGTGAAGGAAGTGATGTCGTGAAGTTGTAACGGAAAAACAGCAGATGTCGTGAAATTTACGACAATAATTTCTGCCACACAACCTTTTTCTTATTCTGCGAACAGAAAATTTATGAAGGTTTTATTTATTGCCGAAGCAATTAAATAATAAAGCTACCTAGATAGCTATTCAAAGAGATTACTACTTCCGAAAAAGCTTATCTCTTTGTGACGAATAAAATAGTCGTCACGGTCGAGTTGTAGCGAGCGATAACCCAATGTATAGGTCCGCGCTCTATGAGCTACAACAGCGCACTGACGAATTACTACACGGTCACTGCACATCTCATTTGATTCCGGAAATAGAATGACGGAATAGAATTAAGAAATGGGTCCTCCAAGCTATCTGCCTGTTAAATATTTTGACTTTTTCTGTTACCATAGCAACCAGAATTTGACCTGAGGTAAAAAAAAAAGTGTTGTGTATAATCTCTATATTGCCATCTATTCATATACCAAGTTTCATCAACTTAACTTATATGGTTTTTAAGTTATCACAGAATCAAGATTATTTCACTGTTTTTTTACTATTTCCGTTACCATAGCAACCACATTTTTTGTTGGATGAAAAAAATAAAATGACCTGCATAATCTCCATATAGCCCTCTATCTACATACCAAGTTTCATAAACCTAGCCTTATTGATTTTTTAGTTATCTCAGGATCCGATTTTGCAGACAGACAAACGGAAGGATGGACTGAAGGACGGACGAACGGAGGGTAAACCTATAGCCCCTCCGGTGTAAACATTGATAGGGGACTTATTAGCACAAAATTACATTTCATGAGTCAAAATGATGTCATAAACTTCTTTTGAAATCTAAAGTACACATGTATACAGCGACAACTGTGTTTCCTGTCATATGGTCACTTAAAACAGGTTTGACTGTAGAATGTCAGTTGCAAATTAATACTTTACTCAGTTTTAAATTAATCTCTGGCGGGTTATAAATGTGCTACATAGAAATTTGGCAGGGTTAAATAAAAACCTTTTATAACAATTAGAGCCCTGCTGGTAACAGTTCCAAAATGACAGACATTTTAAAGTTTCAAAATTCGGTCAAAAATCAAGGTTCAGGTCAATAGGTCAAACATTTTGGTATATGTGTATAGGCCTTGTCAAGATTAATATGCATACCAAAAATGAGGGTTGTACGTCAAATAGTTTTAAAGCTATAGCCAAGGTTAAAGTTTTTGGACGACAACTACAACGCCGCTGCCGGAGTTACAACAAAATCTTGTATTTTTTTTTCTTCAAAAAACACTTAAACAGACAAGTTTATAAACCACAATCGATTAAATAATTTGAAGGTGAAAATAAGTAGTATGTACAAGTCGTTTATGGTTCGGTTACATGTGCTCATGTACACAGTTGCAGTTTCCAGTAAACATTTTAGCCTTAGCCTTGTATATGTGTTACACACGTTTTACACACATGTCAGTCTTGATGCTTGATTGGCATGCAAGTTGATATAATAAAGGTAAACAGTCATATACATGTGCATTTGATTTATTAAAATGCCCAGAATACAGTGACCAGGCATAATAATTTACCCTGAGTGTATGAATGATCAAAATAAATCTCATGAAAGTCAAAGTAGGTAGGGGTAATCCACTGTTAACAGATACATATAAAGATTACTTTGGATCATTCATACACAATCATTTTCGAAGTATTTTTCTGGTCCCTGGTACTTTAAAAAACCGGGATTTTACTGTACATGAAAATCACTACATCTGAGAGCTACAATTTTCAAAATTATTCTTTGCAAATATTTTGGATGTAGATAATACATGTACTTCTTCATTGTTTATCATTACTCATTCAATTTCATGATTGAGTCATTCAATAAATTGGGAGTAACATTTATGTGTTCAGTGTGCTAAGTATTCAATATGGAATTTGTAATATGCCATACCAGTTTTGACAGCAGCCTGGGAAATAGTAGGGGGCTCAATCAACTGGGTAACTTTCACTCCATGGCCTTGAAGCTTGTCAAACTGGCTAATGTTCATTCCCTCGTCATGAGGCTCTTAACACTGAATGTCCGTTCCATCATCTTGGGATTCATTTAACTGGCTAACATTCACTCCATGGCCTTGAAGCTTGTCAAACTGGCTAATGGTCATTCCCTCGTCATGAGGCTCGTTACACTGAATGTCCGTTCCATCATCTTGGGTCTCATTTAACTGGCTAACTTTCACTCCATGGCCTTGAAGCTTGTCAATCTGGCTAATGTTCATTCCATCGTCATGAGGCTCGTTACACTGAATGTCCGTTCCATCACCTTGGACCTCATTTAACTGGCTAATATTCACTCCATGGCCTTGAAGCTTGTCAAACTGGCTAATGTTCATTCCATCGTCATGAGGCTCGTTACACTGAATGTCCGTTCCATCATCTTGGGATTCATTTAACTGGCTAACATTCACTCCATGGCCTTGAAGCTTGTCTAACTGGCTAATGTTTATTCCATCGTCATGAGGCTCGTTACACTGAATGTCCGTTCCATCATCTTGGGTCTCATTTAACTGGCTAACATTCATTCCATGGCCTTGAAGCTTGTCAAACTGGCTAATGTTCATTCCATCGTCATGAGGCTTGTTATACTGAATGTCCGTTCCATCATCTTGGGTCTCATTTAACTGGCTAACATTCATTCCATGGCCTTAAAGCTTGTCAAACTGGCTAATGTTCATTCCATCGTCATGAGGCTTGTTACACTGAATGTCCGTTCCATCATCTTGGGTCTCATTTAACTGGCTAACTTTCACTCCATGGCCTTGAAGCTTGTCAATCTGGCTAATGTTCATTCCCTCGTCATGAGGCTCGTTACACTGAATGTCCGTTCCATCACCTTGGACCTCATTTAACTGGCTAACATTCACTCCATGGCCTTGAAGCTTGTCTAACTGGCTAATGTTCATTCCATCGTCATGAGGCTCGTTACACTGAATGTCCGTTCCATCACCTTGGATCTCATTTAACTGGCTAACATTCACTCCATGGCCTTGAAGCTTGTCAAACTGGCTAATGTTCATTCCATCGTCATGAGGCTCGTTACACTGAATGTCCGTTCCATCATCTTGGGTCTCATTTAACTGGCTAACATTCATTCCATGGCCTTGAAGCTTGTCAAACTGGCTAATGTTCATTCCATCGTCATGAGGCTTGTTATACTGAATGTCCGTTCCATCATCTTGGGTCTCATTTAACTGGCTAACATTCATTCCATGGCCTTAAAGCTTGTCAAACTGGCTAATGTTCATTCCATCGTCATGAGGCTTGTTACACTGAATGTCCGTTCCATCATCTTGGGTCTCATTTAACTGGCTAACTTTCACTCCATGGCCTTGAAGCTTGTCAAACTGGCTAATGTTCATTCCATCGTCATGAGGCTTGTTACACTGAATGTCCGTTCCATCATCTTGGGTCTCATTTAACTGGTTAACTTTCACTCCATGGCCTTGAAGCTTGTCAATCTGGCTAATGTTCATTCCCTTGTCATGAGGGGTCAATATTGACCCCAGGAGCATTATTCAAATGATTTTGGTGAAGATCCACTACATGATGTTGCATACCTTATTATAAGTTATACCAAAGATCTGGGCTTTGCAGTTTGAGAAGATTTTTAAAATTTTCACTTTATATGCAAATGTTAGATCTTGGTAGAGGTCTACTAGAATAGATGATGCTACATACCAAATATCAAAGCTCTGGACCTTTGGTTTGGTGCAAGAATGCTTTTAAAAGGTTCACTTTACTGTGTCTAGGTAAAACTTGTGACCCCTAGGACGGCAAATTTTGACACAAGGGGATAATCTTGGTAGATGTCTAACTAGATGATGCTACATACCAAATGGGGTAGCCCTAGGCCTAAACGTGTGGAACAAGAAGAGTTTTTTCCGTAAGTCCCCTTTTCTAATGCCAGGGCAACCAGAGTTATTTATGGAATTGCATTGTTTGAAGGGATCTGAAAGACCACCCAAGGGACATTCATGTAAAGTTTAGTTGAAAAAGGCACAATAAGATATCTAAAGATCTTTTAAAAAATTCCCTTTTCTGATGCCATGGCAACCAGAGTACTTCATGGATTCTGATGCCATGGCAACTAGAGTTCTTCATGGAATTGAATTGAATTGTTTGAAGGAGCCTGAAAGAGAACCACACAGAAAACATTCATGATTGAATTTGGCCATGTAGTTTAGTTGGAGATGTTTGAGGAAATTGTTCAAGACTACACGACAGACAAAGCAGGATTACAAAAACTTGTGCTCAGGTGAGCTTAAAAGTCATGCTGTACACCAAGCAAGCAAGTGCATTGTATTACATACACATCACGCTGCACTAATAATAAGTTCATGTTGTTCAGTGCTGTTTTTCATTATATTATGTACAAAGGGCATTTTGTTTTGTACAAACAACATATCGTTCTGTGCTTTTAACAGCTTGCTTAGTACATACAACATAGTTATTAGTGATATGCCTTTTACAAATTGTTGAGTACAAAAAGCTCACTCTGCCCTTTAGTCTATTCGTTATGTACAAATAATGCAGTGTTCTGTGTTTCTTACATATTGTTTTGCAACTTTTAAAAAATCACTCTGTATAACTGACATTTCATTCAGGACATTAAACAAACCCTTTTGTATTTACAGCATGACTTGTGCTTTTGACATTTCGTTATGTGGCAGACTCAATGTATGCATTATGTTAACCTTTTGTTTGAATTGTGGGAACATCAAAATCAAATTAAGTCATTTTACCTTTCCTCGCACAGTCATGACTTCTTGGGTTTCCAGAAGTTTTTTTCAAATTTTGTTAACTGTCCCATCAATTGAAGGGTATCACATCCCCTCTGCCTTTTTTCATAGCTTTCAACTCTGCAAAAAATAGGAACACAATCTAAAACACGACCGCATGTCATGTCCCGTCACGAGGGTAGAATCACGTACATTTCAGAAGTAATTTTTTAAAAGTAGGTCATCATTAAAACGTAATTTTACAAGTACATATACCATTTACTCATAGTCAAATAGTAACACAAACATTCACTTTATTTTTATTTATTTAATACTTTTCGATGGGTTACCTAGATATATCAGTAGATTATCACAGGATAATTTCACCGTTTGAAACAGTGAAAATTATCATGCTGTCACGGAACTATTTTTATCCTTTTACAGCAAAAACGTCTTAAATACTTAATATACAAACATTGATCGTACCAGAGATCTATTAATAAAACCGCAAGTATATGTGCTTGAAGTTTTTTTCCCATGCTCATAATGCTGTTTTAAAGTCGTCTGCTTCAAGTAAAAAATGTCGTCTGCAGGTGATAAAGAGTTAAAGTGTCAAACAAATTAAACACGCATTCAGACTGCAAGGCGTTACATTTAATTGACCATAAATATCCCTTAGGTCGCAAAATGTAATATTTATGAAAGGGATCAGAGTGAACATTTTAAATAAAAACTAATTTGGAGACTTTTTACTCAATTATTGCAAACAGCTCCTTTTCCATTTTTAGTTTTCAAATCCATTTTGATTTTCTAGAGAGTTTACTCACTCAATAGTAAAAAAACCTGTAAAAGTTTCAATTAAATCAAACCAAAAATGCAGACTTTATTGCACAATCAAGGAAAAACTGTTAACAGCTCCTTTTCCCTTATTAATTTTCAAATCAACTCAATATTCATAATCATTAATATGAAAGCCTTTCATAGTATGAATAATCTGTAACCATTTCAAATAAATCGGACAAATAATGTGGACTTTATCACAAAAACAAGGAAAAACCACAAACAGCTCCTTTTCCCTTAATATTGTTCAAACCATATATCATATCTTTGTTCATTCCAGTCCCAAAGAATATTTAATTAACACTTAACCCATTCCCTAATGCAGACGACATGTGACGCTTCTGCAGCAGATGTCCTTTGAAAACATTCTGACAAAAGGTGAAATTGCTCAATTTGAGCAATTTCACATTTTGTCACAATGTTTTCAAACTTTATTCACCAGGTATTTCTTTCTTCAAAGATACTTTTGTCAGTTCCTGTTGATGTTTCTAAGTCGTCTGCCGCAAATTTCTTAAAACAGGGAAAGGGTTAACAGTCTACATGCTTACCTTACTGCCTGAACTTCACCAGTTCTTCGTCTGTTATAAACAATAAGCCTGGCTTCTACAGATTCGCAGACTTTTCTGTAGTTCTCGAAAGTGGCTATTGACAAATCTAGTTCAGCCAATGTTCTCTGAAGATACATGTACAATTCTTTGATGTCCTCTGGATGAGGCAGTTGTACTCCTTGGTTAAATTTTTTCTGTTCAAGGATGACTCATGCCAGTTTGGTAATACGTGTACCGCAATAGATTTCCATCATTTTTAAAAAGTCTTCTGCCTCATCCCTTTCTTCTTTGTTTCCACTAGTCAAAGCATTCCCAATTTTACCGTCTACTAATCTTTTCAAGTCAAACCCTAGTTTTATAGCATTGCTTGGTTTAAGCAGGTCCTCCTCGTCGTCCATGTCACTTGCACTCGTCAGTATGGTAGCATGACAAACAGCATTAAAGTGCTCATACTTAAGGTAATTGGACATGCATGGATCTGGAATTGGTTTTAGCTTCTTAAGATTCAGAAGCATACGTGCAACTAATCTCATGATTGCAGATGTGTAAGCACCTCTTTTTAACTTATTCCCTACATTCTTCTGCACCCACTGATTCCCAAGATGAACTATCAAGGGATCCTCTCTGCCAAGTTTTCCAACAGTATCCATGTTCATTTTAGTGAATATTTCCTTCACTAAAGCTTTACTTGCTGCAGCTGTGATTCTGCCACTGAGTGTGTCGGACTGTGTGATTAATGAGGAGGAACCGGCGAGAAATGATTTCTTTGCAATACATGATTGCTGGTGCTTTTTTAATAGTCTCCTTGAAATCCATAGATAACAGTTGGGACAAGGTCCAAAGTCATTCAGGTTAAATTTACCCAGAGGTCTCCTCTCTAAAATGATCTCTCCATGACCCCTTTTTATGTTCTTCATATTATATCTATGATTGAACTTGCCACATAATATATGTCTTAAGGCATTTTTTTTTATTATGATCAGGCTCTTTATTAAGCATCCTTATTTCAGGGCATTTCTTGTGACTACCTTTGTTTCTCTCGATATGCTGGGCAAAATTAGACACTCTTTTGTCACAGACTTCACAGTATTGAAAAGCATTATACACTCTGGCATTCTTCTTTATTTTTCCAGTTTTGGAGAGGGCACTCCTCAACACTGCCCTAATATAAAATTTAGAATTGTTTGTGTCACGCACAATACTGTCTTCATCCTTTGATTCATCTTCAGAGGAGATATCTGAGATTGTTTCATTACATACAACCTTGTCTATATTATTTGTAAAGACCTTCTCCGACAACATTGGCCAAACATCTGATCCCCTATCACTATCATCCATGTCAGAGCTTTCTGATACCCACTGAGGTTCAAAAGGTTTTCTCTAATTATTATTTGTGTCACCTACATTTTAGTCTTCACATGAGCCCTCACCATCACCTTTTCTTGGCACCCATTTAGACCCACTTGAATCTAAGTCACTTACATCATCACAACTTAATTCAGACTCAAGTCCAACAGGTGCTGACTCCTGTTGATTTGTGCTGTGGGAGATGCTCTTGAATTGAACTATGTTGTGGGATACGGAGTCCAGTTGATCTGTGCTGTGGAATGCAGACTCCAGTTGATCCATGTTGTTGGATATAGCCTCTAGTTGATCTGTGCTGTGAGATACAGAGTATAATTGCTCTGTGTTGTGCGATATGGAGTCAAGTTGATCTGTGTTGTGGGAAACAGCCTCCAGTTGATCAATGCTGTGTGATATGTCCAGTTGACCGGTATTGTGGGAAACAGCGTCCAGTTGATCAATGTTGTGTGATATGTCCAGTTGACCCGTGTTGTGGGAAACAGCCTCCAGTTGATCAATGTTGTGTGATATGTCCAGTTGACCTGTGTTGTGGGAAACAGCCTCCAGTTGATCAATGTTGTGTGATATGTCCAGTTGACCGGTGTTGTGGGAAACAGCCTCCAGTTGATCAATGTTGTGTGATATGTCCAGTTGACCGGTGTTGTGGGAAACAGCCTCCAGTTGATCAATGTTGTGGGAAATGGAGTCCAGTTGATCTAAGATGTGGAATGCAGACTCCAGTTGATCTGTGTTGTCCGATGCTGCCTCCAGTTGATCTGTGCTGTGGGATACAGAGTCTAATTGATTTGTGTTGTGAGATATGGAGTAAAGTTGATCAGTGTTGTGGGATGCAGACTCCAGTTGATCAGTGTAGTGGGATACATAGTCCAGTTGATCTGTGTTGTGAGATACAGCCAGGGGATGTTCTGTGTTGTGGGATACAACCAGGGGATGTTCTGTGTTGTGAGATACGGTCTCCAGTTGATCTCTGTTGGTGGATGAGGCCTCCAGTTTAACTGTATTGTGGGATACAGAATCCAAACAATCTGTATTGTGGGATACTGCCTCCAGTTGATCTTTGTTGTCAGGTACAGCCTTCATTGGAACTGTGTCATGGGATACTGCCTCCAGTTGATCTGTGTTTTGGGATTTGATCTCCTGTTCATGTATAAAAAAAAAGAGCTATATGTAAACCAGTAAGTAGGACTCCATACATACACACTTATCTTGGGTATCTGTTAACTCTTTACCACCATATTATGTGAATTTTACTACCTTTACTATTGACTTTAAATATTATCAAGAAACCGTTGCGCGATAATTGAGGCCTAAGTGTGCGATGTCTCTAAGTTCATGCACAACTACATGTCATGATTATCATTTGTGTGAGGTTTGGTTAAAATCCATTCAATAGTATAGGAGATCTGCTCTGCACAAACTCATAATGCATGATTTTTGAAGGTCAAGGTCACATAACTCTTAAATGACAATGGCGATTCGGAAAACTTTTACTTCACGCACAAGTACATGTCATGATTATCATTTTTATGAGGTTTGGTTAAAATCCATTCAATAGTATAGGGAGATCTGCTCTGCACAAACTCATAATGCATGTTTTTTGAAGGTCAAGGTCAAATAACTCTTAAATGACAATTGCGATTCGAAATATTTTTTACTTCAGGCACAAGTACATGTCATGATTATCATTTGTGTGAGGTTTGGTTAAAATCCATTCAATAGTAAAGGAGATCTGCTCTGCACAAGAATTTGCTAACAGACGGACTGACAGACGGATGCCTGCGCCATAACATAATACGACCCTTCGGGCGTATAAATATGAGTTGACCCTTTCCGTAATGCAGACGACATGTGACACTTCTGCTGCAGACGACTTTTGAAAACCTTGTCACAAAAGGAGAACAGCATTACAGATAATTTTATGACACTAGGGGTAATTACCCCCACTTTTCAGAGCATGGGGGTAAATTGTCAGATTTCATTCTAACTTGGGGGTAAAGTGCCCTAATGCATACTTTACTGATTTTAAAATGAAAACGACAATGAAGGGATACTGTTTTACTGTTTCAATATCATACACAACTTGAGTGAACTATATCATACACAACTTGAGTGAACAATGTTTATTTTAAAGTTTCCATACACAATTTGTGTGAACTATACTTAATTTAAAGTTTTTTCACAGTTTTGGATGCTCTCGACTTATAAGGCTGAACTAGTCTCTTCTTCCTCCTTGCTTTAGTCTTGTTCCATGTTTGAACAGCTGGTACAGGGTTGAAGTTGATTAATGGTGGTCCAAGGAGGGAGATAGTCATGAGGGCTTCCAGGGACTCATCATTCAAAGCAGCCCTGAAATATAATAACAATGTTGTTGAATTAATATTATAATGTACAAAACTATACATGATATGATATCTCAAGTGTCATGTGTTACTGAAATCATTCAAAACTACTTTATACGATTTGCTTTGGAGATTGCTAATTTTATTTTAATTATTGAAATAAAGTTTGTTATTATTGGAATAAAGTTTAATTGTTTTTTATACATACCTGTATTTTGTTTTAAGCCTGTTCTGTGCACTGAAAGACCTTTCACACTCCACCCTGGTGATCTCCATGCACAAACCAATCTCTGCAAGCTTTGCAAAGTTTGGGTATGCATCATGGTGCTTCAAGATGATTTTCTTGCAGAAGTCTTTTAGTGACAGGGTTTTGTAACAACCAGTTGACATGGCATTTATTCCATACCATTCAGACTTAAGTTTATGTCCATCCAGTAAGGGACTTACAAGAGTCTCTTCAACATTATTATTTACTGTTTTTTTGGTTACCTTGGCTTCACAGTATACTTTTGTCACACACTCAAGAGCACTGTCATGATCAGAACTGTATGACACTGGTTCTAGTAACAAACCAAGACTACTTAAAACTTCAGAATCTTCTTTCCGTATTCTTTTCTTAATATTACTTGTTAGATTGTCAATATACTTGGACTTAACTGACTCAAATTCACTATCAGATGCTTCTTTTTTATAATATTTCAAAGTTTCTCCCTTGTATGATGGCTGTGAATCAGGACTATCAAATGTAATACTCTTTTTCATTTCATTCAACCCATCACCTTCATTATACTCAATGTAGTTTAACTTCCCAATAGCACCTTCAATTAAAGGAAACACATCAGAGAAGATAAGGCTTTGATGCTGCAGGCTGCAGGATAGCTTCCCTTATTCAGTATGCACATCGAGCATAAGTTTATTTATTCTTGCTGTTGATGCAGACATAAAGTTATACAAAGTTTCAAACATCTGTTTAAATTTGTTTAAAGTCTCATTGTTCTTAACAGCATTAGATACAGCCAATTTTAATCTGTGTGCAATACAATGAGTTTGTGTGATAAAGGGGCAGAACTTGGATTTAAGTTGGACGCCCACTCCGGTCTTTTTCCCCATCATAACGCTTGCCCCATCTGTAGCCAGAGAAGTGCACTTTGTAAGATCTAGCCCTAACATGGTGATGATTTTGTGCACTGCCTCAACAATTGTATAAGCACCACCGTCGCTGATTTCAGTGCTGGCTAGAAAAGTAGTAATAGGTTGCCCATTTTTTACATACCTAACACAAACTGATAATCTTTTACTAACAGAAGTATCCGTACTTTCATCAAGTAGTATTGCATAATAATTTGCAGAATTTATTTCTCTGACAAGATCTTTTTTATATTGTTTGGCAATAATATCTTGAATTTCTGAAGTTGTTGTCCAACTTAAGTTCTGATATGGAAGTTCAACCCCATTCAGTCTCTGTAATTCTAATATAGAATCTAACTGGTTAAGTGGAATTTCACTTTTCATTAGAGAATATATTGTGCGAATCAGAAATATATCTTTTTTGTCTAGGTCGCAAACGTCAGCATCATCCTCACTATCAGAAAGACTGCACTGGGAAGATCTCACATCTTTCTTCTGTGCCTCAAGATGGTATTTGCTGGTACAATGCCTGTTGTAAAAAATATATATATTTTTATCAAAAAATTCTAGAATGTATACATTTAATAAATATCAAAAGAGGACCCTTATAATATTTTTTCAGAATTTCAATTTTTTGTGAAAATTATCTCTTATAACAAATTTATACCAATAAAATATAGTTTTTTAGCAGTCCATATTTTTTTGTGAAAATAATTTTAATTATTTAAGAATTTTAATTATTTATTTGGCAGTCCACTGTATTACAACAGAAATCTCTTTCAAAGTTATGTTTGGCATATAATTTTTAGACCGTGATATTATAATATTTTTTAAACATGTTTGTTACCACTTTTATTTTTTAACAATTCAAATTTTAATGTTCCCATTCAAGGTCAATATAATCTGTGGAAGGTGAAATCATTTACCTGTCAATGGCTGATTTCTGTATGTTTACTGCACCCTCTGAAGCCCATACATTGGAAGCCTTATACTTCACGCAGAGGTTACACTTCAAACGAACTTCGTTGTCATCCTCCATTACCGATAGCCATGGGTAGCCCCTTTTCCACATCTTTAGTGTTGACTCAATCACGTTTATATGTGCCCTTTTACTTTTGAAAACATCGGCAATAATATCCTCTATAAGTGGGGCTACTATAGATTTACTAGAAACTGGCCTCTGGAGGCTAAAGAAATTGTCAATTTTACGTTGCTTTGCTTCAGAAGCTATTTCGTGGTTGATGTATACAACGCGGAGACGCTTGATAGTACGGATAAATTCATAGAAAATTTTTACAAAGCGTCTACACGATATTGAGGGAATAGACTGGTTTACCGAAAATGAAATACATAATTATATTTAATGCAAGTCATGCGTTAACCAGCCAATACCGGAAGTATCACACAGCTGATTTAGTATATGCATGAAATAAAATTTGTTTGCGTAAGTCTTGTTAATTTAGCGTAATGTGTACGCAAGAAAATGAATTACTGAGCGTATCCTATGATTTTGTGAGCGTAAAATACGTTGATACGCTTGCTATCTGTAATGCTGGGAGAAATTGCTCATTATTGAGCAATTTTTCCTTTTGTGACAAGGTTTTCAATCTTCATAAAACATGCATCATAGTTGTTTATCGCTATTTTTGTCATTTAATATTGATGTTTCAATGTCGTCTGCTGCAATTTTGTTAAAACAAGGATAGGGTTAAAGGATTGTAACAAAGAAAAAAAATGCTTTTATGAACAACAATTACTGTCTTTTGTTACGTTTTCAACTTATTTTAGATTATGATAGCGTTACAATTATGCAGGAAACACATTTTGTTTTGATACTTTTTTACAACAAATGTCTTGTGGAGAGGAAAAACTATTTTAATGTAAAATATTGAACAAGTTACAAATAAATATACTGAACACAAAAACAATTACTCAAGTTAAAGAGCGGACACGATGACAAAACTCATTTTTTGAATAATAAAGGGCCATAACTCAATTATGCCTAATATGATTTGGCTGATTATCGAACTTGGCCTGCGTATTGTGGTAAGAAACAATTTCAGAAAGTTTGGTGAAGATTGAAAAATAATTACTCAAGTTAGAGCGGACACGCTGAAAAGACACATTTTTTTAAAATATAAAGGGCCTAACTCCAAAATACCTGATGTGATTTGGCTGATTATCGGACTTGGCCTGCGTATTGTGGTAAGAAACAATTTCAGAAAGTTTGGGGAAGATTGAAAGAAAATTAGTCAAGTTAGAGAGCGGACACGCTGAAAAAATCTATGTACAGTCTACTCTGAATTTACCAAGGTCAATTTAGGTCAAATGGTGCTAGGTAAAATACACTTGGGAGAATATTGACAATCGGCAAACACATAACCCGTTTCAGATGATTAGCGATGATTAATTATTGCTTGCTAATTAAAAAACGTTGAATAACAAAATGTTGTCATTGAACGGACATAAGCAATGAACAATTTGAATCAGCAATTTAAGCGAGTCGCTTGTCAGTAATAATAGAGATCATCGTCACTTGACCTATTTCCTTAATATATCCTGGGTAAAAATTGTATGCTGCTCAGGAATGTAATTGATGTCCTCTGCATTAGGGGAAAACTTCGTCGAAATTCACCCTTTTATTTTTCCCTAGCCATGATTCAATTAACAACAAAATGTTGAAAAGAAACAAATGTAATTTTGATTCGTTTTCAACAATTTATCACTCATTCCTCACTAGTACCAAGGGCAACAACCTACGTCATCATGACATCACAGAAGTGATATCGGGTGCACACTGTAATGTCCGCCATTACGGATTTCTGCCTGTTTCAGCAACGAAAACTGTTATTTGGCATGCCATGTGTGCATAGTAGAAACACCTAATTACGCGCACCAAATGCACTCAGGTGAGTTCTATTGAATTGTATTTGTTTCAAACATGTAAAGATGCAGATATCTCGTAACACTTCGACCAACTATCAAAAACATGGTGGATATAGGACACACTTTTTTTCAAAACAATAGATTTTTTCTGTTTTAGATGATTTAAAATGGTTGTTTTGTCTTCTTCACGTTATAAATGGTATTGTCATTCATATTCAGTTGTTGTGAAATGTTAATGTATGTAAAAATTGGTGTTATTTTGAGAAATACAGTTCAGAACAAAAAAGTGATATCGGACGATCACAAGTGATATCGGACGATCACACAAATTGAATGATGTCGGGCACACTCGATTTATTGTGTTGTGAATTCATTTATCACCAATAAGTATATCTTTTTTTTAAAAGAATAATCAAATATTCTTCAAACACAATATAGCAGAAATTGTTTTGAACAAATAAAATAAATAGATAAATATAGAAAATATTTACATTGTATATTTCAACTGCATGCATACTCTTTCAATTTAGGATGATCCAAAACGTATTGTTTGGTTAAGCGTTCAACATTTTTCGTTTTGCTTCGATTTCAGAATAAAATGTCTCGTAAGAAATCAATGCTTAACCTCTGTAGGCCAAGAAGACGGGAGTCACAACTTAGAAGAAAGAATACAAAACTAAAGCATAGCGTCAGAAAGGAGTCTGGCTGTCAATTCCGTAATATTAAGAAACTACGATTACCATTCAAAGAACCGAGAACCGTGATACCTATTAGAACGGCACAAAACCATTATAAAAGAAATACTCCATTGCCTTTATCCAAAGGCAGTCATAAATTTATGACACCTGTAACAATTCCTAAACGTAGATTACCTTACATATATACATGTAAGCATTCACCACTTCGTTCTCCATTCCGTAAAAGGTTAAGATTTACATCACCGTCACCTAAAAAACATATACACCACGAAGCAACAAGAAATAATACCAAAGTGTCGAAGAGTCTGTTTCAAACCAAACAATTTACAACTGAAAATAGTGATTTAGAATCATTGAAACCTTTGCCTACTCTTGATGAAGAAACTATAGACCTGAAAACCGACAAAGAAGTGTCAAAGATGCCGTTTCAGTTTCAAGCTTACTGTCAATCTCTCGACGATAATGATTTTGTCTCAACCCAGTCTTTAAGCAAAGACGACAAGTATGCTAACTGTGTCAAAGATATTGGTGCAATGCTACCTGAAGTGCTCGATGAGTTTTCGAACTCAGGAATAGAACCAGAAATACTAAAACATTTCTGCCAGGAAGTTGTTCAAAAAAGATTTCCAATGCAAAACAT
The DNA here is from genome assembly GCA_947846245.1 of Cerastoderma edule. Classification (NCBI taxonomy): domain Eukaryota; kingdom Metazoa; phylum Mollusca; class Bivalvia; order Cardiida; family Cardiidae; genus Cerastoderma; species Cerastoderma edule. The sequence goes on along the minus strand of OX401405.1, from coordinate 20,560,263 downwards.
TGCATTCCTTCTTTGGATTGAAGTTGTCAAATGGTATCATCAAGAGACAACGTCAAGAATGCGTTACATGGACGAAACAAAGAAGTTTTGGAAACTCGGTTGGCGTCACTTCGGAGGGAGATTTATACGATTTATGAGTGGCTTTAAAAACACAACACAGGTTGTGTCTGGCGAAAATGATAAAGGGTTTTGCAGACCAGAAACTTCTGATGTCAATTTTGTTGTTCCATCGCTTGATGTATTGAGAGCCTACCAGCCATACCAAAACGATGGAAAGGGACGAAATCCTGGCACATTCCACGACGTAATTAATGACGTGGCTAGTGCATTACATGACACATCAGCGTGCTTGTCGTTCGATGGAAAGAAATTGAAACAAGGTCTAACTGATCGAAATGGGGATGTCGATCTTCTTGGATTCGAGGCAAAACAGACGTTAAAAGACCGTCAGAATAGATATGAATGCAACATGAATCTCGTCAAAGAGATCATCAAATACCTTGAAAAACAACCACATAATACAAATATGAAAGACTTAAATGTGAATCTAAAGAAGTGCTTTAGGGATGCACTATTGTACCTTATCAATGAATTATCAATCGATGCCCAAAGTATTAGACTGAAAAAGAGTAAAAAGGAATATGCAAAAGACAAATTTATTGAAAGAGGGGGCAATGAATGGCGACAAGGTCATTTCGCGTTTGTTATAAGTGCAATAAAAGCATTTCTATATGATATAGACTGTTACCTCAAGTGTTATAAAGATACTCTAGAAAGAATTTGCTCTCATCTTGCCTTCATAAACAATGCTGAGACAATCTTTGTTCAAGGTGGAAATGTTAATCTAGATCAACAAACCAATTACATAGAGTTGGTAGAAGAAGTAGACAATGTAGACATTTCAAACCAAAAGGACACCAGGAGGGTGAAACAGAGATCCGATGAATGGTTTAAGTTACGGAAAGCCGCAGTTGTTACAGGCAGTACTCTCTTTCAAGCATTGGGGCTTGACAGCTTAAAACAACAACGTGAGTACTTTGATGTAACCATTTGTGGAAAAGAAAAGGCAAAAGTGACAGAGGATGTACAAGGATATATGGATTACGGAACCAAAAACGAGATTAACGCAATAGCAACGCTTGTTGGAAAGGTACTTCCTGTACTGTCTCCAGAACTTGTCTATCGAGAGGAGGGATGTATTCGCACAAACCTGACAGATAAAGGTCATCATTTAATTGTGTCACCTGATGGAAGTTTGTCAAAAGGGGATGAGACATGGTCAGCCATAGAATTTAAGTGTCCAGTAAAACATTTACATACCGATTTACCGTTCAGATACTTTCTTCAATGCCAGGCAACAATGGATGCCCTCAACGTTGAGGAAATGTATTATCTGTGTTGGCGTCCAGAAGTGTCAAGTGTCTTTTTAGTTGAAAAGGACAGCGAAACCTACAGCGAAGCCCTTAACATGATTAAAGAAGTGTATACAAAAGAGCATCCAAAACGACCGACAAAGCTGAGTAGTGAAGTATGCACCTTGAAGGAAAAGATAAAGTTAAAGTCAAATTTAGCCCAGTTTCTTGGTGAATTTCCATCTGCTTTTGCATCATCAGATGTCACAAGTGTGTGTCAGCTGCTACTTAGAGTATCGGATGCAGTTGATTTGTTTAGAACGCTTTCTTATCTCCTGAAAGAGGGGTACCAAATCAATCGGGAAAAAGCAACAGAAGCCGTTGTTTTTCTTGCATGTGATCTTGACAGAATATGGTCCAAGAATCCTTTTAGATGGGCGCCAATCAATTGGTTCCCGAAAGGATATAGTCTCAATGTCAATACTATGAGACGAATTATGACCCATGTGCAAAACGAGTGCTATCAAAGAGGTGTTCATGTGCCAGCCATTTGCTTTGATGGACAGTGGCATAATATTGCCGTGCGCTCAGACGAAAACAAACCATTAACTTTGCTTCAGTTGCAAAAGGATGTATGGAAAGAAGCTATGGACATGCAGAAGTCTGGCATAGTAAAACTTTTTGCAGGATTAAATAAAACATACTTCTGTTTAAATCATGAAAGCAGAAAGATATGCACGAATGGGAACAAAAGACTACCGACAACGCCAGCAGAGGGATGGCAACGCAAGCAAGAAACGAAAGGGAAAAATAAAGATGAAGATAAAAAAAATGAAACAGAACTTGAAGACATTCCTCTTCTAGAAGTAATACCAGAAGCCGTTGCAGAAGCAAGTTTAGATGAAAACAATGAAAACATTGAGTACGCAAACCTTCTTACTCATTTAAGTGTAGACAACGAAATGGCAAGAGAACTTTCTGATGTACATGTAAGTACAGAGAGCTTGGAAGATATATTAACAGAAGAGGTTATGCCTGCATCGGTCGTTGACGAAGTGATAGAAATCGGAACTTCACTAGAAGAAAAGAGATTCCAAGACTCGCATGATGATGAGGAAACAAACTCAAATAAGGAAACAGTGAAACAAAAAATAGATGAATCTGATGCAATTGTTCTTTTGGCACTTCTTAAGACTGACTCTTTAGCAAATAAAAATGGGAAGTGGAATGAAAAAACGTCTTCTGATATACTGAAAGCGTGCTCGTCGTATGAGTGTTTGAAAAAAATGTTGGATGCAGACTTAAAAGTGTTTGTCCGTTTCCTACGCGGAAAATATACAGCAATTAAAGCACGTGAATCTGATACTAAAACTAAGAAATTAGTGGTTCTAAGTGAAATGTTTGGTATACATCAGCATTCGGACAAAGCAAATAAGCCTCAGCGAAAAGTGTCTTTGAAAAAGGTGAAATCCCTAGCATTGTTGTGTCGAGAAAATGTAAATTCAAAGATCCCAAAATCCGTTCTTAATATCTCTTATGCGGAATATGTTTGGGAAGCAAAACTTCAGCAGTGGAAGAGTTTGTCGCCAATAAAAGACAACGTGAAAATTGCGGGAACAGAAGATCCAAACTTTTGGTTTTCCATACCCGAGTACAGCAAAGATCGTCATCAACTCGAGGTAAAGTGCGTAGACTCGACTCATCTTTTTACAAGGCTAAGACGACACAGCTGCAAGGGAACTCTTGATGGGATAAGTAATACAGCATGGAAAAGGGTTGCCAAAGACAGGAAGACATTTTTGTCAACAGTGATGATAGAAGACGTTATAGATCCCATGTCTGTATCTATGGCCCGTACCCACTTCGGTGTAACTGTGGAAAATGCTATGAGAGAGAATGGAGATATACAATCTGCAGAACTTTGTAGTGACATACGGAATTGGTGGATGTCAGAGGACGATCCAGGTATAGCCGCCATTGACAGAATCAATTTGAGAAAACCATTACGTAATCGTCTTTTGTCTGGAATTGACTTTGGAAAATTCCCACCTAAAACAATGCACATAAAAGGATTTCCAATTCAATTATGGGAAGCATTAATATCGAACATAGATGCCAAAGCACAGTTGTACACGCTATGTCGTAAAGGAACCTACAATGTCAGAGCGTTTTCAACCATGATGGGCGAAACGTTTTTCTCAGAGCTTACCTTACAAGACTCCAGAGGGCACGGTGCAGTTACATGCGAAGATTTCTCACAATTCCTAGGGAAGGCTGTGGAACAGATGCACACTAGGCTTGATTCAACAAGGTATGATCAGTCATTCATTAATTCATTTCAATCTAACCAATTTGGAGCGTTTGGATTGGTCGAGAAAAAGGTTTACATATCAATAAACCCCAAAACTGGCGGGACTACTTTCCAATTTATTTGTACACAAAGATTGTTTATTGTTAGATACACACTCACTGCTCAAAAGATTGTTTTAAACAAAACTGATATCAATGTGATGTTTGTAATTAACTGATATTAATGCGGTGTTTGTGATGTATAAACACTGCCTCATAACGCGCACATCAGACATAAAGCCCATTTATTCAATCACTGTGTGTTTTATAAGTCAGGGTTTATACATGCGTAAACCTTAAGAATATCACATAATTCCTATAAAAAAGGAGCCATGAAATGTCACCTCCTCTCCTACATTTTCTTTAAGATACTTGCTTACACAAACAAATGAATCAACTTTGGTATCCTTTTTAATATAAGTCCATTAATAGGGCAACTTAGTGATGTAAAAGTAACATGCTTTAATAAATGTCATCTAAGGTATTAAATAGAATAAGCATGTTACTTTATTTATAAGGTGAATCTTGTGTGAAGCGACCGCTCAATGTTAACACATTGTCCAGTTCATATAATCATACAGGATGCTAGTCAAGTTTAAAGTCTGATAAGAGCTTTCCACATGGCAAGCTTAAGCATGCTGTTCACTGGTTGTACAGTCTATTTATTATACATAACTTCGATTGTGCTCGCTTAACACATGATTGACTTTAGCTAGCTTTCCCGTGTGAAGAATGCTATATATTTATGTGATCTTTTACAGATCATTCGCATACCGGACGTCTGCAAAGACTGTATACCCTCTAGTTGAAAAGGGGTCGAATGACAACATTGTAGTTGATGAACAAGAGGAACATGTTGAGTCGGACAACTTTTCCATTACACGGATTATACCAAGGTAATTACTAGTATAATCATTTAAGATATAGGCATTCGAATGATATTCGAATGCCATGACTTTATCCATACTATGGACAAAGTCATGATATTCGTCTGATAATACATTTTTAAGCGTCTTATCTACGCTTATTTAGGTTTAACCCTTTACCAAACGACAAATTTTGGACTATCCCAATTTTAAAGAAGTTGAAGATGACAATCTTAACCATGATGAAATTTAAAGTTGTTGCTCTTTATAGAGTAGAAATCATTGTGGTAAAAGGGAAAAATGCTAAGTTTGAGCAATTTCTCCTTTTACCACAATGATTTCTACAGGCATCTGCAAGAGCCCGTAAAATCCGGTTATTGTTTGGTAAAGGGTTAAGAGCCCTACAGTCGCCCGGCTGACTTACAGAAGGGAGATGCTTGATCGAGTCATGAGGACATCCATCACTTATGAGCTGGACATCGCGATATAACTGAATAATTACTGATGCGTTGTAAACCTTTATCATAATCAGAAACACACGACATTTCGTCCAAGCATTGATTGTAAATACAGCGTCTCTGCCAACTAAGCTACGAGGGCTTAGCTTGCGGTACGATTTTATGTGGCACATTAACCCATCATCTAACACATACTAACTTTAACGCAGCAATATTAAATTCTTAAGAAACCATTATGACAAAATGAAAATTGCTCATAACGCACAATTTCTCATTTTGTCACAATGTTTCTCCCTAATTTCAAAAAGATTTTTTTTTTAAATTTTCAATTTGTGTCGACTGATTCTTTCAATTTGAGCCAGTTAAGAAATCGAAATGAAATAATGAGTTAATGGGATAGAAAGTGCAACGTGACATACTAATAGGAGTGTCGTTATTAACAAAGTAAGAAATTGCAAAATTAAATATTTTTCATCGTTTTCAGAAACCATTACTTCGACACAGAAGATAGAAAGAGAGTGAAAGGGAAGAAGAAGGAAACAACTATTTCTAGAGATAGAAATGCCATATTGAAAGGTACACTTGGAGTTAGGTGGGAGAAGGCTCGACTGAATGAGTCGAAACTCTTAACAACAGACAGAATGGGGCTGAGTGATGATTTACTTTCTATACCGGAACAGTTATAAAAAAATGATCGACTTTGGAACACTAATATATTTAGAGCTTTTATGAAAAGTGTGCTCAAAATCATAAGCGTGCATTATCTATAAAGAGTAATATAGTCTTCGTAAAAAAGTGTTTTGTTTTTGATTTAATGGTCGTCGCTTATCCCATCCGTACAACCATTCAAGTATTTTCTGGTGAATTTTCTGTTTTATAATATATCAGCACGACGCTCTTTTGTAATGAGCGTATTACGATGTATCAAAATTAGACCTTTCATCAGAGAAGTCCCGAGTTACTAGTAGTTTAATCTTCAATGTTATCATCAGGGGCCCGTTTTATTAACGGCTTTTCGACAAGAGGTCGTACGTCAAAACTTCAAAATTCGTTTAATTAAGTATTATTCGATAAAACCCTGTCACGTGACTTCTTTTTGGAATCGCCTCGAAAAGACGATTCCAAAAAGATGTCACATGAAAGGATTAGCTCAAGAAAACAGAAATTAGAAGCCTGAAGCTTTGACTTGCAACCTCTTTTGCCTTAAGACCGTTGATAAAGCGGGCCCAAGTTTCATAAACGATGATTCTTTGAAAGATTAATGCATAAGTAAATATGAAAATCAAGACGTCCAGTTAGAAAATCACTATGCACTATAGCCGTGTCCCTAGACATCGGATCGATATAAGATGTTTGAAGGGACGGCGCCCATGAAAATGCAAAAGGCCTGGAGCGTTGTCGATGTGCCTACATCCACGTATATACCATCAAGGCTCTTAACCCATTTACCACATTTCAAATGGTTTTGATTGGCTCAAATTGGAAGAATCAGCAGATGACAATTTTAAGGTTTGCAAAAAATAGAACCTCATTTTGAAATTGAGCAGAAAACATTGTGACAAAAGGAGAAATTGCTCGTTATGAGCTATTTCTTCTTTTGTCACAATGGTTTCCAACGCCTTCTGCTATAGCTGTGTTATAACGAGTATCTATGGATTAAAGGGTTAATTGACCTCTGACATAATGGTAGTGCATGTGTAATGTTTCCGCAATTTTTCGGACAATAGACCACTAACGGAGTCCACTTCGCAGACTTTGTGAGCAGCCCATGCGTCTAAATATTGCATCATTTGGAAACCTTTGCTGACATACGTCCTAGATGATGTAGAACCATAACACATATTCTTAAAATTATAGATTTAGCACTTGGTCATGTAATTAAAAAGGACTAGAAAATTCAACCAGTATTCAACTTTTAATGAAACTGGATAAACCGAGAAACATAAATTGATTTCAATGATTGTCCGTAACACCATGAATATGTCAATTACCCATGGAGTTTCATGTGGTTCTTGAGGGTTGCCTTCGTCTTGAGAGATTTTCCACAAGTCTTACACTTAAAACTCGTAGCTTCGTGGATTTTTTCGTGCCTTTTCAGGTTACTTAGAAACCTAAAGTTTTTATTGCAAGTTTTGCAATAATACTGTTTTTCTCCTGTGTGAATACCACAGTGGTCGCGTAACTGACGAAGTTCCTCAAATTTGGCGTTACATGTCTGGCAACGATGAGACAACTGCTTGTCTTCCCGTTTCTGATGTCGTTTAAGATCCCTTTCGTTAAAGAACTTCTTCTTGCATCTATCACAGTGGTACGGCCTTTCTCCAGAGTGGCTTTGATTATGTCTGTCGTAGTTATGCTTGCTAAAAAAGACCAGCTCGCACTCAGAGCAAGTATATGGTCCCTTTCCCTGGTGCCGCTTTTCATGTTGAGTCAGTGCTGAGGCGGTCTTGAGGTTGCTGCCACAAATTCGACACAGCGGCATTATTCTGAAAAAGAAAGAAAAAATAATAAGACTTAAGAACAAATAATTCATCGATGGCTACGTGTAATACTCTTGTCAACTACAGCTTTTATTTGATTTAGTTACAACAGTATTGCATTTAGACATCGAACTGCACAAGTATGCTGAGCCGGGATGACATTTTAAGTAGATGTGAAAATCCCATGTTTTCAGAGAGCTGTTCAAATAGCTTTCTTTTTCAAACTACATGTACTTATTTATAGTACATGGCATTTCAATACGAGCGAATGGAACCTTTTAAGTTGAATAGCAAAGAAGAAATGATTAAGCATCTAATTTATGTGTGACCGATACCTCTTTTTTTAAGTGTGACCTACATCATTTATTGTGAATCTAAATATAAACACAGATAAATGCAGCTATTTCATTATTTTCTTTCATTGGAATACCGTCAGGCCGGCTGATGAAGATACGCATTCTTAATGGTCATGTTTCAGTGACGTTAGAATTGTTGGTAAACATGTTTTCGTAACATTTTGCAACGAAAAAACGCGCGAGAGTGAAAGAAAATGTTCGGGTGTCAAAAGTTGGTCGAAGTGTTCTCCATTATTACACAACGTACATACATGACTTGACCTGGAATAGAATCCCTGAACATCGGTCTCTTTGGTGCACTAACATTTAGGAGGAATAATTTGAAATAAAAGACATAAATAAGGCAAACAATCTTACCGGACTCTCAAACTGCACTCCAAATAACCTCCCGATATCACTTCCTGTGATGTCATTGATGACGTAGGTTGTTAGGGGTGAGTACTAACACAGTATTTTTCCAAGCCATTTGGTACTTGTCTATAATTTGTGAATCATTTCGTTTACCCGTTCCTGTTTAAAATTTGCAGCAGACGACTTTGAAAAGATTACAAAATGATAGATATCTGTTGATAAAAATACTCTTGTCCCACCTACACAGAAAATGAATTCAATTTTGAACAAAATTGACCCTGAAAACAAATCTATATCATTTTGGCTCCAATGTCTTCAATTTGGCACCAACTTTTTCAATTTGGGGCAAGTGTTGACACAAAGAAAATTTGAGCCAGAGAGAACCCTGCAATTATCTATCTATCTATCTTTAAATATACTGCTAAACGCCTTCTCAGGCGAATGGCGGACATTTCATCCACGGACAAGTCATCCCAAATCAAATTTTGCAAAGTGGACAATTCATCCTAACGGGCGGACAATTCATCCTAACGGGCGGACAATTCATCCCAACTTTTTTTGCAAGTCGGACATTTCATCCCAACTTATTTTTGCAGGGCTGACAATTCATCATAACCAGTATTGCAAGGGTGGACACTTCATCCCAATGTTTTTTGCAGGGTGGACATTTCATCCTAAATATTTTTGCAGAGCGGACATTTCATCCTAGCCAGTATTGCAAGAGCGGACATTTCATCAAATCCAGTCTTACGAGAGCGGACGTTCATTATAGCAAGTTTCGCAACGCAACGATTTAACACATCACGAATTTTCCCCAATGTTTGATCTGAACTATATATTTGTCACACGCATTTGCTATATACCTGAAACCATACAGACTGTCTGATCTGGTCATTACATTTGTCATGATCAAGTAAACAGTTAAATCTAACCTCGAGATCGATTGTGAGTAACGAACGACATGACTTCGCGTACGCTTGGGAACATATCCATCTCTGAGTAGTCTTACTTTTCGACTTAAAGGTATACACATAACCAATTTACATATTTTTTTCGAACCAAGAGTTGTCTGGATAAATTACATCATCATAATGCAATGATAATATGCGTTTTTCTTACATTATATATGCATCGAAGTAACAGTTTGTGCTTGTTTCCGAATGATTACAGCATTCCATTTATACCTTTACAGTCTTGGTTTAATCAAATATTGCGATTATATAAATTGCTCAGAGACAAACAATCAATAAATAAAATCAATAAATGTACAATGAATGCTAATGACATATTTAAAAGGATGAAATGTCCGCCCATTGCAAAAAAATCTGATGAATTGTCCGCCTTGCAAAAATATTTAGGATGAATTGTCCGCCCTGCAAATAAAAAGTTGGGATGAATTGTCCACCCTGCTAAAATATTTAGGATGAATTGTCCGCCCTGCAAAAACAAGTTGGGATGAACTATCCGCCCTGCAAAAAAATTGGGATAAATTGTCCGCCCATCAGGATGAATTGTCCGCCTATGCAAAATTTGAGTTAGGATGCATTGTCCGCGGATGAAATGTCCGTCCACCTTCTCAGGCATTATCAGCAGCTATGAAGCTAAGTTATACATCTAGATCAACCTAAACTGGCTAACATAGATTAACCCTATCCCACATAATGATGCGGATTGACGCACAAAGAGTTATACCCCGATTCTGATAATGACGCTTATTGGACACACTTTTTATCTTCGCTATTACCCAATAAAAATGCACAAGGACGCTTTTTACACTCTTAACCTCTTCCCCATTATGACGCTAATTGACGCATTTAATTTTCAAAAGTTTCTTATGATTTAAGTCAATGTCAAAAACATCGCTTTTTGGCATTTACATAAAGTTTAAACTGTGATTAAGATTTGACATGGAAAGAAACATATGGTTAGTATATGAAATGACTTAAATCATACTTGTAACATGGTCCTGTAAAAAAACTCACCTTCCCGTACTGAAATTAATTTGTTACTCACTCTCAGTCCGTTTAGGGGAAAATACATTGTTACTCTCACTGTTCCCTCACTAGATTTAAATGTTTTTCTACATTCCATTTACGATAATTATGTAAATAGATATGTGTCAGATGAGTTCTTTATAAAAAGTCCTTAGTAAAGAGAAATTATTCATAATTTACAGAACATTTCAACCCTAGATAACAAGATATTTTAAACATTTCTCTCTTTACAAAATCTGCAGCAGACAAAAAAAATTTAATAACGTTTCAAAATTATTAAAGTACATACGATAAATGTTATCGTTGTTTCATAAAGGAAGAGGTTAAAAATAATATGCCTTCAAAGTGAAATTGCTCATCAAAGATCAATCTCTCTTTTTTTTGTCACAATGTTTTCAAAAGTCGTCTGCTGCAGACGTACTAACTCTTTACCACCCGCAGATGACAATTTATTTACTTGAAGCAGAAAACTTTAAAAAGCATCACAAACATGTGAAAACCCTTACAGTTCTGCTTTTATGATGTGTGTATAGGTTAAAAAAGCATAGTGGCAAAAGGAGAAATTGCTTGTGACAAGCAAGAAATTGCTTGTGATAAGCAATTTCTCCTTTTGCCACAATGCTTTTTGAAACTTGTCTGCTGCATGACGCAAAAATGTGGCATTAGGTGGTGATGAGTTAAAAGTGCTGCATAATGGAAAAGGTTTTTACCATAGAACCACTGTTGACTAAAATTTCAAATTTTGGAAAAACAATGGGGGAAAAAATTGTTTCTTGAATTATTTGTTTGTGTCTTATTTATCAACTTACACCCCTCCTCCAAAATTTACTCCTTTATTACATAGATGATTTTGGAACAGTCCATGTAAATATCAAAGGAACCGGATGGTTTAAATTTTGTGTACGGAAGATAGAGTGAGGGTTTAACGCAAGACTGTCATATTAGTCCTTCACAAACGTGAAGGACTTACAACAGTCTTGCGTTAAACTCTCGGACTATGTAATCAAGATCTATCTGCAGGCGGGTGCTCAATCTATTTATAGATCCTTATTGTTTTATCACTAAGCCTGTCTTTGATGTAAAACACCATGACCTCTGTCATATACCACATCTGGTGCATGTAAATATGACCATGCCAGCTGTCAAAACTTGTGACTTGTGGCATTGTTTTAAATGAGGAAGTTTATTTTGGCATTCTGCAAGGTTAGATGTTTTGTAAGCTGAGTTTGTCCTTTGATTTAAATCAAACATTTGTTATTTCACAGTTTTAATTGGTCAATTGTATTATCCAATTAAAAGTTAAAGACAAGTGAATGAAAAAAAGGGTTTATTAATTAGCCACTTATTTATCCGTTTGTGAAATGAAAGAAAAAAAGAAATTGATTGTCACAATGTTTTTTTAAGTGTTATGCTGAATGTGCGTGACAGTGAGTATTTATAAAGGTTAAAAATGAATTTGTGTCCCCCCATGCCTCTTTCATCCCTCAATCAATCAAAGTGAAGTCAACCAATTTATGATCATGCCCATTTAATCCTTTTCCTAATGCAGACAACATCTGACACTTCTGCAGCAGACATCTTTTGAAAAAAATGTGACAAAAGGTGAAATTGCTCAATTTGAGCAATTTCACCTTTTGTCACAATGTTTTCAAACTTTATTTACCAGTTAATTTCTCTTTCATAGATATTTTTGTCATTTTGTGTTGATGTTTCAAAGTCGTCTGCTACAAATTTATTAAAACAAGGAAAGGGTTAAACCATTGCAAAGTGCCATTTCATTAATGCAGTGACATATCTTAAATGCACTCTAAAATGGAATATAATTTCTAACTGAAATAGGCCAAGATATTGAGAAAAAATAATTCAGTTGAGTTTATGAACTTATATCTATAAAAGTATAAATCACATAAAAATGACAATTGCACCAATGGAAAGGAAATTTAAATGTGAACAAATTTCATTAGGTCACAAAATTGTCATAAGAATTAATAGTATAAAAAAATCAAGTTTTATTACACTGGAACATTTTTTCCATATATCCCTTATAATATGGAGATGGTATACATGCAATAGGATATTGGTAAACGGTATACTGTAAATTTCACTAAGTACTGCATTAGGATAACACTGCTTATAAGCCTTAACCTATATGGAGTAAAGGGTTAAGAATCAGAAGCGGATACAAGGGACTCCGGGGGTAATTTCCTAGCTCTTTCTACAATAGACCCCTTGGTTCTTTCAACATGCTCAGTGTAAAGCACCGATACACAGAGGTTACCTTCTGGGTTTCTAACCAGTTCACCTCTAGTTGGGCACTGAAACAGAAAGAGTTTCAAGAAATCCACTGCCCAGACCAGGATTCAATCCTGGGACCTTTGGATTGGTAATCAAGCGCACTACCACTTGACCACCGTGTCACGCTTCGGTTCAGTTACGCTTAGGTTCAGAGCAGAGGTCGCTTTCATGAGTTTCAGTAGTACTATACATTTACTGTATGTTCCCTACTTATGATTAACTATTAAATACCGCGATATTAAAAAACGAGTGTCTATCAAAAGCCCCCCCCTATCAAAAGCCCCCCGTTCAAAAGCCCCCTATCAAAAGCCCCCCTATCAAAAGCCCCCCGTTCAAAAGCCCCCCCCCCCCCTCAATATAATTTTGTTCCATAAGTTTAAACCAATTGAAGAATGTTGTCATATTTTATAGAGTAGATCCAGATCAGACATTTTAACCCTATTTTACGTTAATTTCCTGCACTAATTCGATAAATTAGGCTACTTTAGTGCTTTCTGGTCAATTTTTTGTTGGAAGTCTTATTCCTGACGAAACACCAAGTAGCTTGGAGTTTCATTTGGATAGAATATTAGCATATTGATAGAATATTAGCATATTGACTTGGTAATCAGCAAGTGAATGGTGTGTTTGATCTGGCTCAACTCAACTCGGACAAGGACTCATACAAGGACTCATACAAGGATAAGGAATTGAAAGGATAACAGTGTAAGACAATTAAATGAATAAATATCTTTAATTTGATTATTAACATTTATAAGTACCTCTATGTATCTATACTGTTTTTCCCTATATATATTCTATATATTCTGGTGGAAAATAAAGATCTGCAGATAATAGCCAGCTGACTAAGATTAACATAAGGATATGTAGATTTGTCAAACATCAACAAAATAAGATGAATATGCAAGTAACAATAATACCAGTTTTTTAAAGTGAAACCTCAGAGCAATGTAGATATAGCTTAACCCATTTTATGCGGGATACACTTTTAGGTGTATCTCTAGGCAAAACGTTTGGCCCCAGATCAGGCCCCACAATGTGGAGCCTGATCTGAGAGCCAAACTATTTGCAGCCACATCAATATTTCTTCAAAATATGAAATATGAGTTTTAGCAAAATGCTGAGTCATTTCTGCAGCAGACGACATTTCAAAATGGCCGCCAATATTTCCCAGCATACAATGGGTTAATTGGAGCGTCATATTTAGTATGAAGTTCACAATGTGTGGTATCAAAAATGCTATATTTTAGATATAAATGAAATATTAAATAAGGAGCACATAAGTGTTTTAAACAACGCACATATTATTTTCCAAACACCAGTTTTTACCGTGATATTGAGTATGAAGTTCACATTGAGTTATGTCTTTTTTGTATAAAAAATACTATATTTAAGTTGTAAATTGAATAATAAGGAGCACATCAGTGTTATAAACAAAGCACATATTTTTTTTTCAAACATAAACATTATAATACAAACAAGCAAGTAACAATACTACCAGTTTTTACCTTGAAACCTCAGAGCAATGTAGACATAGCTTAATTTGAGCGTCATATTGAGTATGAAGTTCACATTGAGTTATGTCGATAATGCATTCAAGGGCTATAATTATTGAATTGTAAATGAACTGTTTCTTTGCAGTGAAATATTAGGACAATGTAAACATAGATTAAAATGAGCATTATATTTTGTATGGAGTTCACATCAAATTATGTCTACATTGCATCTAAAAGGCTATATTTAAGTTGTTAATAAAATGTTACTCTTCACTCTAAATCATACATCAGCACAGACTTATTTACATGCAAGAAAACACCAAGTGACACATAGTGATGTACAAACATCAACCATTCAGTATGTTATGCTTCTTTCAAAGTGTTGCTTTGCTTTGCCAGCACCGTTTACACCTTCCATCGAATGGTTCGTCCGACTGCTCGAAGGAATTCCTCCATCCCCTTAATCCTGTCCACATAGTCAGTGCATAGGTTTTGGAGGCGCTCTTGAAGTTCGGTGGTAGACTTTTTTACCCTTTTCTTTGGTGGCACACCGTTGGCGTTGTTGAAGAGTGCAGTCTCAACCACTGACTGGTCCATCCTGAAGGCCTCAATCGCAACCCAGACAGTCGGATGATTGTACCCAAGGAGCTTCTGGAACTGTTGATTCCAACTTTCACATAGATTGTTGGTGCGGTCAGAGTTGGTGAGCGTTGCTTGGTGTACATTCCATAGTGTTGGTGGATAGAGAGGCTGGATGCGTCGCACTCTGATTGGCTGGCCATCTTGCTGCTGGATCCTTCGGAATGTTCCTGAGACATAGGTCTTGTCGAAGTAGGCTATCACATCTTCAATTTCCTCTGGTGCAGTCTGTTTAAGAAATTCCATGCCCTCAGAAACGTCCTCAATTGGGAGAAATGCTAATGCATCGAGCATACCACAGTACAACTTGATTTCATCATCTCTCTTGTACTGCTCTACAAGCCCAAGGCGTTGGATGCACCTCCAAGTGTTCTGTGTGAGATGAAAGAAGCACCCCTTGTGATCCACGTGATCACCAAACGTGGCTCGAAAAGCGTTCAACACAGCCTGCTCGAAGTCTGTAATCACTGTTGTTGGGTCAGGTGTGAGTCCCATCTCCTCGCACTTCTGGTCCAACGATTGGAAAACGCCTGGCTACGTCATGACGCCATTTAACGAATACTGTTTAGACTTTACTGTAAGTGTTTAAATGTTAAAAACTGTTTGGAACTTCTCTTATAGTTACTCATAAGCATATAGGTTGTTTTTTTTCTACAAAAGAAAGAGCAAATTTCTCTAGAATTAGCCACTCAGCTGTTGTTTACATTCATGAATATTGATGAAGTAACAAAACCGTCAGCCATTTTGTTAAGAAAGTGAGTCTGGAAACATGGTCACATTATAGCTTTTGATTTCGGATCTACAGCACGTACGACAGCTTTTAACATCGTGTTTTCTTGATGTATACAATTGAATCGACTTGAATATATTTCGATTGTCGAAGGGTGCACTGTAGATAATATAAATCCTACCTCTGAAAGTTAAAATTAAAATGCTACTCACCGTGCCCGTGGCTTCGTGGCCTAACGCCTTTAGCTTTGCTCGAAAACGGTGTCTATCACCGATTGTTTCCAGTCCCAAACGAGCTAGTTCCGAGTCTGTAAGGCTCATCGCAATCTCTTCGTTGATATGCTCATGCTCGAAAGTACCTGTAAGGGCGGACAAGCCCAACTCAGATAACACGATGTTTAAACGTGTCGCAGCCATTGATACTTGTTGTCCTACGTTGCAGTGTGAGGTCATATCCCATGACGTCACACATGACCTTGTGACAGAGGGTGTCTTTATGCGCATGTGCGAGAAAGAATTTCGCGCCAGAATTTATATCATCCCATGTGTTCCGAATGAACATAATGAAAATCAACCCAACAACATGATAACGCAACATGATAATATAATATAACATAACAACACGAGGTTGGGGCGAACACCATGCTGCCGTGACTCAATAACGACATTCATTTACCTAACACTTTATAAACATTACAGAATAGGATGGGTTTTAAACATTGTAACTCACCGTTATAACTAAACAGTGCATTGGTTAAACTCATTATTCCATGCTATAACTGGATAGTTTAAGGGTTTCACCGAACAACCTAGTTTATTAACTGGGTATTAAGTATTACTAACATACCATAATGTTCAAATAACCCAACAACACAAAATTGAAGCAAATACCATGCTAATGTGACTCAACAACAGCATGTGTTAACCGGACGTAATGTCAACATGAACAGAATAGAATGATTTTGCAGCATAACAAGTCAACGTACTAACTTAACAACATATTGGTTTAACCCAAAATCGTGTGCTTTCAACCGATCAAAACAATGTTTATCTGGACAATGTAATAGTTAGACTCAACAACATTATTGATCAACTGAACATGCAATATTATGAACAAAACACAATGATCACTCAACCCAACAACACAGTTTATTAACTGAATATTAAGTATTATTAACATACAATAATGCTCAAATAACCCAACAACACAAAATTGAAGCAAATACCATGCTAATGTGACTCAACAACAGCATGTGTTAACCGGACATAATGTCAACATGAACAGAGCAGAATGATTTTGAAACATAACAAGTCAACGTACTAACTTAACCACATATTAGTTTAATCCAACATCATGTGCTTTCAACCGATCAAAACAATGTTTATCTGGACAATGTAATAGTTAGACTCAACAACATTATTGATTAACCGAACATGCGTTATTATAAACTAAACATAATGATCACTCGACACAACAACACAGGAATGAAGCAAACATCATATCAGTGTTGAACATAAGACAGCTGTGGCGTTCCATAGTAAAGCATTAGGTACACATGCTGGGAGAACTATCGATAAAATTTACTCACTCCTTACTTGGAGTTTAAATCTATAAATAGAACATGGGTTAACTGAATCCACCCTCCTTTTTCTGTAGTGTGTATTTAAACTGCACGTGCCTCTATCAATGATCCTTAACTTGAATCGTAATGAAACAAATAAAAAGGAATATATAGTTAAACATGTAAGTTTTGATTATGTTTTTTATTTGCTGTTCTTTTATTCACAATAAATTCAATGATAAGTCCGTAACTCAACACAATCTTGAAATATGAATAGACTACTTCTTGAATCTGATTGTTTCTTAAGTGGTTATGGTCTGGCATATAGCGCGTAAGGGACCCCGCGTTATATTTGTCAACCCCACTATTAACGCGGATGTAGCATCATGGCTCCCGACGACCGTGTTATAATGAGGCTGCAGTGTATTTAGAACACTGTCCAAGTTCAAAAGAATCAGACCAAAAATGTGGACTTAATCGAAATTAGACACCTGGCCAACATATGATATTCTTGCTAGAAGAACTTAATAAGATTATACTTTCCTTACCTTCAACAGGAATTTCCGACAGTTTTCTCCCCTTCCATTTATTGACGTCTCCTTCTTCTACTAAAAGCAGCAGTTGTGAAACCTTAAAAAGCAAGATGAACTTTGAAACACAAATGTAACCATACTGCAACATACATGTTATGGTAGTAAGTTGATTGAGTTCCAATCAATGGTAAAAAAGATACAGAGTGGGCCGAAAAATGTTGCAGAGGGTGATGACAAACTGTGACCTTGAAAATTCAAGGACAGATACTTCCAGTCCAAGGTTGTCTTTTTTTTCAAAAGGATTTGAGCTCTCATCAATATCAACATGTTGTGCAAGTTTGAAAATAATTTGATGGAATATGTAGGTAATTATGAAAGTCCAAGGAGAGATAATGCTGGTCCTGAAGTCTGATGTTGCTCATTGTCATTGGTTTTTCAAGCTCTTTTCAATATAGTCATTCTGCACTGTGCAAGTCTGAAAAGGTTTTTGAGCAAAAAATATGGACTATATCACGTTAACAAACTGAATTTAATAAACTTTGGAAAATTCAAAGGGAGATAATTCTGGGCTAATGGTCTAATGTTGCTCATTTTCGATAAATTCAGAGATCTCGTGCTGTGCAAGTTTTAAAAAGAAACTGTGGATTGTATAAAAAAAGCAAGCAGGTGCGACAATAGTTTCCTAAAATTTGGTATTTTTCAAAGTGAGAAATTGCTTTAACAGTGATTCCAGTCATTGGTTTTTTTTGTTTATTCAATTGGTCCTGGGGGATGCATAGGAAAGAAAAATTTATCCCTGTCAGATTTACTTTTAAAAGATTTTGTGCCCTTTTGCCATGTCAACTATGGGAACAACTTTACACAAATACTTTTCCAATGATTTGTTACCTTGCTGACTGATACTTCTGACAAAGTTTGGTTGAGATCAGGCAAGCAGAGAAAAAGTGGATTGAAAATGTGAAAGTGTGGCCTGACGAAGAACGGAGATTGGTCACAACTCACAATAGCACAACCTTAGCTTTGCTCAGGTGAGTGGTACATACACTTACAAATATTTCTGTTTCCGTCAGAGACAGGTCTGTTTGTATTGGTCTAATGTAACAAACTGCCTGTCCCAAGTTGCTGCTGTTCGCAAGGTAGTTAGAAGTATAACCTCCAGGAGGCATTACAATCACTTCCAGGTCGACACGACTCCTTGCCTGTGTTCTTTGGAGCTCGAAACCGCCAATATCCTTCAACTTTGGGTATTGGTCTTACAATTGTTGCTTGAAATACCCTACATTAGTATTTTTTTCAAAGACAATTTTTTTCTCCCCAAGATTGGCCTTATACAGGAGCTCTCTCTCCTCTCTTGTTGGTGCGAGGACCTAAAAAATAATTCATTTTATATTATTGATCTCATTAGATGACTTGGAGCCAGCGCCTTAAAAAATAACCATCCTGGTATAAAACACGATCAGAATCATCGACACTGGCCCTTAAATCAAGAGAGATATTTTATTCATGATTGGCAGCAGGTTCAATATGAGAGTTTTTAAATGAGAAAATGCAAATTGAGTTTTTCTTGATTTATTAGATTTTATATTCAAGGACAATGGAGACAAGTATTTGTAGCTAGTGTAAAGCTACTTTCAATTATCAGTAAACTTATAAAAATAATTCATTCTTGTATTATCCATCATAAGTAGAGTATACGCTTATCAGACAGCTCATGTCTGAGCAATGAGAAGTGTGTACTTTCTTTGCCAAACAAGATCGGGATGGGACAGTCTTGAATCAAATGTTACAGTTCCAGATCAGGTTACTTATCATATTGTTTTTGGGTAAAGGGTTGACTTCACAGATTGACAAGCATAACAGAAAAAATCAGCATTAATTAATACTTAGATTTTTAGTTAAGTTATAAAGGCCAGTAGTCAAACCAATTTGACGCGATCTGGAAATATTGAGAAATTTTAGCATCGGGAAATACCTCCCGTCGTCACATTGCCCCATAAGAAAATAAAAGGCAATCTTCATATCGAATTATTTTGACTAAAAGGCCAGTTGATCATATCCATAGAAATTTGAGCACAAACATAACATGCTCAGGGACTATCGATGATCCAGAACTGTCGAGTTGACCCTGTTATATAAAGCGAAAAAGCCCTGTTAGTGACAATTTGTACTGTTTATATAATTCTATTTCATGGTGGCTCTTGCGCGATATAAACATAATCAACATTTCATTGGAATCGGGTCAATTTGTACCCAAGCCATTTCGTACCCACCCAAATTTGGTGAATTCGTACCCACTTTTATGTCAGCTCGTACTCATCCTATAATTCAATATTATAATATCATTTATTTAACTAAATACATTACATAATATCGCAAAATAACTAAATAAAGGGCACTTAACAATATTTCATCATAAAAAGACAACCAAAAATATGTATTTGGTCTGTAAAACGAGCATTTTCTGTATGTTGTTCATGTTTTGGTTTCTTATCTATTGTGTTTTAATTGTGTGTGGAGAGGGTGAATGTGTGTTTTGTATTATGTAAAATGATGAATGAAAAATAAAATAAGATGAAATGAGATGATGATTGAAAAATAAAATAAGATGAAATGAGATAGCGTTCTTCGTGTTATATCTTTCCTTCAGTAAATACCAAGAATTAGGCTGCTATTCAACGCCCGTGTTGCTTGCTATTCACACTTGCTTCATTTTTTAATTCACACTGATTATGGGGATTCTTTCCATCACATGCAAACCGAAGATTGTTGGGCATGTCTTTGATGTCGCCCGAATTCACGGAATTTGAGTAGGTACGAATTGGCTTGGGTACGAATGGACCGGGAAGCATTTCATTGACATTGTATTCAATTAGTGTATGCATTTCTAATCATTTACCTGAAGAAACTACTGCAACGAGGAATATGAGAAACTGGTAGATCAAAAAGGATCATAGGGGCATAAGAGTAAAAATCTCAAAAACAAGGTAAAAGGCAGAAAATCGAGCATGCTTCGCTAATGTACAGGTGTATATTTACTATAGCACCGGATAGGTTGGGGAGCAGTTCGTAAATTATACGCTATACTTTATTATCTCCCGTTGATTAAAAGGGCCAAACTTTGCGCTAGAATATACGAATTCGATTAAAAAGTCTAACGTTCTCGTTTTGATTCAACAATTGTAATTAAAAAGATAAAAAAATGTTTAAAACAATGAAAACGCTATGGAACATTTATACTTACAAAGTTAACATATTCATTCTAATACTAGAATAACAATTAGAAAGATAACAACTGAATTAGATTATACTGATCTTATACAACAAAAAACAAAGAAAATTAAGAATTATAACTGTCATAAAGAACAATAGCCAAGATGGCGGAAATCCCCTTCCATACATATGATCCCCACTTTTTCTTCAGGGATAACAATACCAGGCACCCTAAAAAGTTAAAGAATCATGAACAAGGTATGAGACAGAAGTACTACAATTGAAATATCTCAAAGGTTTGCATAACAATGGCTTTATGTACTATTAAATGCATTTTGAAACACTATAGAATATTAAAGTTGCTACTACTTATAATATAACAAAATAAATATTTTTAATTTTAATAAGATAAATTTGTTGTCTATTCATTCAGTTACAGTAATTGCAAAAGCTAACATTAACTGTTGAGTTTTACCTGTGAAACAGTAGCTATATATTTTCTTAGGTGGTTTAATGTTATTCTTTCTGGGTGTTCAAGCCCAGGACATGCGTCAGCCAACTTCTTCAGTTCTGTGTTTCCTGAGTAAGGTGTGTCAGAGTTTGGTCTTGCAAAAATGTAGGGATTTGTTTTTGGAATGCCTACTTCTTCTCTGTATTTGAGGAGTATGTCAACTGCTGCTTTGGCATCTGGAGGCAAAAACATGTAAGCATCGACATTCTTTCTTGATTTGCCCGCAGCTATTACCATATCCATTCTATAAAAAAAACCAAGATACAGTCAAACTTGTCTACAGCGGCCACTCTTTAAAACAGAATATATATGACTGAATAGCAAAATGGAAGCTTAATACAGCAGGCAAGGCATGCAGAAAGCTCCTGTCGGAGCTTTCTGCATGTCTTGCCTACTGTATTAAGCTATCACCTGTCTAAACGACCAGGATTCGTGGTATTTTTGTTGGCCGCTTAAGACAAGTTTGACTCTACTTATATTTAACATGAAATGGTGCCAGATGGTCAAAGGGTAAGTAGGCTTAACTCCTCATTGCCTTACGTCGACTTACTGTAAACCAGGAAATGCTGCCTGAATGAAAACACTATGCAATCCCAAGATGAACTCACACACCAAATTAGGCATTCCTAGGTCAAATAATATAGGAGATATGCTCTGGACAAGCTTTTTCTATAAATGAGGTCAAAGGTCAACGTCACAGTGACCTGAAACTGGTAGGCGAGACTCCGCAATCCCAAGATGTACTCACACAAGAAATTTGGCATTCCTAGATCAAATCATATAAGAGATATGCTTATAAGAGATATGCTCCCGACAAGCTTTTAGAACTATAAATGAGGTCAAAGGTCAAGGTCACAGCAACCTGAAACTGGAACGCGACACTCCTTAATCCCAAGATGTACTCAAACAACAAATTTGGCATTCCTTGCTCAAATAATATAGAAGATATGCTCCGGACAAGCAGTACATGGACGGACGGACACACCCACATGGTTCGATTACTATATCTCCAAAGCCTAGCTTTGGGAGCACAAATAACAAGGATGAAGGGAGTTACGACAATAGCTCCGACTTCTTTCTTCAATAAACAGATGAGCTAAAAATTGAATCATTAACTCTGTGTTCCATGTTCTTCAGCAGTGTTATAATTGCATTACGTTTGTAAACATACGTAACTGACAAACTGGTTGTAACATGAGCGTAACTGAAGTTGAACAAGAGATGTTTGTAAAACATATACGCCCCCCATACCAAATTATATTGAAGTTAAGTGCACCTTGTGAACTTAACATTTAACCTACTGACCTGATCATGTTTGTCTAGTCCTCATGACCAACCTTTATGCCAAATATGAGGACTGTAGGTTGTGTAGTTCTCAAGTTATTGAGAGGAATTATTGAGCTGAAATCATTTATTATTGACTTCAAATGAACTGAGTGACCTTGACCTTTGACCTACTGACCTGAAAAACAATAGGTATAATCTACTGCTGATGACCAACCTCCATGTCAAATATGAAGACTGTAGGTTGTTTAATTCTCTCAAGTTATTGATTATTGACCTTAAATGCACAGAGTGACCTTGACCTTTGACCTACTGACCTGAAAAACATAGGGGTCATCTACTGCTGATAATGACCAACCTCAATGCCAAATATGAAGACTAGGTTGTTTAGTTCTCAAGTTATTGATCGGAAACCATTTGGTTTATTATTGACCTTAAATGCACTGAGTGACCTTGACCTTTGACCTACTGACCTGGTCTACAGACCGACAGACAGATAGACCGACCGACCATCATTGGCAAAGCGATATACCCCCTCTTCTTCGAAGGGGGGCATAACAAAACTGACAATTTGGCAAAAAATGAAAATGAGCAATTTCAACTTTTCACACAATCTTTACAAAACCCTACTTCTAAATGGCCAGTATGACATCCATTATACTAGCCCATCTTTATAGCAAACAACTCTTGAAATGAAAGCTGAGCATTGGTAGCTACATGGGCTAGTAATCAATGGGTTGTGAGTTGGAAAAATTTCTGCAAAGATTCTTTCAAACATTTGACAATACTTTACAGTGAGGGGATTTGAGAGAAGACATACCTTTTTGCTAGCATACGACTTGAGGTTGACAGGGCCATGTCAAATTCACCATTTTGGTTATCCTGCCATTTTGGTCTGGATATGTAATCCTCTACTTTCAAGTCTTTCACTTCTGCCCTTCTACGTTTATTGAACATGATAAGCCTACACATTGTCAAATGTGCAAGTTCTTTCCAATGTACTGCGTTCTTACTTTGCTTCAACATCTTAGACATAAGAGCTATTTTGTCTGAAGTAAACTTGTGAAGTTTCAGTAGATCTTCAGTAAGAGGAATTGTCTTCACCTTTTTTCTCTGGATAGTGTTCAGTCGTTTTGTACAAGCTGAATTTACTCTGTAATTCCATTCTGCCACATAGAGCTTTTGAAAATGTTTTCCTTCTTGGCATTCTTCTAAATTATTGGCCCTTAAAGTTTCTCCAATTTTTATTTGAATTGTGTGGCCTAAAAGGTTCCCAATATACCTACCAAGTGAGGTAGGTGAATTATGCTCTTTTAAGGCCAATTCCTTTGTTACTGAGACCACTTTATCAAAATTCTCTGGTTTTAAAAGGCTTTTAAGACTGATGATGCAATCTGGATATTTCTCTTGAGCTGCGAATACTAATCTTGCCAAAGTTCTTGCTCCTTGTGAGACTCTGTGTATGTCATTTATTTTTTGATCACTTTTGTTCCCAAGGCTCTCTACCCTTAATGCAGCATAGCGCTTGATAAGTTTATCTTTAATCACAATTTCCTTTAAATGATCATCATGCATCCTTGACAGCAATGTTGTCAAATACTGATCTGGATCATTCATTAATGAACTGTATAACAAATTTCTGCCTCTGCGTACAGCATTATTAGAACTTTCAGTTCCTTCATCAACTGCTGTGTAATAACTTTTTAACAAATTTCTTACAATATTCACACGGTATATACTCTGTCACATCATGGTTTTCACCAGCCTCCCTCCGAGCAACAACTAGAACCCCACATTGCTTGTGTAATACCTCTATGTTGTGCCTAAAGTTTCCTTCATTTTCTAAAATCTCCAGGCGAATCATTCTCTCTTTTGAACGTTTAGGAAGCATGCATATCCTTGAAATTTCTGGATTATTCTTGTGTACCTTTAACAAATGACGAGAAAGTTTACTTTTAATTTCAACTCCACAAAATGTGCAAAAGTGTGTTTTATCATAAACCTGTTTACAACCGTCTTTTTTTTCTTTTTTGCGGCAAACACCAAACTTTGGTTTACACCTATTTCCACCATCAGATTTATTCAAATGAATGCTAAGATCGGGTACAGCAGTATTGGGTATAACATCAGAAGGATCACTGTCTGAAACATATCCTTCTAAATCACAATAGTGAACACTTGAACTTGGATTAACAGACATGTCATCATCTGGATCAGTGTTGGATGTAGTTGCAGTTGCAGAAAAAGATTTTAATGGGCTGTCACTGTCTGAATTAAATTCATAAGCATTTCCATTGTCACTGCCTGAGGCATACTCTTCTGGGTCAAAGTTGGGATCATTATCAGAATCATCAATATCTGTGTTGTCCCCATTATAATCATCAGGATATTCAGATTCATCATCACCTGGAATGACATGATGTGACATTAGATTACAAGAGGGCCATGACAGTCCTAAATCGCTCACCTGAGTCACCTACAGCTAACATTGCCTGTAGATTGTATACAAGCTTTATCATTAGTTAGTGACCTATTTTTTGACCAGACATCCATTATCGTGACAGAGATTTCAATAAGAGCAACATTCTGACCAAGTTTTATGAAGATTGGAGCAAAACTGTGGCCTGCAGGAAACACACAAGCTATTTCAACATTTTGACCTAGTGACCCTAACCCTGACCTACTTTTTTAACCCTGCATGACCCATTATCATACTTAGCCAAGATTTCAATAAGAGCAACATTCTGAACATGTCATGAAGACTGATTCAAAAATGTGGCCTGTAGAGTGTACATAAGCTATTTCATTAATTTGACCTTGTGACCTACTTTTTGACCGGACATGACTCATTATCGAACATGGCAGAGATTTAAATGTGTTTTTGTTAGTGTTTAACGCCGTTTTCAACATTATTTCAGTTATATCACGGCGGACAGTGCACCTACCCATGCATCCTCGAATATCTCCACCAGTACTACACAACATTCTTTCCAAGCCACTGACTGCTTTCTCACATAGAATTAATCCATTGGTGAGAGACAGGTGAATATTGTCGTATTGACTTTCATTAAACATCGGAAAGAAATGTTGCTGAGCTGGGGTTTCGAACTCGCAACCCCTGGTTTACAAAGCCAGCGCTCTACCGACTGAGCTACGGGGCTATGAGCAAAATTAGAACACATGCAAGCTTTTTCATTAATTTGACCTTGTGTCCTACTTTTTGACCCACCATGATCCATTATCAAACTTGGCCAACATTTAAATGAGAACAACATTCTGACCAAGTTTCATGAAGATTGGATCAAATCTGTGGCCTGTACAGCTCATACAAGTTTTTTCATTAATTTGACCTAGTGACATATTTTTTGACCCTACATAACCCATTATCGAATTTGACCTAGATTTCAATGACAGCAATATTATGACCAAGTTTCATGAAGATTGGATCAAAACTGAGGCCTGTACAGGACACACACACTTATTCATTAATTTGACCTAGTGACCTACTTTTCAACCTGACATAACTTATCAAACTTGACCTAGATTTCAAGAGCAACATTCTGACCAAGTTTCATGAAGATTGGATCAAGACTGGCTTGTAGAGCACGTGTACACAAGCTTTTTCATCAATTTGACCTGGTGTACTACTGTTTGACCTGACATAACACATTATCGGAATTGACTTAGATTTCAATGAGAGCAACATTCTGACCAAGTTTCATGAAGATTGGATCAAAACTGTGGCTTGTAGAGCACAAACAAGCTAAATGTTGACACCGCAAGACAGACACATGACCATCAAAAAAGCTCACCACGAGCACTTCGTGCTCAGGTGAGCTGAAAACAGGAAGTGGCAATCGACAGCCACCCGACTTTCGCAAGTAACAGACATCAAAAACATATGGATGATTTGATGAAAAAAAACCCCAAATTTGCAAGAAAAAAATCATAAAAGAGGTTAGTTTAGTAGTAGTAAATTTAAGAAGAGTCTATATATCTTGCTGGCTGTGACAAGCAAACTTCCTGGTGGCAGTTAGCTTGCTCCAGCAAAGAATAGCTAATGACAGCCGGTTAGCGGCAGTAAAGAATTGCTAGTGATTGCCCGCTCTTTGGACCTAATAATTGCAGCTTCTTAAGGGCCAACCAAATGGCATTCCAGTGTAATGACATGAAAATCAAGCAAGTAGATTCAGAAGATTTCTGAGTTCTGCATGGAACTGAATACCTTGAAGGAATATGGAAGAGGACTGGTATGCAAGGAACATTCCTGTGAAGTTTGGTTGTAACTGGCCAAGTAGTTAAGAGGATGTTCGAAGAAAAAGCTATCGCACACCCCCACACGCTGGACACAGCTCCATGTCATAAGCCCTACTGGCCAGTGGGTTTAAAGAGCAAGTTTCAGGAAAGACCCAACAATTGGTCTATTCTCAAAAGTGGACCCAATAATTGCAAGATTTAATATATTTGTGCACTACTTGAAGACCCAATAGTATCTTAAACTATAACTTCAGACCAAACAAGCTTATTAGCACTTTAGAGGCATTGATTTAAAACTGTGTATAATGTTCCATAAGATTTGGTTGTACTGAACATGACATGCATTTGACAAATCAAAATAATACAAACATAGACAATATTCACCATGTTTTGGGCAGGACCCAACAAATTGTACATACTCAAAATTAGACCCAATAATCACAGAACTTATATATATATTTGCAGTCTTTAACAAGTTTGGAGACAAGACCCAATAATATCCATATAAACCATAGCTGCAGACCCAATAAATGTTTTGCGAGCACCATACTTGAAATAAATCTGGTAGATCAAAATTAGACCCAATAATCACAGAACTTATATATATATTTGCAGTCTTTAACAAGTCTGGAGACAGGACCCAATAATATCCATATAAACCATAGCTGCAGACCCAATAAATATGTTTTGCGAGCACCACACTTAAAATAAATCTGGTAGATCACCTAAAGAACAGTTCTGTACAATTAACTCTTCACCAGCCAAGCCCTGATAGCTCAGTCGGTAGCAAAGCTGACTAGTAATCCAGGGATCATGAGTTCTAACACCGGCTCTGCCAATATTCTTTCCGTCAATCATTGCAACTCAAGTCATTTGTCTTCCACCGCTTGGCTACCTACAGGTAGTTTGTCGAAAAGTAGCCAGTTGCTTGGGAAGAATACTGTATTGAGTACTGG
Organism: Cerastoderma edule; assembly: GCA_947846245.1. Classification (NCBI taxonomy): domain Eukaryota; kingdom Metazoa; phylum Mollusca; class Bivalvia; order Cardiida; family Cardiidae; genus Cerastoderma; species Cerastoderma edule. Next base: position 20,532,585 of record OX401405.1, on the reverse strand, counting down.
TTAGATTAGAGAAAGCCAGGAAATGCATGGTTATGTGAACTGGCTGCCGTGATATGACTGAGAAACTGTTGAAAACAGCGTTAAACCCCAATAAACAAACAAACAAACAAACTCTTCACAACCTGCAACAAATCAGCGGACGTCTTTTCAAATATACAGGCAAAACATGAAAAGTCTATAAACTTAGATATTACTATCTAATAAAGTTGCAAACACTGTGGCAAAAGGAGATATTTCTCAAATTCAGGCTCAGCAATGTCTCCAATGAAGATTTAAATAAAATTAATCTTAACTACTTTTAGGAAAGATGATTGTCAAAGTGCGTATACTAGTATGATGTCTAATTACCCCAACAACTGGTGGCCATGTTGTTTTACAAATTAATGTAACTGAAGGAATCTTCTTAAGGCCAACCTGTGTAATGACATGAAAATCAAGCAAGTAGATTCAGATAAGATTTCTGAGTTCTGCATGGAACTGAATACCTTAAAGGAATATGGAAGAGGACCATGCAAGGAATATTCCTGTGGAGTTTGGTTGTAATTGGCCCAGTAGTTCAAAGATGTTGAAAGAAAAAGCTATCGGGCACACACATACACCGGAAACATGTCAGCAGTGGGTTTAAAAAGCAAGTTTAAGGCAAGACCCAACAATAGGTCAATATTCAAAAGTGGACCCAATAATTGCAAGATTTAATATATTTGTGCACTACATGAAGACCCAATAGTAACAAACTATAGCTTCAGACCAAACAAGCTGATTTTTTGTCTCCATGAATCAACATTACCTGAAAGAATCTGATAGCATTCCTGTCTTACAAGAAAATCCAACACATAGATTTGGAGAAAGCAATTCACTAAATTCACACTGCTGTCATGTATCACATTGAACTACATGAAGACCCAATAACATCCTAACAAACTATAGTTTCATTGACGACAACACTTGTTTGACAGTTGCAGTGCCGAAAATGTTGAAGTCGCAATCCTTTTTAAAAGTCAAAATCTGATTTTCCCTAGAAATGGATATTAGAACATTTGGACATTTGTCAAATATTCAGTCCCATCCTACTTTTTACCTTTGTCAAAGACAATATCTATAACACTTCTTCAGGACATGTCCATATGCCAGATCACCAAATATTGTTATTCTTGGGCCTTGAAAATATGTTGTTGCCGAGACATATTTTTCAACATATGAAATTTAGAGTTTGTGAATGCTTAATGGTTTACAGTACCTGATTTATTTTGTCCAGACATACTAAACTGTAGACCAGGTCTTTCATATGATTCGTCAGATTCGTCTTCTTCCACTGGTGTAATGTTTTCCCGCTGTATACCAGTTACTTCTTCCATAGTTATATCAATGTCATTTTCAGAGCCACTTTGTGTAATGTTTTCCCGATGTATACCAGTTACTTCTTCCACTGTTGTATCAATGTCATTTTCAGAGCCACTTTGTGTAATGTATTCCCGCTGTATACCAGTTACTACTTCCACTGTTGTATCAATGTCATTTTCAGAGCCACTTTGTATCATATTTTCCTGCTGTATACCAGTTACTACTTCCACTGTTGTATCAATGTCGTTTTCAGAGCCACTTTGTGTCATATTTTCCTGCTGTATACCAGTTACTATTTCCACTGTTGTATCAGAGACGTTTTCAGAGCCACTTTGTGTAATGTTTTCCTGCTGTATACCAGTGTCTTCTTCCACATTCGGTACTGAATAAAATAAAGGCAGATGATACAAGTCTTCAGTGGTCCTGCTAAGGGAGCAAAAATATTTCTTAAACCTGTAATGGCAGGGAAAGCCAAAATAATTCTCAAATTTATCTTTCCTTGGTTAATTTTTGAGTTTTGAATACATTTTGAAAAGGAAGAAACTTTCTCCCTTCATCAAAATGCTATCTTTTAAGAATTAAAGCAACAATTTGATGTCTATATGCAGTTATATTTTTTTACCATTTTGGGAGATGACATGGTATTGGGAAGTTTAACGGCATTTTCATTAAAATTGGGAAAACTTTTGGGTTAAATTTGTTCAATAATATAAAAACTTGTACACCTGCTTAACTGACATGCTATCTTTTAAGAATTAAAGCAACAATTTGATGTCTATATGCAGTTATATTTTTTTTACCATTTTGGGAGATGACATGGTATTGGGAAGTTTAACGGCATTTTCATTAAAATTGGGAAAACTTTTGGGTTAAATTTGTTCAATAATATAAAAACTTGTACACCTGCTTAACTGACAATTTAATTGTTAGAGAACTAACTCTTTTATGATCTGAATAAACAATAATACATATCTAGCTTAACCCTTTACTCCCAACCACAGGGTTTATTTTTCAAGAAATTATGGCCATTTTCACTACAATTATTGAAGCTTTCAATTGGGAATTTTGACCACTCAGTTGGGAAAAAAAGATACTATTTGCAATTGGGAATATGACCCAATAATTGCTATAAAGATTGTTGAATAAAAACACTGATGTGTAATGGGACCTAAATATCTTTTCTCTGAGGATAAGTGATACTAAGTAAAGCATATTCAAGTTAAAAAATTGACACTATTACCAAAAGCATTTACATATTAATGCACTAGAGTGCTGGCCTCTATTACAAAGTATGTATAAACTGAAGCAAGGGCAATTTAATAAGCACCTGTCGCTTGAGAAGCAGCAGTTCCTTTGAAGTTTTGCCCAGCACTTTGAACAACACCAGCAAACTGGGATGAAGCTGCTTTACTTTGGGTTGTAAATAATAGAAAGAGAGTTTGGTTAACTGATACAGGTTTTATGCCATTTTCCACAGTATTTCAGTCATAATGCCGTTTTCAACATTATTTCAATAATATGATGGCGGCCAGTTCACCTTACCATGTGTTTGATTGCTTTCCCCCACCAGTTCCCTACACAATATTCTTCCCAAGCAACTGGCTACTTTTCCACATAAACTACCAGTAGGTAGCCTAGCGGTGGAAGACAAATGACTCAAGTCGCAATGACCTTCGTCAATTGTCGGAAAGAATACTGGCCGAGCAGGGGTTCACACTCACAACCCCTGGATTACTAGTCAGCGTTGCTACCAACTGAGCTACCTGGGCTCGACAGATTGGAACAAACGGCTCCTATAGAACGCTTGAAACAATCAAATAAGGAAACACTTCGATCAAATGGAGCGACAGCAACAACTATCAATTTTTCTCGTTACATAACAGAACTTGTTTCAACCAACGAAAAAGGTTACTAAACATATCAGTCAATTAGATCACTTACTTTCTGAATGGTAAAATCCCCTCAAAAGGAGATGAGGAAGCACTCCATATGATTAGATTTGAAAAACAACAGGACCAAGAGGGCCTGAATGTCTACTGGCTTTCATTGATCAAAACATAGCAATATCACATTTTTAACTAAATCAAGGGCAATAACTCAGCTGTTAATGGTCCAAACTGGCTGGTCTTCAAACTTGTATGAGAATTCATTAATATTAACAAGGTGGTAAAGTTCAGTAAAGATCAAATAACAGAAGGCCCAAGAGGGCCTGAATGCTCTACTGGCTGAGCTTTCAAAATATATCAACATCACATTTTAACTAAATCAAGGGCAATAACTCAGCTGTAACTAGCGTGATTTGGCTTGTCTTCGAACTCAGCTGAGCCTACATTGAAAGTAACAATGCTGTAAAGTTGATAAAAATCAAATGAAAAATGAAGGCCCTATTCTCTTAATAAGACAAAATACAGCACTTTTAACTAAATCAAGGGCCATAACTCTGCTGTAACATGTGAAATCTGGCTGGTTTTCAAATTCATACATGATTTCATTTATATCAACAATGTGGTAAAGTTTGGTAAAGATCAGATGAAAAATGACAGCCCTATGCTCTTAACGAGACAAAATATAGCATTTTTAACGAAATCAAGTGCCATAACTCAGTGGTCACATGTGCAATGTGGCTTGTTTTCAAACTCATCCAAGCTCTCAATGGTAGTAACAAAGTTGTAAATTGTTGTGATCAGATCAGATGAAAAATGAAGGTCCTATGCTCTTATCAAGGCAAAATATAGCATTTTTAAAGAAATCAAGGGCCATAACTCAGTAGTCACTTGTGCGATATGGCTGGTTTTCGAACTCATTCAAGTTTTCATCAAAAGTAACATTGTTGTAAAGTATGATAAAGTTCGGATGAAAAATGAAGGCCTTATGCCCTTAACAATACAAAATGAAGCATTTTTAACTAAATCAAGGGCCATAACTCTACTGTAACATGTGGGATATGGCTGGTTTTAAAACTCATCCGAGCTTTCATTGATATCAATAATGTAGTAAAGTTTGGTAAATATCAGATAAAAATTGAAGGATTAGAGCTAATCAAATATAGCTACAGACCCAATAAATATGCCTTACCACTTAAGAGGCGTTATATGAACTGGACATAGAACTATAATTATTGGGTCTTCTTTAGAAAATATATATACAGATTAATCTGTCATATCCAAAATTTGATAAAATTATATTATCAATTTGTTGATCATTTGGATGTTTGCACAATTTTCAACAGTATTTCATTCATTACATAATGTAGACAACACTTAAGTCAAATTAAGAAACTATTGGAAATATATGAAGTTAGGGGCAGGACCCAATAGCTTGTTTATAGTCTCAAGTTGACATTGAAACTTGCCAAAGATGCCAAAGTATGAAGACCTTTACTCTTTGAGGGAAAACTTTATGAATGCAAGATTCAATGTTTATTTACATCTTAACATAATGTGAGGTTAGAAATGATAATATAATATGTATGTATACAAAAGCAGTTCTACTCAAGATATATCTTGGCACTTTAGAAGCCTTGAACCGAACTGTAATTATTGGGTCCCAATCAATATATATATATATATATTCACACATACCTTCACTTACGGGGTCACTGAATGAGACCATGGTGAGGGGCAGAGTCGGAAACCCGCAAATGTGTATATCGAAACCCACAAATGTGTATATCAAGTCTATGAAAATGCCCCTTTACAATAATATATAATGCCCCTTTACTTAGTATATATGTATAAATTGTAATGGGGGTCTTTCAGAAGCCAACAAATATATAGATCTAGATATATATACATATGTTAACAGTATCTATAAAATCTCTTAATACGGTGTACTAGGACGGCATGACGGACGATTGAAGGCTGGGTTCAAGCAATCCTAAAGTCCACTTGTCTCCCATCACTTTAACTAAAACTCTGTAACGGAAATGTTATTGAAACACAAGAAATACGAGCCGCATCACATGATAAGATACCTTCGGACACTGCGACCTACATTGACCCAGACAACAGGGTCTGGCGGTGGCTAAAACAACATCTACTCTTTCACTTGACTTGCCAACCTAATCATTGACCCTCGATGACACAAAATCAAACTTGGCTTACATATTGTCCAGACGAACATTCTGACCAAGTTTCATGACAATTGATGCAAGAATGTGACCACTAAAGTGTTAACAAGTTTTTTTAAATATAATATTAAACCTAGTGATCTACTTTTTCCCCAACCAAGCATGTCCCAAATTAAAACCGGGCACATATTTAATATCTAATACCAGAAACATAAATATCCATGTCTCTGTAAATACATTTATACCAAGTTTCATCAAGATTGATTCAAAAAGGTGGCTTCCGGAGTGTTAACAAGATTTTTCTAGGATTTGACCTGGTTTTCGACAAAAAGAAATAAGACACTTCAGTATATGTTAAATAGTTTTACATATTAAACGTTTAACAAACAGAAACACGAATACATAGTATGATACTTCCCACAATAACAGATTTCAGATTTTATTTAACCAAGGCATAAACTATGCATGTATAAAACATTTTAACATTCTAACAAGATGTGAACTAACAGAAATCATTGCAAAATGTTTAAATGAATAAACCTTTTAATTTCAATTTACTTAAAGAACATAGACTTGCCAGGACTAAAGATTATATTAATTAAAATTCTAAATAGTACAATATCAAACCATGCACTATTTTGAAGGAACAAGTTATTTAAATTGAGAAGCTAATTTAGACTATAAATTTGTCCATAGGATTTTAACAAGTCACAGAAATGTTCATCACACATGTAACAGAACAACAGGTAGAAAGTATTTGCAGGATTTTATCTTTCAAGATATAAGTTATTTTACAGTTAGGCAATAGAAAAAAATATTTTAGATTTTTGTAATTACCTTTTATATACAGTGATAAATTATTATATTAACATGGGCTGTATTCCTTTATTCTCTTAAAGTGTTGAAACATAAATTTGACATTATCCAACTGCTTTCAATGTTCTCATAATGTTATTCTGGAGGGATCACGGGCAGATGATTTGAGCTAGTTTCAAATCCTGGATTAAAGTGATTCCATGATGAACTTTTGTATAAAAATGCGGAATGTTGTAACTTGATTTCAGGGAATTATTTAATAGGGCATGGATTTACAGATCTTAAATCACTACTGAATGGTCTGGTATGCACATATGGCAATCTAAATGTTTCAATCATAATGGCAGCCAGTTTGAAAATTATAGCCATTTACAATTTAATGTCTTAATCTTTACATTCTCAACTCAACCCTTGGAATTTTCCGGAGATTTGAATACCTCATGAATAATTTGCTAAAATGTCATATCTAACGGTGTGATTTGCATGATATTTGGTCTCGACACTTAGCCAAATTTCTTCAAAGATTATGTGCAAAGGTTTGAGCCAAAGGTATTCCAAAAAAATGAAATGTTCAGATGTGAAGCCTGGAGATGCGACTACTGTTACATCAAGTAAGCTGTTATAAATCGATACTCGATGTTAGATCCAACATGCATGCAGTTAGACAGTTACTTGAATAGGGGATCAACGCTTTGGAAAAAGCTTCTGTTCCTGCATGTTAATCAAAACACGGATAATAATGATGATGAGTAAAATACTTTTCTTATTACCAATTATCAAGATGGATGTTTGGTCCATTAGTAAAAAAAAAATTCACCACTTCGGATCCGCAAAACTCAGCATGCATTCTAAGCCTCCTCAGAGGTATCATCTCAGAGCATTTTAAACACTTCTCCTGGACACCCTCAGTATCCTGAAAAAAAAGAGACATATTGGATTCATAAGTAATATATGGGGGTCATAAATTAGAGTAGAATGTTTCTAATCATTTTATAAATATTGAATCATTTTATAACTCAAATAAATTTCATTTTCTGTGCAAGTCACATTATCCATCACAACAAAGTATTGATATGGTACAAACTTATACCACAGTGCTGACAAATTATAAGAAAACCAAAGTGTCTCAAAAATTTTCAGATGAAACAGTTAATTCTTTTAAGATTTCAATATATTGTAATTATCACTAAATAACCCTGGGTTGCTCAACTGATATCAGTGCATACAAAGTGTTAAAAGAATTCACTGAAGAGCAGGGGTGTTTGTTTCACTGAGAAAATATCTTAAGTTGCTATAATGCTTCAGTTTTTGTTCTGTATATGACACAAAAGGATAATGTGTTCTATTTCTATCGAAATGGCAGCTGTGTTTTTTCTTTTATACTAAATAGTTATGGAATGCAAAAGGTCCCATTTTTTTTTATAACTTTATTCGGACAAATCAAATTCCCTTTTTCAAACTTCTCTGACCACCTGATAAGAGACACTTTTTTTGGCCTCACATGAGGAAATTGAACCTCCTCAAATAGGTAGGTGTTAAAAATCATGAAAATAAAAGCTTTAACAGTGATTCCAGTCATTGGTTTTTTTGTTTATTCAATTGGTCCTGGGGGATGCATAGGAAAGAAAAATTTATCCCTGTCAGATTTACTTTTAAAAGATTTCGTGCCTTTTTGCCATGTCATCTATGGGAACAACTTTACACAAATACTTTTCCAATGATTTGTTACCTTGCTGACTGATACTTCTGACAAAGTTTGGTTGAGATCAGGCAAGCAGAGAAAAAGTGGATTGAAAATGTGAAAGTGTGGCCTGACGAAGAATGGAGATTGGTCACAACTCACAATAGCACAACCTTAGCTTTGCTCAGGTGAGTGGTACATACACTTACAAATATTTCTGTTTCCATCAGAGACAGGTCTGTTTGTATTGGTCTAATGTAACAAACTGCCTGTCCCAAGTTGCTGCTGTTCGCAAGGTAGTTAGAAGTATAACCTCCAGGAGGCATTACAATCACTTCCAGGTCGACACGACTCCTTGCCTGTGTTCTTAGGAGCTCGAAACCGCCAATATCCTTCAACTTTGGGTATTGGTCTTCCAATTGTTGCTTGAAATACCCTACATTAGTATTTTTTTCAAAGACAATTTTTTTCTCCCCAAGATTGGCCTTATACAGGAGCTCTTTCTCCTCTCTTGTTGGGGCGAGGACCTAAAAAATAATTCATTTTATATTATTGATCTCATTAGATGACTTGGAGCCAGCGCCTTAAAAAATAACCATCCTTGTATAAAACACGATCAGAATCATTGACACTGGCCCTTAAATCAAGAGAGATATTTTATTCATGATTGGCAGCAGGTTCAATATGAGAGTTTTTAAATGAGAAAATGCAAATTGAGTTTTTCTTGATTTATTAGATTTTATATTCAAGGACAATGGAGACAAGTATTTGTAGCTAGTGTAAAGCTACTTTCAATTATCAGTAAACTTATAAAAATAATTCATTCTTGTATTATCCATCATAAGTAGAGTATACGCTTATCAGACAGCTCATGTCTGAGCAATGAGAAGTGTGTACTTTCTTTGCCAAACAAGATCGGGATGGGACAGTCTTGAATCAAATGTTACAGTTCCAGATCAGGTTACTTATCATATTGTTTTTGGGTAAAGGGTTGACTTCACAGATTGACAAGCATAACAGAAAAAATCAGCATTAATTAATACTTAGATTTTTAGTTAAGTTATAAAGGCCAGTAGTCAAACCAATTTGACGCGATCTGGAAATATTGAGAAATTTTAGCATCGGGAAATACCTCCCGTCGTCACATTGCCCCATAAGAAAATAAAAGGCAATATTCATATCGAATTATTTTGACTAAAAGGCCAGTTGATCATATCCATAGAAATTTGAGCACAAACATAACATGCTCAGGGACTGTCGATGATCCAGAACTGTCGAGTTGATCCTGTTATATAAAGCGAAAAAGCCCTGTTAGTGACAATTTGTACTGTTTATATAATTCTATTTCATGGTGGCTCTTGCGCGATATAAACATAATCAACATTTCATTGGAATCGGGTCAATTTGTACCCAAGCCATTTCGTACCCACCCAAATTTGGTGAATTCGTACCCACTTTTATGTCAGCTCGTACTCATCCTATAATTCAATATTATAATATCATTTATTTAACTAAATATATTACATAATATCGCAAAATAACTAAGTAAAGGGCACTTGACAATATTTCATCATTAAAAGACAACCAAAAATATGTATTTGGTCTGTAAAACGAGCATTTTCTGTATGTTGTTCATGTTTTGGTTTCTTATCTATTGTGTTTTAATTGGGTGTGGAGAGGGTGAATGTGTGTTTTGTATTATGTAAAATGATGAATGAACAATAAAATAAGATGAAATGAGATGATGATTGAAAAATAAAATAAGATGAAATGAGATAGCGTTCTTCGTGTTGTATCTTTCCTTCAGTAAATACCAAGAATTAGGCTGCTATTCAACGCCCGTGTTGCTTGCTATTCACACTTGCTTCATTTTTTAATTCACATTGATTATGGGGATTCTTTCCATCACATGCAAACCGAAGATTGTTGGGCATGTCTTTGATGTCGCCCGAATTCACGGAATTTGAGTAGGTACGAATTGGCTTGGGTACGAATGGACCGGGAAGCGTTTCATTGACATTGTATTCAATTAGTGAATGCATTTCTAATCATTTACCTGAAGAAACTACTGCAACAAGGAATATGAGAAACTGGTAGATCAAAAAGGATCATAGGGGCATAAGAGTAAAAATCTCAAAAACAAGGTAAAAGGCAGAAAATCGAGCATGCTTCGCTAATGTACGGGTGTATATTTACTATAGCACCGGATAGGTTGGGGAGCAGTTCGTAAATTATACGCTATACTTTATTATCTCCCGTTGATTAAAAGGGCCAAACTTTGCGCTAGAATATACGAATTCGATTAAAAAGTCTAACGTTCTCGTTTTGATTCAACAATTGTAATTAAAAAGATAAAAAAATGTTTAAAACAATGAAAACGCTATGGAACATTTATACTTACAAAGTTAACATATTCATTCTAATACTAGAATAACAATTAGAAAGATAACAACTGAATTAGATTATACTGATCTTATACAACAAAAAACAAAGAAAATTAAGAATTATAACTGTCATAAAGAACAATAGCCAAGATGGCGGAAATCCCCTTCCATACATATGATCCCCACTTTTTCTTCAGGGATAACAATACCAGGCACCCTAAAAAGTTAAAGAATCATGAACAAGGTATGAGACAGAAGTACTACAATTGAAATATCTCAAAGGTTTGCATAACAATGGCTTTATGTACTATTAAATGCATTTTGAAACACTATAGAATATTAAAGTTGCTACTACTTATAATATAACAAAATAAATATTTTTAATTTTAATAAGATAAATTTGTTGTCGATTCATTCAGTTACAGTAATTGCAAAAGCTAACATTAACTGTTGAGTTTTACCTGTGAAACAGTAGCTATATATTTTCTTAGGTGGTTTAATGTTATTCTTTCTGGGTGTTCAAGCCCAGGACATGCGTCAGCCAACTTCTTCAGTTCTGTGTTTCCTGAGTAAGGTGTGTCAGAGTTTGGTCTTGCAAAAATGTAGGGATTTGTTTTTGGAATGCCTACTTCTTCTCTGTATTTGAGGAGTATGTCAACTGCTGCTTTGGCATCTGGAGGCAAAAACACTTAAGCATCGACATTCTTTCTTGATTTGCCCGCAGCTATTACCATATCCATTCTATAAAAAAAAACAAGATACAGTCAAACTTGTCTACAGCGGCCACTCTTTAAAACAGAATATATATGACTGAATAGCAAAATGGAAGCTTAATACAGCAGGCAAGGCATGCAGAAAGCTCCTGTCGGAGCTTTCTGCATGGCTTGCCTACTGTATTAAGCTATCACCTGTCTAAACGACCAGGATTCGTGGTATTTTTGTTGGCCGCTTAAGACAAGTTTGACTCTACTTATATTTAACATGAAATGGTGCCAGATGGTCAAAGGGTAAGTAGGCTTAACTCCTCATTGCCTTACGTCGACTTACTGTAAACCAGGAAATGCTGCCTGAATGAAAACACTATGCAATCCCAAGATGAACTCACACAGCAAATTAGGCATTCCTAGGTCAAATAATATAGGAGATATGCTCTGGACAAGCTTTTTCTATAAATGAGGTCAAAGGTCAAGGTCACAGTGACCTGAAACTGGTAGGCGAGACTCCGCAATCCCAAGATGTACTCACACAAGAAATTTGGCATTCCTAGATCAAATAATATAAGAGATATGATCCCGACAAGCTTTTAGAACTATAAATGAGGTCAAAGGTCAAGGTCACAGCAACCTGAAACTGGTACGCGACACTCCTTAATCCCAAGATGTACTCAAACAACAAATTTGGCATTCCTTGCTCAAATAATATAGAAGATATGCTCCGGACAAGCAGTACACGGACGGACGGACGGACACACCCACATGGTTCGATTACTATATCTCCAAAGCCTAGCTTTGGGAGCACAAATAACAAGGATGAAGGGAGTTACGACAATAGCTCCGACTTCTTTCTTCAATAAACAGATGAGCTAAAAATTGAATCATTAACTCTGTGTTCCATGTTCTTCAGCAGTGTTATAATTGCATTACGTTTGTAAACATACGTAACTGACAAACTGGTTGTAACATGAGCGTAACTGAAGTTGAACAAGAGATGTTTGTAAAACATATACGCCCCCCATACCAAATTATATTGAAGTTAAGTGCACCTTGTGAACTTAACATTTAACCTACTGACCTGATCATGTTTGTCTAGTCCTCATGACCAACCTTTATGCCAAATATGAGGACTGTAGGTTGTGTAGTTCTCAAGTTATTGAGAGGAATTATTGAGCTGAAATCATTTATTATTGACTTCAAATGCACCGAGTGACCTTGACCTTTGACCTACTGACCTGAAAAACAATAGGGGTCATCTACTGCTGATGACCAACCTCCATGCCAAATATGAAGACTGTAGGTTGTTTAATTCTCTCAAGTTATTGATTATTGACCTTAAATGCACAGAGTGACCTTGACCTTTGACCTACTGACCTGAAAAACATAGGGGTCATCTACTGCTGATAATGACCAACCTCAATGCCAAATATGAAGACTGTAGGTTGTTTAGTTCTCAAGTTATTGATCGGAAACCATTTGGTTTATTATTGACCTTAAATGCACTGAGTGACCTTGACCTTTGACCTACTGACCTGAAAAACAATAGGGGTCATCTACTGCTGATGACCAACCTCCATGCCAAATATGAAGACTGTAGGTTGTTTAGTTCTCAAGTTATTGATCGGAAACCGTTTGGTCTACAGACCGACAGACAGATAGACCGACCGACCAACATTGGCAAAGCGATATACCCCCTCTTCTTCGAAGGGGGGCATAACAAAACTGACAATTTGGCAAAAAATGAAAATGAGCAATTTCAACTTTTCACACAATCTTTACAAAACTCTACTTCTAAATGGCCAGTATGACATCCATTATACTAGCCCATCTTTATAGCAAACAACTCTTGAAATGCAAGCTGAGCATTGGTAGCTATACTGGTGTACCCTAATTCCGTGGTACTTATGGTTACATGAATAACAGAAAGGAAGAGGAGAACTTATCTGTCAACATTCAGCTTTTTTAACATATTTCATTCCTCATTTACGATCTTCTAATCATTATTTTTAAATGGAACACAGAAATGCTCTACGTAACGTAAATTTATTGTGTCACTGGCAGCCATTTGCATTTATGATGTCTTACCCTAATTCCGTGGTATTCAGGTCAAACACAATTTTTTAATTATCAGTCCAAAATAATTAGGGTGAAACATACTAGGGACTAATCCTGAAACAATTTAGTTGTGTCTGACCCAAGAATGGCGGAGAATTGCAGACGAACTCAACAGTGTGAAAGGATTTGTTTAGGGTCTTAGATTTGAGTAAAAAGTGTGAAAATATCGGGGATTTTTGGAGCTCTCTGTAATACGAGGAGAATTTTATTGGATTGAATTGGTTTTATACCAGAAAAACATTCATTCTTGCTTTTTTGGAGTTCTTACATTGGGCTGCGAAAGTAGGTCAGGTTGGTGTGTTACTTTATGGAAGTGGTATGACATTATGCAAATACCACGGAATTAGGGATACCACGAGATTAGGGGAATTGACTATACATGGGCTAGTAATCAATGGGTTGTGAGTTGGGAAAAATTTCTGCAAAGATTCTTTCAAACATTTGACAATACTTTACAGTGAGGGGATTTGAGAGAAGACATACCTTTTTGCTAGCATACGACTTGAGGTTGACAGGGCCATGTCAAATTCACCATTTTGGTTATCCTGCCATTTTGGTCTTGATATGTAATCCTCTACTTTCAAGTCTTTCACTTCTGCCCTTCTACGTTTATTGAACATGATAAGCCTACACATTGTCAAATGTGCAAGTTCTTTCCAATGTACTGCGTTCTTACTTTGCTTCAACATCTTAGACATAAGAGCTATTTTGTCTGAAGTAAACTTGTGAAGTTTCAGTAGATCTTCAGTAAGAGGAATTGTCTTTTTCCTCTGGATAGTGTTCAGTCGTTTTGTACAAGCTGAATTTACTCTGTAATTCCATTCTGCCACATAGAGCTTTTGAAAATGTTTTCCTTCTTGGCATTCTTCTAAATTATTGGCCCTTAAAGTTTCTCCAATTTTTATTTGAATTGTGTGGCCTAAAGGTTCCCAATATACCTACCAAGTGAGGTAGGTGAATTATGCTCTTTTAAGGCCAATTCCTTTGTTACTGAGACCACTTTATCAAAATTCTCTGGTTTTAAAAGGCTTTTAAGACTGATGATGCAATCTGGATATTTCTCTTGAGCTGCGAATACTAATCTTGCCAAAGTTCTTGCTCCTTGTGAGACTCTGTGTATGTCATTTATTTTTTGATCACTTTTGTTCCCAAGGCTCTCTACCCTTAATGCAGCATAGCGCTTGATAAGTTTATCTTTAATCACAATTTCCTTTAAATGATCATCATGCATCCTTGACAGCAAGGTTGTCAAATACTGATCTGGATCATTCATTAATGAACTGTATAACAAATTTCTGCCTCTGTGTACAGCATTATTAGAACTTTCAGTTCCTTCATCAACTGCAGCTGTGTAATCACTTTTTAACAAATTTCTTACAATATTCACACGGTATATACTCTGTCACATCATGGTTTTCACCAGCCTCCCTCCGAGCAACAACTAGAACCCCACATTGCTTGTGTAATACCTCTATGTTGTGCCTAAAGTTTCCTTCATTTTCTAAAATCTCCAGGCGAATCATTCTCTCTTTTGAACGTTTAGGAAGCATGCATATCCTTGAAATTTCTGGATTATTCTTGTGTACCTTTAACAAATGACGAGAAATTTTACTTTTAATTTCAACTCCACAAAATGTGCAAAAGTGTGTTTTATCATAAACCTGTTTACAACCGTCTTTTTTTTCTTTTTTGCGGCAAACACCAAACTTTGGTTTACACCTATTTCCACAATCAGATTTATTCAAATGAATGCTAAGATCGGGTACAGCAGTATTGGGTATAACATCAGAAGGATCACTGTCTGAAACATATCCTTCTAAATCACAATAGTGAACACTTGAACTTGGATTAACAGACATGTCATCATCTGGATCAGTGTTGGATGTAGTTGCAGTTGCAGAAAAAGATTTTAATGGGCTGTCACTGTCTGAATTAAATTCATAAGCATTTCCATTGTCACTGCCTGAGGCATACTCTTCTGGGTCAAAGTTGGGATCATTATCAGAATCATCAATATCTGTGTTGTCCCCATTATAATCATCAGGATATTCAGATTCATCATCACCTGGAATGACATGATGTGACATTAGATTACAAGAGGGCCATGACAGTCCTAAATCGCTCACCTGAGTCACCTACAGCTAACATTGCCTGTAGATTGTATACAAGCTTTATCATTAGTTAGTGACCTATTTTTTGACCAGACATCCATTATCGTGACAGAGATTTCAATAAGAGCAACATTCTGACCAAGTTTTATGAAGATTGGAGCAAAACTGTGGCCTGCAGGAAACACACAAGCTATTTCAACATTTTGACCTAGTGACCCTAACCCTGACCTACTTTTTTAACCCTGCATGACCCATTATCATACTTAGCCAAGATTTCAATAAGAGCAACATTCTGAACATGTCATGAAGACTGATTCAAAAATGTGGCCTGTAGAGTGTACATAAGCTATTTCATTAATTTGACCTTGTGACCTAATTTTTGACCGGACATGACTCATTATCGAACATGGCAGAGATTTAAATGTGTTTTTGTTAGTGTTTAACGCCGTTTTCAACATTATTTCAGTTATATCACGGCGGACAGTGCACCTACCCATGCATCCTCGAATATCCCCACCAGTACTACACAACATTCTTTCCAAGCCACTGACTGCTTTCTCACATAGAATTAATCCATTGGTGAGAGACAGGTGAATATTGTCGTATTGACTTTCATCAAACGTCGGAAAGAAATGTTGCTGAGCCGGGGTTTCGAACTCGCAACCCCTGGTTTACAAAGCCAGCGCTCTACCGACTGAGCTACGGGGCTATGAGCAAAATTAGAACACATGCAAGCTTTTTCATTAATTTGACCTTGTGTCCTACTTTTTGACCCACCATGATCCATTATCAAACTTGGCCAACATTTAAATGAGAACAACATTCTGACCAAGTTTCATGAAGATTGGATCAAATCTGTGGCCTGTACAGCTCATACAAGTTTTTTTATTAATTTGACCTAGTGACATATTTTTTGACCCTACATAACCCATTATCGAATTTGACCTAGATTTCAATGACAGCAATATTATGACCAAGTTTCATGAAGATTGGATCAAAACTGAGGCCTGTACAGGACACACAAACTTATTCATTAATTTGACCTAGTGACCTACTTTTCAACCTGACATAACTTATCAAACTTGACCTAGATTTCAAGAGCAACATTCTGACCAAGTTTCATGAAGATTGGATCAAGACTGGCTTGTAGAGCACGTGTACAAAAGCTTTTTCATCAATTTGACCTGGTGTACTACTGTTTGACCTGACATAACACATTATCGGAATTGACTTAGATTTCAATGAGAGCAACATTCTGACCAAGTTTCATGAAGATTGGATCAAAACTGTGGCTTGTAGAGCACAAACAAGGTAAATGTTGACACGGCAAGACAGACACATGACCATCAAAAAAGCTCACCACGAGCACTTCGTGCTCAGGTGAGCTGAAAACAGGAAGTGGCAATCGACAGCCACCCGACTTTCGCAAGTAACAGACATCAAAAACATATGGATGATTTGATGAAAAAAAACCCCAAATTTGCAAGAAAAAAAATCATAAAAGAGGTTAGTTTAGTAGTAGTAAATTTAAGAAGAGTCTATATATCTTGCTGGCTGTGACAAGCAAACTTCCTGGTGACAGTTAGCTTGCTCCAGCAAAGAATAGCTAATGACAGCCGGTTAGCGGCAGTAAAGAATTGCTAGTGATTGCCCGCTCTTTGGA
The DNA here is from genome assembly GCA_947846245.1 of Cerastoderma edule. Taxonomy (NCBI): domain Eukaryota; kingdom Metazoa; phylum Mollusca; class Bivalvia; order Cardiida; family Cardiidae; genus Cerastoderma; species Cerastoderma edule. The sequence goes on along the minus strand of OX401405.1, from coordinate 20,515,692 downwards.
CCTAATAATTGCAGCTTCTTAAGGGCCAACCAAATGGCATTCCAGTGTAATGACATGAAAATCAAGCAAGTAGATTCAGAAGATTTCTGAGTTCTGCATGGAACTGAATACCTTGAAGGAATATGGAAGAGGACTGGTATGCAAGGAACATTCCTGTGAAGTTTGGTTGTAACTGGCCAAGTAGTTAAGAGGATGTTCGAAGAAAAAGCTATCGCACACCCCCACACGCTGGACACAGGTCCATGTCATAAGCCCTACTGGCCAGTGGGTTTAAAGAGCAAGTTTCAGGAAAGACCCAACAATTGGTCTATTCTCAAAAGTGGACCCAATAATTGCAAGATTTAATATATTTGTGCACTACTTGAAGACCCAATAGTATCTTAAACTATAGCTTCAGACCAAACAAGCTTATTAGCACTTTAGAGGCATTGATTTAAAACTGTGTATAATGTTCCATAAGATTTGGTTGTACTGAACATGACATGCATTTGACAAATCAAAATAATACAAACATAGACAATATTCACCATGTTTTGGGCAGGACCCAACAAATTGTACATACTCAAAATTAGACCCAATAATCACAGAACTTATATATATATTTGCAGTCTTTAACAACTTTGGAGACAAGACCCAATAATATCCATATAAACCATAGCTGCAGACCCAATAAATATGTTTTGCGAGCACCATACTTGAAATAAATCTGGTAGATCAAAATTAGACCCAATAATCACAGAACTTATATATATATTTGCAGTCTTTAACAAGTCTGGAGACAGGACCCAATAATATCGATATAAACCATAGCTGCAGACCCAATAAATATGTTTTGCGAGCACCACACTTAAAATAAATCTGGTAGATCACCTAAAGAACAGTTCTGTACAATTAACTCTTCACCAGCCAAGCCCTGATAGCTCAGTCGGTAGCAAAGCTGACTAGTAATCCAGGGATCATGAGTTCTAACACCGGCACTGCCAATATTCTTTCCGTCAATCATTGCAACTCAAGTCATTTGTCTTCCACCGCTTGGCTACCTACAGGTAGTTTGTCGAAAAGTAGCCAGTTGCTTGGGAAGAATACTGTATTGAGTACTGGTTAGATTAGAGAAAGCCAGGAAATGCATGGTTATGTGAACTTGCTGCCGTGATATGACTGAGAAACTGTTGAAAACAGCGTTAAACCCCAATAAACAAACAAACAAACTCTTCACAACCTGCAACAAATCAGCCGACGTCTTTTCAAATATACAGGCAAAACATGAAAAGTCTATAAACTTAGATATTACTATCTAATAAAGTTGCAAACACTGTGGCAAAAGGAGATATTTCTCAAATTCAGGCTCAGCAATGTCTCCAATGAAGATTTAAATAAAATTAATCTTAACTACTTTTAGGAAAGATGATTGTCAAAGTGCATATACTAGTATGATGTCTAATTACCCCAACAACTGGTGGCCATGTTGTTTTACAAATTAATGTAACTGAAGGAATCTTCTTAAGGCCAACCTGTGTAATGACATGAAAATCAAGCAAGTAGATTCAGATAAGATTTCTGAGTTCTGCATGGAACTGAATACCTTAAAGGAATATGGAAGAGGACCATGCAAGGAATATTCCTGTGGAGTTTGGTTGTAATTGGCCCAGTAGTTCAAAGATGTTGAAAGAAAAAGCTATCGGGCACACACATACACCGGAAACATGTCAGCAGTGGGTTTAAAAAGCAAGTTTAAGGCAAGACCCAACAATAGGTCAATATTCAAAAGTGGACCCAATAATTGCAAGATTTAATATATTTGTGCACTACATGAAGACCCAATAGTAACAAACTATAGCTTCAGACCAAACAAGCTGATTTTTTGTCTCCATGAATCAACATTACCTGAAAGAATCTGATAGCATTCCTGTCTTACAAGAAAATCCAACACATAGATTTGGAGAAAGCAATTCACTAAATTCACACTGTTGTCATGTATCACATTGAACTACATGAAGACCCAATAACATCCTAACAAACTATAGTTTCATTGACGACAACACTTGTTTGACAGTTGCAGTGCCGAAAATGTTGAAGTCGCAATCCTTTTTAAAAGTCAAAATCTGATTTTCCCTAGAAATGGATATTAAAACATTTGGACATTTGTCAAATATTCAGTCCCATCCTACTTTTTACCTTTGTCAAAGACAATATCTATAACACTTCTTCAGGACATGTCCATATGCCAGATCACCAAATATTGTTATTCTTGGGCCTTGAAAATATGTTGTTGCCGAGACATATTTTTCAACATATGAAATTTAGAGTTTGTGAATGCTTAATGGTTTACAGTACCTGATTTATTTTGTCCAGACATACTAAACTGTAGACCAGGTCTTTCATATGATTAGTCAGATTCGTCTTCTTCCACTGGTGTAATGTTTTCCCGCTGTATACCAGTTACTTCTTCCATAGTTATATCAATGTCGTTTTCAGAGCCACTTTGTGTAATGTTTTCCCGATGTATACCAGTTACTTCTTCCACTGTTGTTTCAATGTCATTTTCAGAGCCACTTTGTGTAATGTTTTCCCGCTGTATACCAGTTACTACTTCCACTGTTGTATCAATGTCATTTTCAGAGCCACTTTGTGTCATATTTTCCTGCTGTATACCAGTTACTATTTCCACTGTTGTATTAGAGACATTTTCAGAGCCACTTTGTGTCATGTTTTCCTGCTGTATACCAGTTACTTCTTCCACTGTTGTATCAATGTCATTTTCAGAGCCACTTTGTGAAATGTTTTCCCGCTGTATACCAGTTACTACTTCCACTGTTGTATCAATGTCATTTTCAGAGCCACTTTGTGTCATATTTTCCTGCTGTATACCAGTTACTATTTCCACTGTTGTATTAGAGACATTTTCAGAGCCACTTTGTGTCATGTTTTCCTGCTGTATACCAGTTACTTCTTCCACTGTTGTATCAATGTCATTTTCAGAGCCACTTTGTGAAATGTTTTCCCGCTGTATACCAGTGTCTTCTTCCACATTAGGTACTGAATAAAATAAAGGCAGATGATACAAGTCTTCAGTGGTCCTGCTAAAGGGAGCAAAAATATTTCTTAAACCTGTAATGGCGGAAAGCCAAAATAATTCTCAAATTTATCTTTCCTTGGTTAATTTTTGAGTTTTGAATACATTTTGAAAAGGAAGAAACTTTCTCCCTTCATCAAAATGCTATCTTTTAAGAATTAAAGCAACAATTTGATGTCTATATGCAGTTATATTTTTTTTACCATTTTGGGAGATGACATGGTATTGGGAAGTTTAACGGCATTTTCATTAAAATTGGGAAAACTTTTGGGTTAAATTTGTTCAATAATATAAAAACTTGTACACCTGCTTAACTGACATGCTATCTTTTAAGAATTAAAGCAACAATTTGATGTCTATATGCAGTTATATTTTTTTTACCATTTTGGGAGATGACATGGTATTGGGAAGTTTAACGGCATTTTCATTAAAATTGGGAAAACTTTTGGGTTAAATTTGTTCAATAATATAAAAACTTGTACACCTGCTTAACTGACAATTTAATTGTTAGAGAACTAACTCTTTTATGATCTGAATAAACAATAATACATATCTAGCTTAACCCTTTACTCCAAACCACAGGGTTTATTTTTCAAGAAATTATGGCCATTTTCACTACAATTATTGAAGCTTTCAATTGGGAATTTTGACCACTCAGTTGGGAAAAAAAGATACTATTTGCAATTGGGAATATGACCCAATAATTGCTATAAAGATTGTTGAATAAAAACACTGATGTGTAATGGGACCTAAATATCTTTTCTCTGAGGATAAGTGATACTAAGTAAAGCATATTCAAGTTAAAAAATTGACACTATTACCAAAAGCATTTACATATTAATGCACTAGAGTGCTGGCCTCTATTACAAAGTATGTATAAACTGAAGCAAGGGCAATTTAATAAGCACCTGTCGCTTGAGAAGCAGCAGTTCCTTTGAAGTTTTGCCCAGCACTTTGAACAACACCAGCAAACTGGGATGAAGCTGCTTTACTTTGGGTTGTAAATAATAGAAAGAGAGTTTGGTTAACTGATACAGGTTTTATGCCATTTTCCACAGTATTTCAGTCGTAATGCCGTTTTCAACATTATTTCAATAATATGATGGCGGCCAGTTCACCTTACCATGTGTTTGATTGCTTTCCCCCACCAGTTCCCTACACAATATTCTTCCCAAGCAACTGGCTACTTTTCCACATAAACTACCAGTAGGTAGCCTAGCGGTGGAAGACAAATGACTCAAGTCGCAATGATCTTCGTCAATTGTCGGAAAGAATACTGGCCGAGCAGGGGTTCACATTCACAACCCCTGGATCACTAGTCAGCGTTGCTACCAACTGAGCTACCTGGGCTCGACAGATTGGAACAAACGGCTCCTATAGAACGCTTGAAACAATCCAATAAGGAAACACTTCGATCAAATGGAGCGACAGCAACAACTATCAATTTTTCTCGTTACATAACAGAACTTGTTTCAACCTACGAAAAAGGTTACTAAACATATCAGCCAATCAGATCACTTACTTTCTGAATGGTAAAATCCCCTCAAAAGGAGATGAGGAAGCGCTCCATATGATTAGATTTGAAAAACAACAGGACCAAGAGGGCCTGAATGTCTACTGGCTTTCATTGATCAAAACATAGCAATATCACATTTTTAACTAAATCAAGGGCAATAACTCAGCTGTTAATGGTCCAAACTGGCTGGTCTTCAAACTTGTATGAGAATTCATTAATATTAACAAGGTGGTAAAGTTCAGTAAAGATCAAATAACAGAAGGCCCAAGAAGGCCTGAATGCTCTACTGGCTGAGCTTTCAAGATATATCAACATCACATTTTAACTAAATCAAGGGCAATAACTCAGCGTGATTTGGCTTGTCTTCGAACTCAGCTGAGCCTACATTGATAGTAACAATGCTGTAAAGTTTGATAAAAATCAAATGAAAAATGAAGGCCCTATTCTCTTAACAAGACAAAATACAGCACTTTTAACTAAATCAAGGGCCATAACTCTGCTGTAACATGTGAAATCTGGCTGGTTTTCAAATTCATACATGATTTCATTTATATCAACAATGTGGTAAAGTTTGGTAAAGATCAGATGAAAAATGACAGCCCTATGCTCTTAACGAAACAAAATAAAGCATTTTTAACGAAATCAAGTGCCATAACTCAGTGGTCACACGTGCAATGTGGCTTGTTTTCAAACTCATCAAAGCTCACAATGGTAGTAACAAAGTTGTAAATTGTTGTAAATATCAGATGAAAAATGAAGGTCCTATGCTCTTATCAAGGCAAAATATAGCATTTTTAAAGAAATCAAGGGCCATAACTCAGTAGTCACTTGTGCGATATGGCTGGTTTTCAAACTCATTCAAGTTTTCATCAAAAGTAACATTGTTGTAAAGTATGATAAAGTTCGGATGAAAAATGAAGGCCTTATGCCCTTAACAATACAAAATGAAGCATTTTTAACTAAATCAAGGGCCATAACTCTACTGTAACATGTGGGATATGGCTGGTTTTAAAACTCATCCGAGCTTTCATTGATATCAATAATGTAGTAAAGTTTGGTAAATATCAGATAAAAATTGAAGGATTAGAGCTAATCAAATATAGCTACAGACCCAATAAATATGCCTTACCACTTAAGAGGCGTTATATGAACTGGACATAGAACTATAATTATTGGGTCTTCTTTAGAAAATATATATACAGATTAATCTGTCATATCCAAAATTTGATAAAATTATATTATCAATTTGTTGATCATTTGGATGTTTGCACAATTTTCAACAGTATTTCATTCATTACATAATGTAGACAACACTTAAGTCAAATTAATAAACTATTGAAAATATATGAAGTTTGGGGCAGGACCCAATAGCTTGTTTATAGTCTCAAGTTGACATTGAAACTTGCCAAAGATGCCAAAGTATGAAGACCTTTACTCTTTGAGGGAAAACTCTATGAATGCAAGATTTAATGTTTATTTACATCTTAACATAATGTGAGGTTAGAAATATAATATGTATGTATACAAAAGCAGTTCTACTCAAGATATATCTTGGCACTTTAGAAGCCTTGAACCGAACTGTAATTATTGGGTCCCAATCAATATATATATATATATTCACACATACCTTCACTTACGGGGTCACTGAATGAGACCATGGTGAGGGGCAGAGTCGGAAACCCGCAAATGTGTATATCGAAACCCACAAATGTGTATATCAAGTCTATAAAAATGCCCCTTTACAATAATATATAATGCCCCTTTACTTAGTATATATGTATAAATTGTAATGGGGGTCTTTCAGAAGCCAACAAATATATAGATCTAGATATATATACATATGTTAACAGTATCTATAAAATCTCTTAATACGGTGTACTAGGACGGCATGACGGACGATTGAAGGCTGGGTTCAAGCAATCCTATAGTCCACTTGTCTCCCATCACGAGTTAACTAAAACTCTGTATCGGAAATGTTATTGAAACACAAGAAATACGAGCCGCATCACATGATAAGATACCTTCGGACACTGCGACCTACATTGACCCAGACAACAGGGTCTGGCGGTGGCTAAAACAACATCTTCTCTTTCACTTGACTTGCCAACCTAATCATTGACCCTCGATGACACAAAATCGAACTTGGCTTACATATTGTCCAGACAAACATTCTGACCAAGTTTCATGACAATAGATGCAAGAATGTGACCACTAAAGTGTTAACAAGTTTTTTTTAATATAATATTAAACCTAGTGATCTACTTTTTCCCCAACCAAGCATGTCCCAAATTATAACCGGACACATATTTAATATCTAATACCAGAAACATAAATATCCATGTCTCTTTAAATACATTTATACCAAGTTTCATCAAGATTGATTCAAAAAGGTGGCTTCCGGAGTGTTAACAAGATTTTTCTAGGATTTGACCTGGTTTTCGACAAAAAGAAATAAGACACTTCAGTATATGTTAAATAGTTTTACATATTAAACGTTTTACAAACAGAAACACGAATACATAGTATGATACTTCCCACAATAACAGATTTCAGATTTTATTTAACCAAGGCATAAACTATGCATGTATAAAACATTTTAACATTCTAACAAGATGTGAACTAACAGAAATCATTGCAAAATGTTTAAATGAATAAACGTTTTAATTTCAATTTACTTAAAGAACATTAGACTTGCCAGGACTAAAGATTATATTAATTAAAATTTTAGATAGTACAATATCAAACCATGCACTATTTTGAAGGAACAAGTTATTTAAATTGAGAAGCTAATTTAGACTAGAAATTTGTCCATAGGATTTTAACAAGTCACAGAAATGTTCATCACACATGTAACAGAACAACAGGACCTGGTAGAAAGTATTTGCAGGATTTTATCTTTCAAGATATAAGTTATTTTACAGTTAGGCAATAGAAAAAAATATTTTAGATTTTTGTAATTACCTTTTATATGCAGTGATGAATTATTATATTAACATGGGCTGTATTCCTTTATTCTCTTAAAGTGTTGAAACATAAATTTGACATTATCCAACTGCTTTCAATGTTCTCATAATGTTATTCTGGAGGGATCACTGGCAGATGATTTGAGCTAGTTTCAAATCCTGGATTAAAGTGATTCCATGATGAACTTTTGTATAAAAATGCGGAATGTTTGTAACTTGATTTCAGGGAATTATTTAATAGGGCATGGATTTACAGATCTTAAATCACTACTGAATGGTCTGGTATGCACACATGGCAATCTAAATGTTTCAATCATAATGGCAGCCAGTTTGAAAATTATAGCCATTTACAATTTAATGTCTTAATCTTTACATTCTCAACTCAACCCTGGGAATTTTCCGGAGATTTGAATACCTCATGAATAATTTGCTAAAATGTCATAGCTAACGGTGTGATTTGCATGATATTTGGTCTCGACACTTAGCCAAATTTCTTCAAAGATTATGTGCAAAGGTTTGAGCCAAAGGTATTCCAAAAAAATGAAATGTTCAGATGTGAAGCCTGGAGATGCAACTACTGTTACATCAAGTAAGCTGTTATAAATCGATACTCGATGTTAGATCCAACATGCATGCAGTTAGACAGTTACTTGAATAGGGGATCAACACTTTGGAAAAAGCTTCTGTTCCTGCATGTTAATCAAAACACGGATAATAATGATGATGAGTAAAATACTTTTCTTATTACCAATTATCAAGATGGATGTTTGGTCCATTAGTAAAAAAAATATTCACCACTTCGGATCCGCAAAACTCAGCATGCATTCTAAGCCTCCTCAGAGGTATCATCTCAGAGCATTTTAAACACTTCTCCTGGACACCCTCAGTATCCTGAAAAAAAGAGACATATTGGATTCATAAGTAATATATGGGGGTCATAAATTAGAGTAGAATGTTTCTAATCATTTTATAAATACTGAATCATTTTATAACTCAAATAAATTTCATTTTCTGTGCAAGTCACATTATCCATCACAACAAAGTATTGATATGGTACAAACTTATACCACAGTGCTGACAAATTATAAGAAAACCAAAGTGTCTCAAAAATTTTCAGATGAAACAGTTAATTCTTTTAAGATTTCAATATATTGTAATTATCACTAAATAACCCTAAGTTGCTCAACTGATATCAGTGCATACAAAGTGTTAAAAGAATTCACTGAAGAGCAGGGGTGTTTGTTTCACTGAGAAAATATCTTAAGTTGCTATAATGCTTCATTTTTTGTTCTGTATATGACACAAAAGGATAATGTGTTCTATCGAAATGGCAGCTGTGGTTTTTTTTTATACTAAATATTTATTGAATGCAAAAGGTCCCATTTTTTTTATAACTTTATTCGGACAAATCAAATTCCCTTTTTCAAACTTCTCTGACCACCTGATAAGAGACACTTTTTTTGGTCTCACATGAGGAAATTGAACCTCTCCAAATAGGTAGGTGTTAAAAATCATGAAAATAAAAGCTTTAACACTGATTCCAGTCATTGGTTTTTTTGTTTATTCAATTGGTCCTGGGGGATGCATAGGAAAGAAAAATTTATCCCTGTCAGATTTACTTTTAAAAGATTTCGTGCCCTTTTGCCATGTCAACTATGGGAACAACTTTACACAAATACTTTTCCAATGATTTGTTACCTTGCTGACTGATACTTCTGACAAAGTTTGGTTGAGATCAGGCAAGCAGAGAAAAAGTGGATTGAAAATGTGAAAGTGTGGCCTGACGAAGAACGGAGATTGGTCACAACTCACAATAGCACAACCTTAGCTTTGCTCAGGTGAGTGGTACATACACTTACAAATATTTCTGTTTCCGTCAGAGACAGGTCTGTTTGTATTGGTCTAATGTAACAAACTGCCTGTCCCAAGTTGCTGCTGTTCGCAAGGTAGTTAGAAGTATAACCTCCAGGAGGCATTACAATCACTTCCAGGTCGACACGACTCCTTGCCTGTGTTCTTTGGAGCTCGAAACCGCCAATATCCTTCAACTTTGGGTATTGGTCTTACAATTGTTGCTTGAAATACCCTACATTAGTATTTTTTTCAAAGACAATTTTTTTCTCCCCAAGATTGGCCTTATACAGAAGCTCTTTCTCCTCTCTTATTGGTGCGAGGACCTAAAAAATAATTCATTTTATATTATTGATCTCATTAGATGACTTGGAGCCAGCGCCTTAAAAAATAACCATCCTGGTATAAAACACGATCAGAATCATCGACACTGGCCCTTTAATCAAGAGAGATATTTTATTCATGATTGGCAGCAGGTTCAATATGAGAGTTTTTAAATGAGAAAATGCAAATTGAGGAGTCAATCTTATCAACTTGCAGATTGCGCATAAAAAGATTTTCATTATTTAACCTTTGGTAAAATCTGAAAAATGAGAAATGTCCCACTGTCATTTGACCAAACTTAGTAGAGGACCACAGAGGCATGCTGCATTACATTAAATATCAGATCTAGGATGTTTGGCTGCAGAGGAGATTTTTATAGATTTTCTTATATACATACATATATGTAGTAACTGATATGCCCCTGGGGGAGCCTTTTTATGCCCAGGTCTCATGATTTGTAAAATATTGATAGAGGACAATAACAGAGATGAAAATGTAAAAAAAAAATTCTTATATGCTATGCAAAACTGATAAGCCCCTAGGAAAATGTGAACAGACGCCAGACGGACAGACGAACGGTGAGCGATCACAATATCTTACTCTGAGTTCAGGTGAGCTAAAAATGAAATGATAAAAACTTACATCAGTTGTTCTCCCTAGGACACAAAATCTATGAGTCCAATAGCTCCGCGGAGCCTGTGTTTGCATCCTTCGGGCATTACCGGTACTTCTGTAGGGGGCGAAAATACTTCTGACAGAGGAATGTCTGGTGACAGAAGTTGAAAGTGTAGTTGGGGTAGAAGTTGAAAGTGTAGTTGGGGTAGGAGTTGCAGTTGCCTCCAATGCTGCAGCTGCTTGACGCAGTAATTGGAGCGCTTGCTGCCGCTGCTGCTGATCCATCAGACTAAAATGAAAGTTATTTTACAAAAATGACACAAATTTTCCTATAGAGCATCACTTCTATTTTTACCCATGTCATGACTTGCTGAAAGTGGGCAAAAATTACAACGGCGTCTATGGTAATGTTATCTTTTTTATTCCTCGACATGGACAAAAGATGATAAAAAAAGAAATGCAAAGGAAGAGGGGCCCGGGGTCGCTCACCTAGCAGCTGAAATTTTAGGCCAAGGGGTCATAATTTGAAAAATCACGGTAGAGGAACAGTAGATGATTCTACATAACAAAATATCTGAACTAAAGGCCTTTTGGCTTAGATTTCTTCATTACAGATTTTCTTACATAAAATTATGTAAAACTGATAAGCCCATAGAGCTGGGCCATTTAAGGTCCAGGGGACACGATTAAAACAAGTTTTGTAAAGGGCCAGTAGATGATGGTACTTACTAAATATAAAAGTTTTAGGCCTTATGGTTCCAGAGAAGATTTTATAAATTTTGCTATATGCACTTTTCTAAAACCTATACACCCCTGATGCGAGACTATGTTAGGCCTTGTGCCATAATTTGAAAATTTGTAGAGGACCAGGAGATGATGCTAAATACGAAATATCAAGGCTATAGGCCTTATTGATCCAGAGATTTTTTTAAAAGATTTTCTAATCATTAATTAATTACAACGTCTAAGCCACTAGGGCTGAGTCATTTTAGGCTCTTGATTTGTACAAACTTGGTAGTAACTAGTAAGAGGACCAGAAGATGATTCTACATTCGAAAATGAAAATATCTAAGCTCTATGTCGTATGGATCCAGAGAAGACAAGTTATATAGATTTTGTTACAAAAAGCCGTGTGCAACTAGTAAGCTTCAAAAGATGTCCCTTGTGTCAGTGTCCATTTTCCTGATTTTCAATTGAAGTCCATAATATTGGAGGCTAGAGCTTAATGGCTCAACACATGTAAACCTCACACCAGTAAGGAGTTGAGAGTTTTTAATATTGTGTGTGTATGGGGGGGATCGAAGGTTGGCTTAAGGTTTTGGTACCAGTATTGTGAAATTTTCAGAAAAAATTGTCTTAGGGGTCTAAAACCAAAAAATTTTGGGACAAGGGGGGGTTTACTCTACCCCCATGTTGATATTATTTCACTGTTGGGCATAGTTATATGCTTAACCATCATGCTGAAAGGCTTACCTGAGGAATGGCTGGTGAATGGCTATGAGAGTGCCTTGGACAGTGACCTCTACATAGAAGTAATGTTCCTACCGTGTCCTGTTTGGGACACGGTAGTAAATCCGCCCTCTTAGCTCTTTGGAGCAGGCCGGTTGTGTATCACAACCGCTACGATAATTAAAAAATGGGGCAACTAAATGCAACAAAACTTCACCTGATTAAACATATGCATATAGTCTCATACCTCATAGTCCAAAAGTTAATATTTTTCCATTATTGTAAGAGAATAGAAGCATTTTTCGTAATCCTTATGCATTTCATTTCTCAAATCCATCACTTCCGGTTTTCATTTGGATATCCAGGACTATCCTGCAACAATTGACAACCAATTTGGGTCAAATTGGGCGGAGCTAGACCTGTATGTGTATTCCATATATTTTGAAGTTGTATAAGGTTGTAAAAAAGGCGGGAAAAAAATGTGTTTTCATTGGTTGAGCCCTTCATGTTCAGTGGCTAATTACCATATTTTTAAAGCAGAAAGTGCGAGAAGTTGCGTAAAATCAAAATGGCCACTTACGGTTTGTTTCACACTGCATTTCACCAACAATTAAGAAATACAACTTAATTAAGTAATTTTAGCTTCTATCAAGCTGTTTGATTTGATATTTTAGACAATACTGTGCTAGGGTTATCATAAAAAGGTCATCTATCATGTGGTTGTTGAAATTGATTTTGCTCCAACAAGTGATGAGCGTGGAATCGTAATGTCGGTGGCAACCAGATAGCAGCCACAAGACGTTACGACATCGTATCTAACCTCTACACAGCACAGGTGGAAGTGTTGGTGGAGCTGAGGTGGATGTTGATGGGGCTCCCCCCCAAAGACCTGAAAACATAGAGCATGGGTTAACATTAAACCAGTGGTCATCATTAAATCAAGGTCCAAAATAGTTGATAGTATGCTGGATAGCAAAGGCCTCTAGCGTCTTGAGATTAAAGACCAGAATCAATTCCTAGTCTTCTTCTGCAAATAAAGTATATTATATATTCTACCCTCACACAAAATACCTAAAAATGGGTAAGGGTGAATAAAGTTGAAAATGAGACATAAGGAAGTTGCCACAAGCAGCTATGAAAACTCAATGCTGGTCTCGAACCAGTCATGATGAAGTAATTCCAAGGGTGGGTGGGGAAGGTTTATTGTCGGATCACTAACTAGTGACATTTAGTCAAGACTTTTTTTCCTTAAATTGGGAAGAGGCCTGGACTTGGTAATTTGGGAAAGTTTTATCACTGAAATTGCTGAATTGAGAAACCAAAAAGGTGGTGTGAGTTTAATTTTTTGGGAAAACTGCATGATCATCCCTCCCAAGTTTCATCCAATTTTTCCCATCAATTTCTGTGGAGATGCTGTTCAAATTGTTAAGTAGCATTACAGACACGAGGCGATCGCAATAACTCACGTTTCAGGTGAGATTAAAACAAGAATATTACTCTTTAAGGAGTAGCTAATCTTAAACATGTATATAAACAAATTACAAACTTTACATAAAAAAATATTTTACTGTCGAGATTGAAAGTTTGGAATAAAGGACAAGCCATATATTTTTGCACAAAATATTATTAAATTCAGAGAACATGCAAGTCCTCACAAGAGTGTGTCCTCATATTGTTAAAACAATTATTATTGCTTTGAATAACACAATGCCTTTTCATGAAGTTTCTTGTAGTTAATAGAATGATTTAATGATCAGATCTTAAAGGTGGTATCTGACACTTTGAGTAAAAAAATAACATCACAGAAATTGCAAAAACGAAAAATTTAACATGAACGGTGATGCTGATATCCTGGATCTTTTTTGTGGGAAGTGTTGAATAATGCTACAACACCATTTAAGTATGGTGAATCCCGTCTCTGCATAACCAGCATAGTTATTGACTATACACACATTGACAAAGTGACCTTATTTCCTGGACTATACTTTTATATTTAGTAAACAGTTTTGTACAACATTTATTTTGTCACAAAAGATAAAATTGATGTCTATATTTTGCAGAACTCTAAATTGCATCTAAACATAATAAAGAAATTATAAAGAAATACAAGGCATTAATTGCATGATTTCAATGCTTTACATTAAATCAATGGTTAGTCTTGCTTTTAGTTTAAGTGTATCACTATAACTAAAAGCAAGACTACCCATGTTTTCCCAAACACCCCCACACACTAGTATGCTACATGTATCACGAGATACCATAGTAAAAATAAAAATAAACCACTGCATTAATGTCAATTTTTTTCGTTTGAAGAAAACTGATGAATGTAAAGAACAACAAATACCTTTACTTAGTAAATGACATTCTCTAAAAATGGACAACATTTTGTATGCAAAAGTATAAATTGTCAATCTGCAATTTGTGCAATAAACAGACAAAATGTTGACTGTCTCCTAAAAATTGCAATTGGTCACTAATTGCACATTGTTTAACACCTAGATGGTAAATTACAATAATTGAAAGCATTTTTTAACTTCTTGCCACAAACAATTCTAAAAAAAGAGCTACCACTGATAATGTCCCCACCACAATTAGCGTAATGGTATCTTATGTGATAAATTATTAGAAAATGTTTAAGTCACATGGAGGTCTGAATGGACCAGGTTTAGCTTACAAAAATAGGAAAAACAGTTTCATCAACTACACAAGTTAATAGATTTTCACTATGTGACCTTTAGCAAAGTTTGAGTAGTCAATATCATCTTAATATACCAGGGTAGTAAACACAAATAATCACAGTAAAATATTGAACTCAAGCAAATGCCCAGTAAGGATAATTATAACTGTTCTATTTCTTAGTAGTCAAACATGTGTACAGATAATCAAGCTAAAAATGAGCCATTTCTCTCTTGGTACATGTACATAAAAACAGGTATTTTATGTTGTGCAGTTTATATTAAACGAACATATGTAGATTGCATCCCCTCAACACACTGTATCATCTCGAAAGAAAGGACATGCACAATGGTCCTCAAATTGTTCATACTGATAACCAATGTCAATTTGATATTTTTGGTTTTAACGCCGATTTCAACAGCTTAGGTCATGTTAACGACGGTCAGTTTGCCTAACCCTCTTTTCCTGGATGAACCAGTACTGGAAATAAGCAATAAACACAACGTATTAATATTTTGATAAAAAATCCTCAAATGGGTTTCTTCAGAACTAACCGAACTTGCATATACCATCTTAAGCCTTGAGATCAACTCATCTTCAGAGAAATATACTGCTGAGATTCGCATAAACATCTGTTATGCAAATCAGGACAGGGTTAGAACAGTTTCAGGGAAAATGGAAAGCTGTTTTTTTTGGGTTTTTTTTAGTTTACTGTCACTTCGCCAATAATTCAGGCATAGAGCGATGTCCAGCTAATTACAGGTGGAGGAAGACCCCAAGTGCACGAAGCACCTAGGTAGAACCACAGACCCACCGCAAGCCAGCTGGAAGGCTTCCCAACATATGGAGTCCGAACAGCACGTCCAGGATTTGAATCCACAGCAGTGAAGGGCCGAGCGACATTGAGTAAACCACTCTACCAGCTCGGCCACGGGGGCCCCTGTAAGCTGGTTGAATAATCAAACATCTAAAGACATGCTCCAGAACAACACAAAATTTGATTATTATCAAATTCACATAGCTAAGCTTATCAGAACATCAGTTTATATGCTGAGCCAAATAGCTGAGGATGACCATAACAATCAGTTTAACTGGAGTTCTCTCAGTTCTTGAGAAGTACTATAACATAATCTAAATCATATAAACCCATTTTTGACTGCTAACACCTATGAAATAGTATACACCTAATACACCTATACATTACTTTCATTATCAAATCATCAATGGTGAAGAAAAGGGAGAATTATGACCTGTCATTTTTTTTCATTTTTTTTTTTGGTTTTTGCATGTTTTAGGGAAAAAAGCACTTCGCTTATGATTAAATATTTCCAGACCTGAAATTTGTTTCTTCAATAAAAAGAGATATACAAGGGTTTTTAGAATGTACAAGAAGCATGAAATCAGGATCATTCCTTAGAAAAAGATGTAACAGACTTGTTACAATTTATTTTTTAGACATTAAAATCTTTTTTTCTTTTTTTAAGCACTTTCTATGAAAGAGACAGAAGATTGTAGCACTTTTCATGACTGTATGAACCCTGTAATTTAATTTATATTATATCATTGTTTTATATGGAAATCAATCCTCTGACAGCTATAAATGCTAAAATATGACTATATAATTCAATGAGGTGCTTAGTTTAAATGTGTATATTGTCTGTCTAGGCAAGTATATCTAAAAGGACTGTAACAGTTGATTACAGAAAGATTACTTAACTGTTTACATCTTCAACATTTCGAGGATTTTGTTTGTTTGTTTTTTTGGGCTAACCATCACTTCGCCAGTATTTCAGGCATATAGCGACGTCCAGCTAATTACATGTGGAAGAAGACCCCAAGTGCACAAAGCACCTGGGTAGAACCACCGACCCACCGCAATCCAGCTGGAAGGCTTCCCCACATGTAGAATCCTACATTCCGAGGACTTGTAAGCCCCCTGGGAGAGAACATTTCGAGGACTTACAAGTGAACTTAAAACATAAGCCCCCTGGGAGAGAACATTTCGAGGACTTACAAGTGAACTTAAAACATAGACCACAAGTTGATAAAAACTTATTATCAGAATATGGTGTATGAAATTAAATGGGCCATAGTATTATACTTTTTAAGAATTTCAAATTTTTCTTTTACTATTTTCCTCAGATTTGACATGCTTTCTTCAAAAGACAAAGAAAACAGGAAACAAGCAAAGTCAGTGAATTTATATCTCCTGACAAATACACAGCTTTGTTGGAAAGCAATTTTTTTTTTAAGATATTGATCAATGAAACATGTTTCTAAAAGCAAAATTTCTGTAAGAAGATTAATATGCTTTCTTCAAAATGGTATGTAAAATTCATCAAAGTTAAAAATAAACAACCCAGAGCTCAAATTCACATGGTGCAGGTCATATCAGATAATAGTTAAACAGCAATGATGTATCCTTACTGTCTGGTTCTTTTGTCTTCTTCTCAGCTATGCTGGCATTATGGACAGCTATGCTGCTTTCAACTTTGACAGCTTCCATTTCCATGGTCACAGCATCCATCCCTCCATCCTCCGCAGAGAACACTAATAATAAATTTAATAATAAATTTAATAAAACAAACCTGAACATACTGAAGAATATGGTTGAAGCATATAAATGACTACAAGAAATCGCACATAAAGGAGGCCAGGTATTTGTGAGGACCTCACTATCACACAAATGTGACAAGGCCATCGTCTAATTTGCCAACTTCATTTTAATCACTCTGCATCTTATTTACTGGATTTGTGTTACTGACAGTGATGAACACACAAATGAATTATCAAAAACTTAATCAGACTCTAATTTTCAAACAACAAATCTTTATACTATCAAATCTTTATACAACAGATTGTAAGTCCTCTTACTGTCTGGTTCGCCAAGTTCTTCCGTCTTGTCCTCAGCGTCATGTATGCTGACAGTATGGACAGCCTGACTTACTTCATCGGTGGAAGCTTGCATTACCTCTGTGGCAGCCTGCATACTTTCTTCCTCCTCCTGCAAGCCTTATAATGGAGTGCATGGAAATAAATTATACTGAAGAAGTTGCTTTAAGCACATAACTGAGTTTAAGAAGTAAATGATGTTTGAGGACCTAGATTTTAGGCAAATTTTGATAAGACTGGCTTAAGCTTGGCAACATCAGTTACAACTCCCTCATATATTTCATGTTCTTGACAGTTAGAAAGACAAGGCACTGTATATATTTTCTGAACTTTACTCTTATCCTCGACAAACAAACCATGTTTCAACAAATTGTAATGTCCACTTACTTTCTGATTCACAGAGTTCTGCCATGTTCTCGGCTATGCTGGCAGCATTGACATCTATGCTGCTTTCAACTTTGACAGCTTCCATTTCCATGGTCACAGCATCCATCCCTCCATCCTCCGCAGAGAGCCCTAATAATAAATTTAATAATAAATTTAATAAAACAAACCTGAACATACTGAAGAATATGGTCGAAGCATATAAATGACTACAAGAAATCGCACATAAAAGAGGCCAGGTGTTTGTGAGGACCTCACTATCACACAAATGTGACAAGGCCATCGTCTAATTTGCCAACATCAGTTTAATCACTCTGCATTTTATTTACTGGATTTGTGTCAATGACAGTGATTAACACACAAATGAATTATAAATAACTTAATCAGTCTCTTATTTCAGTCAAAAAATTTATACTATCAAATCTTTATACAACAGACTGTAAGTCCTCTTACTGTCTGGTCGCCAAGTTCTTCCGTCTTGTCCTCAGCGTCATGTATGCTGACAGTATGGACAGCCTGACTTACTTCATCGGTGGAAGTTTGCATTACCTCTGTGGCAGCCTTCCTTCCTTCATCTTTTTCTGAAAGTTATAGAAGTTCCAACATATTAAGCAATATGGTCTAAGCATGTAAATGACAGATTTAATAAACACACACAGTGACATAGATGCAACAAATTTGTATCACCAAATAGTCTGATATAAGATTCACGTTGAGGTTGCCACAAACCAATTAATTTACATATTGTCATTTAAAATTCATAATTATCATATGCTGTTAAAAATAGATTAGATAGGTAAAAATCAAGCTGTAATTAGTTGAAGTTACATTTACCTTAATGACCATCAATTTTATTCATTAGGATTATTCATTGATTGACTTTTAACAATTTCCACTTTTCAAAGTGGCAAAAGGAGTTGCTTTCACAACTTTCCCCTAATCAATGAGTCTGGTTTTGAGAAAAAAAAATAAAGGCAACAATTCTTTCCTTATGAATGATTATCAATATGTTCATCCATGAAGGTTTAATCAACATCAAAAGCTGCCACATTTTGCTAAAATTGTGGCAACCTGATTTATGCCTCCATTACAGTCATCCACACATTAAGTATAAGTATTGCATTTCCAAAACCTTGTTAAGAAGATTTTCAACTAAGGACAATACTTTAAGCCAAATTTCCTTCTTTTATGATCATCTATATATTAAAGCTGCTATCCCACAGAATGCGGTTTTTATCTTTTTAAAATAAAATGTCTTCTAAGGATAAAATGACACAACAGGTTAATAAATTCAAATGAAACTAGATTATTGATATATTTCTCACTGCCATGAAAACCAGCATAGTAAAGTTTTAGATCATTTATCTTGTCATTATCATAAACTGTTGCAACGCTTTATTTTGTAAACATTGGTCTAAAAATAGATATAACCATAAACACGTTTACCGTCACAACAGTGTACACTCGGTTCACTTAATGCTAGCAAGGAATCCCGTGTTATTTTAAACCGGGAAATCCTTTTCAGCACGAAACACGTGTGTATTGATTTTACTTCTTTTTTATGAAAACGAGAGTTTTTAGCTTCTAATAAAAAAAACATGCTGATGATGATAACTTATGAAATTCTGATGATTGTTTGAATTATTTAGTTTCATTTTTGAACTCACAAAGCTCAATCTGTGGGATAGAAGCCTTAAGGAGAGATATCTATACAGGTATTTCCATCTGATCCCTCTTTACAACAGACATATATGACCGTCTTATGGCTGAGCATTTCTGTTCGCCCGTTTTTGAAACAAGATTTTGGTGGTTCATTGTTTTTAATGAAGTAGATAACTTTATTTTACTGTTAATGCCTGATGGTTTCTGTTTATCAAAGAGAAGATGTCGCCACAGATGGTGGGTCAGAGAAATTGTTCATTGTTTATTCTGCTTCAAAATTGTTTTGCAATGAATCGCTGATGAAATCTTAGTCCTTGTACTCTCTTCATGATGCATCGTTCAAAGCAAAACATTGGGGAACTAATTCAATGAGTGCTTTGCTTATAACAAAGTCATTTAAATGTTTCAACATGTTTGAAGTAGTCTTGTAACTTCAAAATCCTGACTGCATGACATATAGTAACAAGCATGACAAAAATGGACAGCAAAATAGCGTGTCATGGATACAGGATAAGTATAGTTTGACCCGATTCTTAGTCTGACTAAAATATAGTCATATATGACAGTCGTTCAGTCATGTCGTGTGGAATGGAAATCCCTCCTTAGGTTGTTCATTTTTGAAAACATAATCTGCCAGGTTACTTCAATTAATGTTGATTTCAATTTGTTGTTTTTGGCTGAATGTGCAAATATTCTATCAGCATCATTGCTGTGTATCTTAATTGAAAAAGTCAAGATGAACGATAACCTTAAAGAGTAAAATACATTTAAGAAATCTACTACAATAAGATTGGAAGAAATGGAAAATAATTTCTTTGAATTTCTTAAGAATATGAAAGCAAGGATTTTATTTTTAGAGACAAATGTTTTTTTTAAGAACCACAATTTATATCTAGGAACAAATGTGCTGGTAAGTCAATATCTAAAGTTTAACCTTTTACCTCTTAAAGGATAACAGAAAAAGACCTATGCATACAACATAAAACCAGATCAGCCTGCAAGTAACTCGCAGACTGATCTGGCTTTATGTTGTTCGCTGCTCCTCAGTAGTATGGAAATGAGGATTTTACCATTAAATCTGATCAAGCATGAATATACCTTTATGCAGATCAGGCTTTATGCTGTAACTGTATAGGGCGTCAAAAAGTGTCTGTATGAGGTAAAGGGTTAAGTAAAATTTGAAACTAGACTTAGCTTAACGTGTCAGTTTATGGCAATTCAAATGTGTCCAATTACTTTTTGAGGGCACTGTATAAACTCTTACAATGCAACAAAACAGAACAGCAATTGAACTGTAAACAAATGAAACAATCTGCTTTTTAAGCGTCGCGTATGCGCGACTGCTTATAGTCATCGATCTGAATCGTTCTTTGTCCTTCGGGGGCTGATCACTCAGATAAAACTAATCCTACGCGAATTTCGGCGGGAAAAATCAAGTAGTTCTCCGCGAATTTTGGCGGGAGAATACTCCCGCGCTCGCGCATGTATACCAAAAAACTACTTTCCACGTTGAACCGCAGAGGCGAATTCAAACGTTTGTTTATTCTTTTTAGGTATTCTCGATGGAATGGGATACAAATATTTGATTCTAGCATTGGGTCGCCTTGTCAGGAAAAATCATATGATCCATGGTTTGATCGCTTGAAGATTAAGTTCGAACGTTCCATGTTTATATAATTGCTGTGGACTTATTTTGCCTTCAATACACACTCACTTTATATATACTCTTGCCAGGGCCTAACACACTCGGTTTACATATAATATTATAGTCCTGTTCGGGCCTTTTTGCGGGGAATTTACGTTGTAATAAGTAATTGTGAGCACTGCACACTGTCTGGAGTTATCTTGGAGTATATTGTTTTTATTTCTGGAGAACATACTAGAGTCGATACAACTATTTGGTGCTAGAGTTGAGATACGGTTTCATGTCTGGAAAATTACTTGATCGCTTCCAAACGTTCAATGTTTACATCCAGAGACATGTTGTTTTATCTATTCACTTGCCGGGGCGTTTAGTGTTTGCGCATGCTGAGCGGCATTGTTCAAGATTTCGAATTTCCGGCTATCTTGTGCTAAGACTATGCTTGAAAAAGTTCGACTTCGTGTACAGTGGATTCACTAACCTTTCCGATTTGTTCATCTTTTGAAAATGAAGGGAGATACTGTTTTGAGTTGCATGGCACTATTATGTGAAGAAATGGGGATTAATGTTAATCAGTGGATGTTGAGGATAGGATGTTTTTGTTTACGACTGCACGCCGGTAAACTTGATGGAGATGAGGACTGTAAACCAAATTTTATCTTAGTGCTATTTATGGTCTGTCATGCTAACAGAAACCTCTTACTTATTATGTTACTTTTGATGATATGTGATGATGTCGAAACGAATCCTGGGCCAGAAAGTCAGATTAACAAAATGTTGAATGCATTTCCTATTTAGGGAAACATCCACCAGGGTAATGAGATGATTAGTGTGTTGTCAAGAGGTAAGCAGTGTGTACCATACTTTTTACACATCCATTTGATAAGTTTTCTTGGAGGAATTATGATTTGGATCAA